>CM052701.1:39589462-39782239 GCA_028551405.1 Uromys caudimaculatus | reverse complement strand
CGTGTCCTTGGCCCTCTGCTGGGTCTTGTGATCTCCGGCGAGGGATCTTTGTCCCGGCGTTGATCAGGTGTGGGGCCCTGTGGCCCAAGCTGAGGTTTCCGGCCGTCGCAGGAAGCTGCTGGCGGTCAGTCTCTGGTGAGCTGTGGGCACAGTAACTTTTCAAAATTACTGATAAATATGTTTACTTTTTTACCAATCATAAAAATTGGAGGTAGAATGTCTTATTTTAATTGCAGCACATTGCTATTATCAGTGACCTTGGCTTTTACACCTTCATAGCAATAAAATGACTGCTGCAGCTCATGCACTGTGTCTTCTGCCGTCTGCATTTAAATACTGGACAGGAAGAGGCAGTGGGGAAGAATGGTTCCCTTGTTTCTCCTCCTACTTTTTGTAAGGGTTATTTGTTTATTTATTTATTTACTCAGAAAAGTTGCTTTCAGGCTTTTCTTTAGCCCCTGTCAGCTAGGCCTTAGTCAGCTAGGTACTACCTATCTACCTGGTAACCTTTAGCCTTGAGTATTGCTCTCTAGAAGCAGGATGTTATGCACACAGGGATTTAAGGTTATGGGAGCCACAGTTTTCAAAGGTAAAAAGGAAAGCAGCAAAATGGATCTTACAGTGCTTTGTCCCCCCAAAAATCATATTATTTTCATTTTAGCATGTAAACAAAGTGTGAAAAGGTCTCAATGAGATGCAGTTAGACCTTACTTGCCATTGAGTTAGCAAAAGCAGGTCTGTTGAATGCTGATATCAGGTCTGTGTCAGACGCCTTGTTCATCAGATGTACTTGCTTTGTATTTAGCCCTCAGAAGAGTCATGGGTGAAAAGGGCTCAGAAACGTAAAAAGTTGCATAAGTCATTAAACTGAAAGATTTTTAATACTCAATCCACAGCAGCTTCTAAGGAACAAGGCCTCTGTGATGGTTATTTTATGTGTCAGCTTGATTGGGTGCCAGGGATGAGATCTGAGGATGTTTTGTGGGTATTTCCAGAAGAAGCCAGATAAGTGCTGATCAGGCTGCCCACTGTAAGCAAGAATCGCCATCTAATCTAGTGGTTTTCAACTTGTGGGTCACAGTCCTAAAAAGACCTCCAGAAAGCAAGGATATTTACATTATGATTCATAACAGAAGCAAAATTAATACTGTACAGTAGCAATGAAAGTAATTTTATGGTGGGGGTGTCATCACAACATGAGGAACGGTTATTGAAGGGTTACAGCATTAGGAAGGTTGAGAACCGCTGCTCTAATCCAATGAGGGTCTACTGGAATGACAAAGTGGAAGAAGCCCGCAGGCACAGTCTGCCTGAGCTGGCACGTTCATCCTGTCCTTGGACAGTGGCATTGCCGGTTCTCAGTGTTTTGCACTTGGATGGAGACATAGATGTTGCTTCTGCTTCCCAGGCCATTGGCTCCCCGTGGTCTCAGCTTCTAGGCTGTGGACTGTGGAGCTTCTCATCTTTTATAACTGTTTCCCAAAGTATCTTTTTCTGTGCCTGTCCATCCAATGGGATCTTTTTGTCTGGGGAAAGTGTATTGACATAGCAAGTAGGTTTGGGAACTACCAGCCTGGCTAAGTTCTGAACCATTAGCTCACACTGGGACACAATGCCCACCAGGTGGTATTGTAGAAAATATCTCTTGAATAAATAGCCTGCAGTGGGCTCCACACAACTTCCCTTCACCCCGAGGTCATTTCCAGCAGAAACAGAGGTCTGGCTGCAAATCCCTGACATGAGTCCATTTTCGCCATCCTTCCTCCAGTTCCCCACTACTTCCTTTGCTGTTTGTGCCATGTGGTTGGCAGGTGGGGCTTATATCCTGCTGAGCTTCTCTATTGAGGAAGCCATCTGTGCCACCAGCCATCTCCACTTGGTCCTGATTCCCACTGGCAGTTCCAGTGAAAAACACATCCTTTTTGTGTTGCCTTCTCATTCACTGATGCAGTGTGGGGGTCAGGGCAGTGCCCACTTCTTATGCTTTTCCTTACATAGGAGGCCTTGTTCATTCCAGAACTGGCTTCCCCAGGTACTCAGGGCTCTGCAGTTGCATTTCTGGTTATGTTTTGCTTCCTCCCTGAATCTGAGATCACGTGAATGTAGGCATGCCATCTGCCCATTTAAAGTATCTCTGACTCTTGGAGTCAGAATTTAGATGTGATTTTTTACCATAATTGGCTGTGTGGTAAGCTGCCCATGTGCATATCTCTGGGCCCCTGGGGATGGAGAACATGCACATAACTCACAACACAGTCTTGTAGATCGACACACTTCTTTGGCAAGCCCAACCTGCTGGGTTTCTCTTCAGAGGAGGGCGCTTTAGAAGAACATAGTGAAAAAGATAATACATTTCCTATTAGAAATCTCCAACAGAGGATTTTTTTTGGGTACAAACACAGCTATATTCAAACAGAAATAAATTCATGTCCTTGAACTGAATAACAAAGGGGCTGATGTCTAACCTGGGTTTTGTAGAGAAGCCCTGCTCACGTCATACTTGGAGCTTGTGCAATTACATGGGCTTGGTGAAGGCCCATGTGAAATGTACTGTGTAACTAGTGAGGTAGCTGTGTACTAGTCTCTGTTTATTTTAATATGCCTTAAATGTTAAGAAAACTCTGCCACCATTATTCAGGTCTATATCTTTCTGTTTTAAATTGTTCTTTAAAAGTGTCTGAAGACCAATCACTAGCAGGAATATTGGAGTTTAATACAATCAATTTCCCAGCTTTTATTTGAGAGTGAGATATTTTCACCGTTTACATCCTAACATACATAGGTCTCAGATTAGAGAATAGAATTTTTGAACCTTAAGTGAGTGTAATGGAAGGCTTAAAATATATTTTAAGCTAAGCTTAATATGCATACTATAATTCTAGCACTCACGAGGCAGAGGCAGAAAGATTGTTACGAGTTTGAAGCCAGTCCTGTCTACACAGAAGGTTCTTGGTCAACCAGGAGTGCATACTAAGATCCTGTCTCAAAAGAAAACATCCAACTTAAAAACATTTAAAATCTTGCACAAGTCTCTAATATTTCAACAGCAATACAAGTGAACATGATAAATTCCTCATGAAATATTTGGAGGTTTATTGAGAGAGACCCAGTACATAGTCAGAGATGGTCCCAGAAATGTGTTTCAAATGACTCAAACATCATATGGGTCAGCAGACAGAAGGTGGGTTTGCTAACCAGAGTCAGCAGGATGGGGAGATGTGAGCGCATTCTGCTGGTCACGTGGTGGGCTTTTCCCCAAGTGGGCTTCTGTGTCATTTCTTAGCACTGTTGGTCAAAGGGCATTAGGCAAGCTGGGTTCTCAGACCTTAGAGGACTGTGCATGGCCAGTTAGAGCAGCCTTAAGAATTCTTCTTTTCTTGTCCTAACTGCACATCATCAGAAAGACATTGAAACATTAAAAACTTGGATTTTTCCCTTTTTGATATAAATTTAAGAGAAAAATAATATTTGAACTAATAGAAGGTTATATATAGTACTTACCTACTTAGTGTGGATAGCCATAGCTTTTGTTCCATAAATAGTTATGTATTTGATAATCAACAATTTTCCCTGTAAGTGGCCAGTAATAAATAGCTCACTATCTCTGCTGCAGCTTCTCAGCTCTGTCACTATCACCAAAGCAAACGCTAGATAATCTGCAAATGAAGGTGCCCACTGAATTCCAGTAAAATATCCCTTACAAACGTGCATGGCAAAGCAGATATGGCCCATTGACCAGTTGATCTATCTCTGGACTGCAGGGTGGTACACAGATCTGTGAGGACCATCACTTGATTTTGATGCTAGTACACTATTATCTCTCTACATTTGAAATCATGCCAGATTGCCAGAGTTTTTGGTGAGGTTCTGCACTCATTAAAAAAATTGTAGAAGAGAATGTCATTTCTCCCATGGTCTGCTATTAAAGTTCCTGTGACTAGGGGCACACTGAAGTTCAGTACTGCTAGAGTACTCATAAGAGGGCGCTGAGCCACACTGTTTAGCACGACAATTCATATTGATTCTTGGACCTGGGTCAGAGATAGGTCATGCTCAACTGGTGTAAGAGTCATATGAACATAAGGGCTCCAGGCTCTGTTTTAACTTCTTCTCTAACTAATTTTTAGCTGGCCTCCATCCTCATGCTCAGGGTGGTTTGGTGACACCCCCAGGTATCACATGCATGTTCCCAGCAAAAAGAAAAAGAAGCCGGGGGAATTATTTAGTATTAGAAAATTAGAGAATCTCCTATCTCAGCAATCTTGTTTGAGATTAAAAAACTTCACCATTTGTGGATGCCTTAGGAAGCACAGGATTTTAGTTGGGCTCATTGCTAACACCCTCCAGAAATGAGCAGGAATGTTGGGTAGGCAAATCACACACCATCTGCTAAGGCATCTGCTCTTGTTTTGGTGGCCTTTATATTTCATTACAGATATTTAACATTGTATCACCACCTCCCCTGAGGAACATAGCTTCTTAACCATCCCAGCACCAGCAGCTTGTTTTCCTGAATTGGAAAATTAAATAACATTATTCACATTTTAATATAAATGCTGTCTAAGACACATGTGTGATTACTTGACAATGGTCTTCTTCAGAAATACATTTTCCTAAGGATTTTTACTTTGGGACTTTAATTAGATGTGACCCTTAATATTTAGTTAGCAAGGTCTGGGGAGAAAGTGAGGTTGAAATCAGTGGAACATAGTCTACATACTGAGCTTCATAAGCAAGTCTTTTATCCTTGAGCGTGGCTACACATTGAAGGAAGGTTGAACTCAGTACTGAAGAAGAAAGTTACGCAGTGGCTTTGCTATAATAGGGATCTGACGTGAACTTGACAGAAAGACAGTTAATTGGGCACATGGAGTCCGCTTTAGATCTTAGTCCTGTGGGTTGAGATTCTTGTAGTTGTTCTGAGGCAATATTTATTCTTCAGGAAGCAGCACAAGTCGTTTGTCATATGCTTCCAGTAAGAGGATGAAGTAGTTAAATAATCTTAACTGTGCATTTTTTTTTGGTAGGGTGTCCTAGAGTGGCCGATGTGGGAATAGTGTGAAAATGAATCTTGCTGTGTGGACGTGAATTGTGAGATAAATTTTGTTCAACTGATTCTGTAATACCAAGTTAAGATGAAGTGTAACCATGACTCTTTAGAGGTCCGTCAATCATTAGCCGGAAACAATGTATGTTAGACCTCCAAATGCCATACATTTTAAAAACTTCAGTAAGAAAGTCCAATATTTTGTTCAAATGTTTCTATGGGTGTACACTAGTCCATTTTAACTGTAAACTTGATACAATCAAGTCACTTTGGAAGAAAGTCTTAGTGATAGAACTTTGCTGTGTGAAGGGGGTCGTCTGCTAGAGAAGGCTTGACCTGAAAAAGGAAAGAAGAGAAGAACAGGGCCCCATGCTAATCTTTTCTCAGAAAGAGAAAGAGCTGAGAAAGAGGTTTAAACACAAATCTCTAGATCAGTGGTTCTCAAACTTCCTAATGTGGTGACCAGCTAATGCCGTTCCTCATGTTGTGGTGACCCCTAGTTGTAACATAATTGTAAATGCTTCTTCAGCACTGCAATTTTGCTACTGTTATGGATCCTTATGTAAGTATCTGATACTCAGATGGTCTTAAGTGACCCCTGTGAAATGACTATTCAACTCCTAAAGGGCTTGCAGCCCACAGGTTGAGGACTGCTGCTCTAGTTTCTGTTAAAAAACGTAGAATTGAATCAAAACAAGCAAGCAAAAAAAATCACAAAACAAAACAAAAAACACCTGGAAAATTGGGGCGCAGAACAAGAGGCAATGGCCTAGAATAGAGTCAAAGGATTTTCTTGAATAAACAAATAGAGAATGAAGAGTTTTAGTGTATTTAAGCACAGTAACTTTAATGCAGTAGCCACGAGCCATATATGTTTACTGAGCCTCTGAAGTGTGGTGTGCCAATTGACATATACTCTTAAGTATGAATTACATAGCAACCTCTAGACACCCTGAGGAAGGCAGTGGAAAATACCAGACTTTTGTAACAGTTACACATTGTACTGTATACTTTGTATATATTTGGTTACATAATATATGTTACTAACATCAATTTTACTGTTTACCATTCTCCCCCCCCCAACTTCCACTTTTCCATGTGCGCTCAGGGCATGTGTGTGTGTGTGTGTGTGTGTGTGTGTGTGTGTGTGTGTGATTGAGCTCAGGCCTTGCTCAAACTCAGGATATTCTGTATCCTGCATCTGTGAAGTCCTGATTGCTTTCAGTGTGGCTATGGAAAGATTTTGAGTTTAAATTATGTCTCATGTTATACTTCTGTTGAATAATCTCTGATCTAGCTGCACAGAGGTCCATACGAGGAACTGGAATCAGACGTGATCTGCTTAGACCACGGCAGAGGCAACTTGTGATACAGTGGGAATAGCTTTTAGAAAACTTTTTATTTAATAAAAACAATATCTGTAAGTAAATTCTATCTGTAAGAGCGAGAGATATCTGTCAGGCATAAACAATAACAAGACAAGAAATATCCCTTATTACCCGCAACTGAAAAATTAGAGAAAACATTGGCCTTTAATGCATTTTTCTCACTGCTACACAGACTGCTGGCTGTGATGATTTTAATAGTAAAAATAATATTCTTTAAAGTTTTGAAAATGTATTTTTAAATTTTATTTATGTGTATGTATGTGTATTTGTGTATGTGTATGCTATGTGATTGAGGGTACCTATGAGACCAGAATAAACTATCAGATCTCTTAGATCTGGAATTTCACTGGTTTTGAGCTATCTGTCCAATTTTTAGCTAGCTCTCTGTTCTTTCTGGGAACCAAACCAGTGTTCTGGAAGTGTAGCCATCTACCTAGCCCCTAAAGAAAGTTTCTTTTTTTTGGGGGGGGGGGGAAGGAAAGGGTTTATTCAGCTTACTCTTCCACATTGTTGTTCATCACCAAAGGAAGTCATGACTGGAACTCAAGCAGATCAGGAAGCAGGAGCTGATGCAGAGGCCATGGAGGGATGTTTCTTACTGGCTTGCTTCTCCTGGCTTGCTCAGCCTGCTTTCTTATAGAGCCCAAGACTATCAGCCCATGGATGGTACCACTCACAAGGGGCCCTACCCCCTTGATCACTAATTGAGAAAATGCCTTACGGCTGGATCTCATGGAGGCATTTTCCTCAACTGAAGCTCCTTCCTCAGTGACAACTCCAGCTTGTGTCAAGTTGACACACAAAACCAGCCAGTACACCCTTCTAAAAGAAAGTTTCAAAGTAAACAGCACCACATGTGGTTTTTGTATTTTGCGTAATTTGGCAGTATTAAGTTAGAGTGTGTATGTCCTCTATGTGCAAACTGCAAATAAACACATATAACCTATAGAGCTTGATGCCATTTTGAATTTTATCAAGTATATATGTTTATGTATATGTACACTGGATATATATATATGTGTGTGTGTATGTATATATGTGTGTGTGTATATATATATATATATATATATATATATATATGATTTTTATATACACTCTAGGATATATGCCTGTTCATATGGAGACATACACAGACAATAACTAGTCATGTTGGTTACACCGTGGAAGCCAGACTGCAAGGGCGCAGGGAATGAGTCCATGTTCTTATTTCATAATTGTGCAGAGAAGAATGATCAAATAATTAGCATTTTTATTTGTCTGGTTTTTTAAAATCATTTTTTCATTTTACAAATAAAAAATTCCTTCAGGAGATAAAAATAAGTTAAAAAATAATATTCAAACAGTTGAATTTTCTTAGAACAGAACAAATTGCCTTAGAAGGAAGGAAGGAAGGAACACTTTTTATTTTTAGAAGTAAAAAGAGGATAAGTTGCAGGAGAAACATTAAAGCCACCACCCTCCTCCCTCCAAATTATTCATGAGACAGGTAAGTCCTATCCCTTTTGGACTAACCCCCGATTGGTTTTTCACTGTCCTTAGAGCCTAAGTCAGACTTCCTCTCTTGTGCTTCATTGCAGCAGAATTTAAGAGCATCAAGCAAATCGCATTGACGTAACAAATTGTGCTTCAGGTGGGACAGGCAGAGCAGAGTAGATTCAGGATGCACTGTATTGGTTGAGTGTAGAATGTGTCTCTGTTGGTGATGGTTACCTTACTGGTCACCTCTGTGTAGTGTGTTGCAAAGCATTTAGAATGCTCAAAATTACGAGGAAGAAATCAAATACTTAGGTACCTTTGACATCTCTATGTAAGTACCAATAATATTTTGTTGTATTTATTTCCAGTATTTCTAGATATATTTTATAACCATTTTTAAAGCTTAGCAAATACAATACATATATTTATCCTGCTTTTTCCAATAAATATTATATTGTGGATGTTTTTCACAACCTTGAATGTTCTTCACAAGCATAGTTGTAATGAATAGATAATTTTGTAGAAATCAATTGAACAAAGAGTTTGCACTGGAAATGAATAGATCTTCTGGATAGAATTTAATTCCTTTATTCCTATACTGGCCTCTGATTGTATAACTGAACTTATAAATAAAAGAAAAGAAAATGATTAGCATGTCAGAACCGAGGGCAGTTTCCCAAGCTGTTGATGTTAGGAGAATGGCAGTCTCTATGGATATGTAACATATCAAAGGCACATCTTTAATGAGAAGAGACTGTTTACACAGGTCTGAACCCACTATAGGTTACAAGGCAGAAACTGCAGAATGCATAGGTTAATCTACTTTCTGTCCTTGCCTCAAGGGGGCAGAAGGCTGCAGGTTCCTCTTGGCTAGCTTGTTTATCTTTAATGAATCATTTAGCTTAAAGTAGCATTATGTTGGTGAATTCTACCTTCGAGAATCTTGCCTATATCCAAAAAAAAGGAATCTGGAAACGGAGTGTTGACTTGCATGTTTTATAGTCACATGGATGAATATGAAGATGGCAAGAGAGGATGGGATGCTTTTTAGGCTATGAAAATCCTGGACCTTGTGCCTTCCAAGGACAGGCGTTAAATATTTGGAATTGGAAGATTGGAGGAATGTGCAAAGATTGTAAGAAGACTGAGCTGGAACAGGATGTGTCTCCAGTATACCGGCAGTCCCTAAACAAGATCGTTTACTCCCTGAGGGTGGGAAGTTCTAAGCACAAGCTGCTCCCATAGCTTTAGCATCCCAGGGATCCTGGGATCTGAGAGCAGGAGAGGGAAGACTTTCACAACAGAATGTGGAGGCATTCAACAAAAGTCAGTGGTGGTGAGGGGCTGCCTTTCACCTTTCATCTCCTCTAGTTGGTCAGGCTTTCTAGGCAAAGAAATCTCCTTCAGGCAGTCTCTCTCCCATAGAACACAGTCAGCGACCAAGTCTTAAATGTTTTTTCAGGAAAGTGCACCAGTGCCTCCTGCACAAGGCAGTGTCAGCACAGCGTTTGTGTCCTTATCCTTGGTGAATGCTTTCTCTTTGAAACCTGTTGGCACTTATCCTGTCCAAGGTGCTTATGTAATCACCCGTGCAGGGTAGGAAAGCTGCTTGAATTTGCTCACAGATCATCCCAGGAGATGTCACAGTGCAGTCAGCTTGGTCCCCAGGCATCCCAGAATGAGGTTTATTCCTAAGACTGCAGGCTACATTTGCTAAGCCTCATGGGAAATTTTTTCTTTAAACAAGTCTACACTGCTTATTTGAAGTTTAACTAAGTCTAGTTACTTGGTAATAGAGAAGGAAAGATGCATTTAAAGCATCAGGTAGTAGACAACAGAAAACCTATGACTGTGCTGACAGTTGACTGGCAGATGAAGGGTTTTGTGTTTTGTTTTGATGAGCTGTGACCTCCCAAAGCTGGGAATAGAGTTTGGGAGTGGACAGAATATTCAGCTGTGACTGGTAAGAATGAACAAATTCAATCCTGGAAGTCCTGCTTTTTGTTCTAACAGTAGTACTGTGTTAGGTATATGAATCTGATGCTGTAAAATCAAACACACTAAACAAAATGAACCTTCTAAATTAACCTAAGTCTTCATTTCAAGACAGTGAGCAAGGAACGGATAACAGTGAAAAACCTGGCAAATCAAAGAGTTGGGTCACTTTGACCATGGAGATGTTTCTGACTCTCAAATTCTTATACTGCTGGGGACCAGGCTGAAGAGGTGTTTTAAGTGGCATTGGTGTCAGCAGAGACAGAACAGAGAAAAGAAAGCACTCTAGGTGTTTCAAGCTGAGCGGATTTAATGTAAGGATTGGGGCGCTTTCAAAATGGCATGAAATGAAGGAAGAGCAGTGCCATGGACCGGGGTGGGGGGGACTTTGGAGTTTTTGTCACACCTATGTTGCTGTTCCTGCTCCTCAGCTCTTATAGCTGAATCGGCTAGAGTAGCAGCAGAAGGAAGATGACTCAGTTTCCCCTTCAGCTTTGTGGCGTCTCTAACTGAGGAAGCTTCACATGAGGGATCAGGAGAAAAGCTGTTGTATATACTGCAGTTGTAAAAAAGAGTGTTCTCCTGAAACTTTGTTCTGCTTTTGTTCAAAAGAAACCACCTGTCTGTGGCATCTTAATGCAGTGTTAAAACTGATGTTTGCTAAACAGCGGCTCACATTTTTCCTCTTGATTCATTTTTAAATGTACAAACAGCCACATTCGTATTTTCATGTAAGTTATATGTGTTTTGACAAGTGTGTTGTGTCCTCTTACCACTGTTGTAGTCAGGACACAGAATGGTTGCTTCATCATGCAAGGACATTCCTATCTGCTACCGTGCATTCAACGACTTCCCAGGAGCCACTGCTCTGATCTCTATCACCAGCAGCTTTGTGTTCTCCAGACTGTCATATAAAGGGAATTGCACAGGGCACATTGGGTCTAACTTAATAAAATGCATTTGAGTTTCATCTGTCTTGTTACATGTGTCAATATCCCATGTGTTCTTAATGAATGCTGTCCATATGTATGTATATATGTATAATTTATGACTTGTGTTTTTCCTCTTTGTTTAAAATCTCTTTATTTTATTATTTTATTTTTGGTGCTGGGATAAGAACCCAGGACTTTGCACATAATAAGCAAGTATTCCACTGCTGAGCAGCACATCAGCTCTTGCAGATAAGTTTTAATTAACTCAAGTGTTATGAACTCTACTTTGTCTCCCACTCATAATATATTTTAAATGAAGAAATATGAATGTTCTTCATTACCTGTGTGATTCAAAGTTTGTGTTCTTTACTCATGGCTAATGAGGTTTTGTAGTCTAATTGTTATTATATGCTTGAATTGGAGCCAGATAATTAAACACACCTCAAGAAATGGAACCCGTTCCCTTCTAGTGTTGAGGCTCTATATTGTGAGGACACAGAAAGTGCCCATTTTTGCCCCTCAAGATTTTTCCAAATTGTGGAAGCAACTTTCTAATCATACGTTTGTTTCAGATTAGAGTTTAACAACCATTGAAGGCCATCTAGATTCCCATTGGAAATATAAAATAGAATCTTTTTACTCTATTCAAAGAGAGCCTTTCCTCTACACAAACCATCAAATTTGGTGAGTCATCATAGAAATTGGTTTGTCATTTACCACCGTAGAAACACTATTAACTAACAGCTAAGAAAAAGAGAATAGGTAATTCCAGTCTCAGGTTCCAGCGCCCTTGTTGGGTGGGATATAATGACCTCACTTTGGATTCAGTCATCTCTGAAGACTTGTCTCCTATCTCTTTCCCAAATAGGTCTGTGATGCTCACTATCTCAAGTTTCTGAGTGCCTACTTGATGAGATGCTTAAAAGCAAACTCCCAATGCTTAAAAGCAGAGCTGTGCGTTCCCAGGCTCTGTGGAACTATTGGTGGGGTGGGGGTGACGATGGTGAAGAACCTATTCCATCCCAGATTTCTGATTATTGTTTTCACTGGCTCACAACCCTATCTGTAGCCAGTATTTTATCATCAATATCTATCAGCGAAGGAAGATTCAAGGCAGTTCAAGACCTTTGCTTGGATTCATACTACTCATCCAAGAGTTCCTGATCTCAGGCCTGTCTCAGACAGATTGCTTGTCACCCCCAAGAATTAGTTTTTCCTGTATATTTAGTATTCCTGATGTCTTTCAACAGCTGTGGACCATTGGTGCTATATTTCGTGTATGTATGTGCCTCAGTAGTTCAGTGTTTCTAATAATTAGGGTGATGCCTGCTTGTCTCGATTACTTACCTCCATAAATTATTCTTGGATCATGGGAAAGTAATACTTCCTTCATAAAATATTTTATGAAACAGTGAGGTTCTTCTGAGGAAGGTTACTGAGATGACAAATACAGTGGAATTCTTTCTAATGCTGTGCCCAAAGTCACAGGTTACAGTGTAGGGTAACTAACTTCTCCAGGCCTCTGCAACATGGACCCACTGGGTTTTAGAGCAATATGATTTGACTTGATGCCTGTGAAAAATTTTAACACTGAGCTTTTTGCAGTAAGGTTCTGTATGTCATTTGAAAATAATTGATAAATCAGATTAAGGCCTTGTATCGTAAACATGACAAGTGCTTCAATAAGTACACAAACATGGTCTGCTAAAGAGGATGCTGGTGGCCATCTGACATCAAGGTACTGCAGCCAAGCTGACACAGCAGCTGCAGGTCTCAAACTTGCATTGGACAGTCTGTGTCTAGGCCTCCTCTTTTTTTGGAACCCCCCTATTCCCTGTCACACTGGATATATAGCTGGTGATTTCTATATTTTGTTATGAGAAAAGGCCTTGGTGTTATAGGGAGCAAATGTGCTCAGATAGTTCAGAGGAAGCTGGAAACTGTATAGGAAAGTAAAAATGATTGTTGAGTTTAATCCTCCGATATATTGATGAAAAAATAATGCACTGAATATTATACACACATCAAGTAGTAAATGGTGGTAGTGATGGTTGTATTTTCAAGACATGGAAGGTGAAATGATCTACACACTGAGGCCACTGCCACCTTCAGAAGACGTCAGACTTGTAAGTCCTTTGTGTGCCAACTTCAGGTGGTCTGAAAGCAGGTTTGCTGAATTAGGCATGATGTTTACTCCTATTGTTCTAATGCAGGGCTGAGACACAGAGAAGTTAAATACTTAGTAATGATCCTATAGCTGTCAAAAGCCGTGCCTGTTACTTCAGCAGTGTGATTCCAGAGCACGTGTGCATGTGAGTGTGTGAGCATGTGAGTGCGTGTGTCTGTGTGTCTCTGTGTGTATGCATTTAGAGAACTTGTACCAGAGTCAGTAATGCCTTTCTGTCACAGATGATAGGTAGGAATTAGAAAAGAAAAAAAAAAGTGTAAGAATATTCTATTTGGGTGTTAATGCTATTCACACAAATGGTCATGGTGTCGGCACTGGTGGTGGTATGTGTGTGTGATGCTAGAGCCAAGTGTGTAAGTCTATCAAACTATGTTAGTAAATATGGGTTTCTACCTTGTACATGACAGTGAGTCAGAGACAGGCTTTAATCAGGTGTCATATAGAACTGCTCTTGGCTTTTTGTGTACAGATTGCTGGGAAAGACCAGGGAAAACTCGATTTGAGACCTTAACTGGGAGGCTTAGCAAGAGCCTCTAAAGGGGATGATACAGACTCACCCCAGGCTGATGGAGAAAGGCAGGCACAGAGACCTGTGGAGGTTAGCGTCACCAGGCACGCGGAGAGAGTGCCATTTCTGTACTATTACAGGGAATGACATTGCCATTTCATGGTTTCTGCTCCAAGGCAGCATTTCCTTTCTGCAGTTCCTGTCTCTGTAGAGAGCAGAGGGCATGGTGAATGTCAGAGGAACAGGTAAACATGCTTCCCTTGGACTCCTGCCCCATTTGACTTTTGTAGTGAGTCGGTTTCTTGAGGTCAGACAGCTCTTTCAGCAAACCTTTCCTGTATGCAACCTTGTCAGGCCAGCAACTCTGATCTCTCTGATATGTTTTGGAGAGAAACAGAATGCAAAAAAGCAAGAGGAAAGAGAGAGCTTAGGCCAGGTTTTTCTCCTAGGGAGAGTGCCTTACTTCTGAGGCACTGATACTGGACATGACATTCACCCTCTACATAATGAGATTCTGAATCTGTTGTCAACTTATACCTGTAACTATGTGTGACAAATTGCATATTGTAGACATACATGGTAGTACACATTTGTAATCCTGGTACTGAGGAGTTAGAGGCAGGAGGATTGTAAGTTGGAGGCCAGCCTCAGCTACATAACAAGACTGTCTCAAAAAATAAGTGTAAGTAACTGTAAGAACGTATGAGCCTGTACATGAATGGCTGCTAACAGGAAAGCTCCTTCCACTTGTGTTTGTTGTTACATATTTTGGATGAGCAGTTCTATCTGTAAACATGGAAAGTATTAAACTGAAGCTCTCTCTGGTCCTAAGCACTGTGCCTTGGGCTTTTTTTCTCTGTTCTTTGATTCCCCAGTTGGACCACCTGAGTGACAGCAGCTATCTCTCTCCATGAGGGCTTCTCTGCCTCATGAGTGCTTTCTACAGATCAGAGCAGCGAAGGGAGATCTTATAAACAGTGGCCATTGTCTGACTGCCTTGCCTTTTATATACAGTGCAGGCGTTCAGACAGCACAGTTCATGTCTTTAAGATTTTAGAAATCTCTATTACATACTTGCCCCTTTTTCTTCTTTCCCCCTTTCATCTCGGGTAATATTCATCCAGCCAACTGTAAGAAGACAGAACTTTACATATGATGCTTGAAAAAGAATTCTTTCAGTTTGGAACTCTGAGTACAAAGAAGACTCTTTAGAAATGTACCATATTATAGGGTAATATTTATCTCTACCGTCTTATAGACAGATACTTGTAATTTTTTGAAATAGCATTACTTGGTAGGGTTGAAACAGGAGGCATATTATCAAATGAAACACTATTTACGTGATGGGTAGATTAGAAGAAAAATAGGTACTATTTATTGAGTACTTACACAGTCCTAGTGACATGATTACTGCTAAGTGTCCATTATTTCCTGGCTATGCCCAGTGTTTAGCAGTGATACAATCATGTTTTCCACAGATGACAGAAGAGAGTTGGGAACATTAGGCTCATGTGATGTTTGGATATAAAATGGCTCTGTTACCAGTCACTGATACCCGTCACCTTTTGTTCCCTGTATTTCAAAAGAAGTCAGTACATAGAAATTGGTAGAGAAAATCAGATCTATTTATACTTCTGCCAAACCAGGGATAGAAAGAAATATTAATTTCCTCTCCATCGTTCCTGTGGCAATCTTATAACTCACAGAGAGGCAAAGGCCAAAAGACATATGTATTTGATGTGAGATATCTAAACCAGCCCTGTCCTTGATGGAAGGCCTTATCTTCCATAGAGTTCATTCTCAGCATGGGGAAGGGGCTTACATAGTTCTGATTGGATTATCTCTTCTCTCCCACCATGGCCCCTAGCCTTTTCTGTTGCAGGCTCCAAGGCTGTTGTTGAAAGCTTAGCTCCCCCCAGTAACCAGCTGCTGAGCAAAGAGGGCCACATTGATATAACGGCTGAAACATGGCTCAGGTGTGTGTTTTGCTTCCAAGGACATTGGTCAGAAGAAGGGGCCAGAGGGGCAGCCCCATGCTCTCAGCTTTGTGTACTCTGTCCAGGAATCCAGGCTAGCGACAGTACCACCATCATGAATATTTAGTTTCCAGGTCACATGGGATGAGCTCCAGTGTAATAGAACACAAAGAGGTGGACTTGGACTACTCCCTCTCACATCTCAGAGGCTCAGGCATGGGCTTCAGAGATGCAGGAATGCATGACATTGCTGACCTGTGAGGAAATACTGGGTCATAAGCTCCTATGAGAGTCAAGGCTGTGTGTACTGCTACACTTTTAATTCTACTCTAAGAGAGGCGTTGTTGTTTCACTTTACAAGGCAAATAATTTGTCTGAGAGTGGAGCATTTGTCTGAGGTCACGTGGCTCTTAGCCAGTCTCTGCCCTTCCCCAGTCTTACTCTTCCCAATATTCCATGCAGTTTCTGCCTGTGGATCATTCCCCCAGTCTAGAGGACCTGTGATAAGAATTCCAGACTGTGAGATGCAAATTCCAAATAATTCTGATCTACCCAAAATGTGGCCATAAACTGGCATTTCATGGTGAGTATGTTAGAAATGTGCCACTTTTGTTATTAGAGACCCTCTAAATCACCGTGGTCTTCTTAAAGGATCACTTGTAATCTGATCATCTGGTCAAATCTGAGAGGCTCTGCAACAAACTCTTAGAGCCTAGCTCCACACTGTGACCGGCCTCTCTCACTCTCTTTCTCTTTCTCTCTCTCCCCTCTGTCTCTTTCTGTGTCTGTCTGTCTCTGTTTCTCTCTCTGTCTCTCTCTCTGTCTCTCTCTCTCTCTCTCACACACACACACACACACACACACACACACACACACACACACACACACACACACACACCCTTCCACCCATTCTGTCCTCCACCACCCATGCCATGTGCAACAGGGGAGGCATGGCTTATTCTCCACACAGGGCTGCAGCACCTCATGTAAAACTTCAGCTTTTATGAATAGTAAACATATTTAACTTAGAAAGGATTACTTAGCAACACAACACTGAAAGGTTGCTCCCTATTATCTTTTGTTAAGCCACAGGCTGTTTCCATGGCTAAGTCGAAGGCAGAGGAAGAGAGCTGTTCTGGTGTGTGGACAATGATTTGATTTTCTGAAAAGTGCAGCCTTGTTTCCTTCCCTGAGAATTTAGAAACAGTGAGTTCTTTCGCTTAGTCAACCATTACTGGAAAAAGAGAAAGGAGAGGGAATAGTTACCAATGCCAGGGCACAGGACTGAAAGTCTTACTTCCTGGGAGGAGTGGGCTCCAAGTGCTTAGTGCAAGGTCCCATGGGGCAGACAGCTGTTGGATCCATCAAGCTGCTTCCAGAAAGATTTATTCTCCTTTCTTTTCTCTTGCTTCTGAGATTTCCCTAGAACGAACAAATGAGGAACAGGCACCTCAGGTTTGGAGAGTGACCCCCATCCACCCACCACATGCCCACTGCCTCAGAAGGTCAGCTGGGTGCTATTTTTATTCACTTAAATATCACAGCCATTCAGAGCAAATATTTCTAGCTTGCCTTCTGAAGGATTTGAGTCCTGAGAACAGAAACACGCTCAGAGTCAGAACAAATAGTTGCAGATATACAGACTGTCCCACTTACAGCTCTGTTCCCTAACGAATGGGGAATGTGGCATGGGACCTGCCAGGCTTTTCTAATCCATGCTGGTGACCTATGGCAAGCCTAAAAGCTCTGTGGGGCAAGGAAGGGACTGGTCCTTTTCATGCTGGTGTATTTCATTGCAGTCAGGATGAGAAAGAGTTGACACTGAAGGTCCCTTATGTGGTGGTTTGAAAGAGAGTGTCCTCTTGTTGGCTCAGATGCTTCCATCTTGGTCTCTAATTGGAGGTACTGTGCGGAGAGGGTTAAGAGGCTTGGCTCTGCTGGAGGTTATGTCCCCGGAGGTCAGCGTTGAGAATGAAAAGCCTCTCCATTTCTTCTGTCTCTTTTTTGTGTTTCTTGCTTGTGGTTCAGGATGTGAGCCCCGGCTTATGCATCAGCTGGCTGTTGCTGGCTGTCCTGCTTCTCCTCTATGATGAATTCTTTTAATTTTTATTTTTATTTTATTTTTTTTGGTTTTTCGAAACAGGGTTTCTCTGTATAGCCCTGGCTGTCCTGGAACTCACTCTGTAGACCAGGCTGGCCTTGAACTCAGAAATCCGCCTGTCTCTGCCTCCCAAGTGCTGGGATTAAAGGCGTGCGCTACTACTGCCCGGCTCATGATGAATTCTTATCCCTCTGGAACTGAAAGACAAACAAAACCTTCCTATGTGTTGCCTTAGTCATGGTGCTTTGTGGCAGCAACAAAAATGCAATGTCCATGGTTTCCAGCTGCATGAACACAATAGCCTGATCCATGAAGGCGCACATTACATTACGTAGGCAGGGCACCCAGAGTCCTAGCTTTCAAGTAATTTTTCTCAAGAAGTACGTAGAAAATATTTATTTATGTCGGTCTAAAATTAAACATGAAGCAAAGAGTCAAGCAAAGATAGTTATTACTTTACCTATGATTATTTTAGCAACTGGTGACTTTTCATAACACCTCACTTATGACTGGACAGTGTATCTGCATGCACTGTCACCCATCCATTACAATAACCCTAACAAGTACCTAGTACAATACTTCTAACAAGTACCTAGTACAATACTTCTAACAAGTACCTAGCACAATCACACTCACAAATACATAGTATCTCCTGGTTATCGCTGGAGGGAGCTGAGTAGGATCTCACAGCTAGCCGATGTAATAGCTGGGTTCCATTATTGTCTTGTGCAATAATTGAGTAATCACTGTGAGCACCAGATGGCAGCTGATGTGTCCTTAGGTGACCTGACTGCCACAGGTTCTCTCACCCACTTGATGCCTCTTAAGCAAGATGGCTAACAGCTTTGTGAGACCTGGCAAATTTTGTTGTCTGTTATCTAGGAGGACAAGAAAATCTCTAAGGATAGAGTGCAGACTTAAACCTAAAATTAAATGATTCACTTTTTAGTGTATTCTCTGTATATTTTGTCTGTGTCTAAGTATATGTTGAGTATTTCTTATTCTATAGGGGGTTATATACAGCATATAAAAATGATTCACTTTCCTGTACATCCATAAATTATTTCAGATGTAGACATGAGCTTGAAATAATTATATTGCCAGGTGAAAATGTTCTTTGCATCATCCTTGCAGTGAGAAGCTCTTCCAACGCGCTGTGTTTAATGGAATTGTTCTGCTTGGTCTGGGGGCTTTGTCTGTTCATTGTACTCTGTCCTACTCTTGGAGGTTTGGTGTAGTCCCTGTGTCTTGCTGGTACCAGCTGACTAGCGAGCCAACCCTTTGTATTGTGGGATGGCAAAGCACTTGTAACTCAGTTGAGGTGAGGACCAAGCTGTTTAGCCGCGGTGTCAAATAGCAGAGTGCATTGTGGGGGCTTCTAGGGATATCAGTTATTTAGCAACATAGTTCATGTCTTCAGAGAATTTCTGAATGGGCCATGATCTTCTGACCCATGGAAAGGAGGCTCATTGCATTTCAAAGCCCTCTTGTGCCCTTCCATTTCTTGTCAAAGTTGAGATTACTAGTAAAGGACCCACAAGCTGGCTCTTCCTGTTGCACCTCCTAGTTGTGAGGAAGAGGGAGGCAAAGACATCATGTTCTTTGCTTTACCTGAAAGTTGAAGTGGGCAGGGGTGATGGGACACTAAAGACAGGGAGGAAAGCCAGAATTTCTGCCCAGTGTCAGTGGGTCCCCATCCCTTCTTAGCTGGCATTAGCACCAGCAAGATATTCTCTCTAGAATTATCTAGAGAGACACTGACAGAGGCCCCACTGCCTTGGGTTTCCAGTGTTGGAGTCCACACCTTTGCTGTGGCCAGTCATTTGGATTCTGAGCCCCTGGCATATATTTCAGTAGTTCTTATCTTTGTTCCCTTTTCCATAATGGCATTTCCCTCTATAAATAAGATAATAAAGTAGAGGAAACACAGTCCTCAATGATCACTCTGCAGGAAATTCAGCTGTAAATATATCTTCAGTCTCCACAGAAGGTGGTACTGTGGCAGAGTGTTCTCAGACTAGCATGTGTTCCTGATCACAAAAGGCCGAGGGGCACACTTGCTATGGTTCAGCAAAGGACTTTGTGCTGGGGTAAAGAGACAGCTGTCCCATGGGACCAAAAAAGTTTTTTTTTAAAGAGGCATACCACATATTACATAATAGATGCTGTTTTGAAAGTTTCCCCAGAATTAATTTCCCATATTAAATCATGTCTCAGACTTTTTCAGGAACTTTGCTTTTTAAAAGAACTGTTAAATTTTGTAACAAAAGTAAAGTGTCATAACACTAGTATGCTGACTGCAGGATAAAGATATCTTGTGTAAATTCAGGAATTACTTGAAGCCCAAGTTTCCTCCCTCAAATGCAACTTAGTCACAAGGCAACTTTATTCGGGGTAGAGGAGAGAGAACACTGCACAACTTAGTATTTGACGTTGGTTTTAACACTTAACAAGCATTATTATGAACCTGAAAATTACATGTTATATACATGTAAAATAATGTTTTGGATTAGTGTTCTTTTAGCTGTGAGCCATATTCAGAACAACGCATGGCTCATTAGATATAAATGATAGGATGCCCTGGTCCAGGGGAGCTTCAAAGTAATTCAGTTGAACCATGATGCTAAATAGATGCTCAAGCAAAACGGGGCTCTAAAATGTTATACTCGTATGTTCATCACATATTTTTATTGTCTACATTTTCCTCACAAAGTAATAGAGTCTTCTATTTAACCTGATCGTCTATGTAGTGTGAAATGTAGATGTGAATTTTTTTCTTCATTAAACTGAGGATGAGTTAAAAGCTAGACTTCCTGGGAAACTGTATATAGGAAATGCATGTCTTTCCTTATGACTTGGATTAATTAGAAAAAAGTGGGCTGGCAGAGAGCTCTGTGGGTAAAGACATTGTTATCTGATTGTGCAAGCTTGAAGACCCGATTTGATTTCATGAGCCTGTATAAAGACGGAAGGATAGAATCGACAGAAGGATAGAATTGTATTCTGACCAATACACATACACAGTGACACACATGTACTTTCAGTCCTCACACCACACACACACACACACACACACACACACACACACACACACACACACACACACACACACACACTTTCTTTAATAAGAAACAAAGTAACATTGGAGCATTAACACTACACTTTGAACATCTTTTTCCATGATTGTATTATTGATACAGCTAGTGATTTACCAACACTATCAGACACTCAAATTAAACCAAAAAAGCAGCCGGATGTTGTAAATGGCTGTTAGACAGTCCCTGCTACACAGTGCTGTTATAAAATCCAGATGCCCTCACTCAGAGCCTTAGTCACTCTCAGAATCACATGGTCTTACTCATTGCTTGGAAGGGAAGAGGATCCATTAATAAGAATAATTTGGGAAAAAGCAAAACCTGACATCAAACAGAATCGAGACTAAAACATAGACATGTAGCTTTGTTTTCATGGGGAATAATGGCCACAGTGTCATTGCTCATTCAATTATTTACTCCTTTTGTAGATGTTCTCTCGTCTGCTAAGTGCTTATTACTGTTAGGGACAGGATTTAGAGAATAGAGAAGGGGGAGGGTCACAGACTAATAAGCCTGGGATTTTTCTCTTGTCAGGCTGCTCATACTAAAGCGAACATGTGTTTGCTCATTGTAATTAGTGTCATCCAGAAGGTGATGATATAGTTTTATATGCTTGCTTGAAAAAAAATTACTGATAGGTGATTAATTCTATTAGTCTATATTCTCAGATTTCTACCCAGGATCACTTGCTAGTTTCTAACCGCCCACCCCCTTTGATCCCTGGAGATCCTTTCTCCTTTCCTTTCCTTTCCTTTTTTCTTTGTCTTGCAATAGGGTTTTATGTAATCCAATCTAGCCTTATGCTCTCTATATATGCAAGGATGACCTTTGACTTCTGATCCTCCTGGCTGTGTCTCCTGAATACAAGTCCTGGAATTACAGGCATGTGGTTTGTTTTTGTTTTTGTTTTTGTTTTTGTTTTTTTACCATAGCCAGCTTGGATTTTGTTTGTATTCCTTAATAATATCATTCTGTGCAACCTAATGAGAATGGGCTTTTGTTGTTCTGCATTTCTGCTTTGCCACTAGGGTGTTTGACCACCTACACACTGCTCACAGAAGGCGAAATGCAGTCTAAGGTAGGGGTCCCAGCTTTCGGGGTTTCTCCAGGTGAGAAACAGCAGGGGCTGGGATGGGATGAATGTTGTAGTTCTCAACCTCAGGGACCACCAGCTTAGGCTAGGCTAGGAGTATGGAGCATTTGGTAGAGGGACCTTCTAAGTGAGACTAAAAGCCTCCTCCCATGGCTGTCCTTGATGAAGGAAACAGTCCTTGCTTGTCCAAACTGTTTTATTCATGGTGAGCGAGGATGAGTCTTACTCAGGGTGAATCAGAGATTAAATACCTTTTGCCCAGGAAGGGAAGATTATTGACTAAATACGTGGGGCCTATCTAGATACTTCAACATGAAAAACTCAAAATATACAACTTTTTATAAAGACTTTTTCTCATCCAAGTTTTATGCTATGTGGCCGTTTGTCATGGTCCTCTTAGAGTGGTCACATCCTCCAGGACAGGAATCTGCTGGGGAGCTAGTTCAAACTCCTGCCCTTCTCAGTTTGAAGATTTATCGAGGTTCTGAACTTACTACAGCCTTACCAGTTCTTCTGTCTGGTGGCACGGTCCACTGGCCCACAGGCCTTCACCCTCTAGAGGCTGCAGAAATCTCTCTCTCATTTCTCCCCCTTGTTTGTGAAGATACATTATTTCACGTTTCCTGCATTTGAAACTACTCTGAAGTTTTATGGACTTATAAAACAGTCCTGCTTTTCTTTACTTTCATAACTTGGTTTATTGGTTAGGTGATTTGGCTGTCCAGACCCAGTTCATTGAGGAACAGATGACAAGAGGTGGCCTTGTTCACAGATTTGGGGCCATAGTTGCGATGATTGAGTGACTGAGGCTATAGACACCCACAGCCCGCAGTGATCCAAACAGAAGCAAGCAAGAGTGCGCCATGGGAAAGGTGCATATCTAAGCACATGTGTAAAGCCATGAAGAGAAATAGTTTCCCTGTTTTGATGGGAGAAGCTGCAGGGACATGCAGAAGAGTACATCTGTGTGTCTCTTTTCGTGATATACTGCTATTCATGGAGGGGGGCCACATCTTGCCCACTGAATGAAACATGTAAAGTTCACTTCCTGCAAGGGCTGGATGAAAGGGGAATGGTTCACAAAATCTTCTGTCCACTTAGGGATTCTATTTGTCTCAAATGACAGTTATATCTCACTTCTTTAACCTTAGTAGAATACACTCAGGTCTCTGAGCTTTGGGCAAATTCAGATACTGTGGGTTTCCATCCTTGTCCCCCATGTAATTGGAGGCCTGTCTTCCAATAGGTTGGGACTAGGCCAGAGAGAGTGTATAGATGAAGTGATTGCAACTCTCAGAAAGAAAAGGGTCCTGTGCCTGACACTGCTAACTTTCCAGACCTTAAACACATCTTATTAGTACAGGTCTTTCTCCTTCCAGGACTAAATGAATGGGTTTTTAGAAAGCCTTTCTTCCTGGTCTTCCCTTGTAAGGGTTATCTCACCTTCAAATATCTATAAAATGGTTCATTTGAGATGGATTGTCCACCCATATCTTACCATTTCCAGCATCTAAGATTCTGACCATGGGATCTATGCCTAAATTTCTCTGGGAGGCTGCACAATATCCTGACTAACAAATGAGTATCTAGCAGAGTAGGAAGACACCGTATTTAACTCTCCTGTCTTATTTTGTTATTTTCTACTGTATATTTTAATGTTCCATTTAATTGTTTTCTTTGTCTGGGTCACCAATACTTTAGGTCACTGTCACGAAGACACTCTCTTATTAATTCCTTCATTGCAGAAAGGTCAGAAGCAGGTGTTTATCCATTCCATTCAAGACAATATGGAGTTTCAGCTTTGTGCTCTGTGTGTATAGGTGGCAAATGCAAGTGGGAAGCAAAATATGTAAAGTTGCTATCCTAGTTGAGGGACAAGTTGAACATCCATAAAACATACTAAAGATGTGTTTTAAGTAGAAAAACAGAGACAAGAAAGCAGGAAGAAAGAGACATTTCAGTGATGCTCTGATGTTTCTTAATGAGTGGCCAGGAAGGACCTATCAGGTATGGTGACATTTAAACTATTGCCTGAGGTATCGAGTAAACCATGCACAGAAACACTGTCTGCCCTTAGTGGATAGTATATGCAAAACTTTAGAAGCAAAATGGTGATTAGCCTCTGTGAGGCACCAGGGAAAGGCCAGATGGGTAAAGCCCTAATGATGGAGAGCAGTAAGAAAAAGATGAGAGACTAGAAGCTAGTTAACTGTGAGTGCCTTGTAAGGACAGGCTTAGATCCCGGTGCAGAGGAGGAGCCATAAGTAAAGGATAGAGAATCTAAAGAGCCGAACTAGTGATCAGTTATATGGGCTTCCAGAGAAGGGGATGGGGGAGATGGGTAAACGTGCCTCTGTCCTATGACCTGTACCCCTCTGTCTTCCAACGCTACACTGCTTACCTTGCTTCCTCACGTAGGGACTCTACTTTCAAGATTGACTCTTTGAGACTCTTTGCTGCTGAACAGTGGTGCTCTGTTATGTGCAGAAATGCATAGTTCTACACATACAAGACCAATGGGGTCCATCACACAGCTTTTTCTCTACCTCTTGCCACCCACCAGGTTAATACTCTT
Organism: Uromys caudimaculatus; assembly: GCA_028551405.1. Lineage (NCBI taxonomy): Eukaryota > Metazoa > Chordata > Mammalia > Rodentia > Muridae > Uromys > Uromys caudimaculatus. The sequence continues at coordinate 39,757,865 of CM052701.1, read as the reverse complement.
GTCAAAGGAGATCCTTCACTATGCATTGTTTTCATATTATTTAAGGTCTTGGAAAGATTAATTTTAGGTCATGTGGAGACCACTGTGCCTAGGTTCCTTGGGTAAAACTCAGTAACTGTGTTCCACTAAAAGACAGTGCGTACATATTTAAATTAACATGCCTTGGTTTGATGCTGCTCTGCTTGGGAAAGAAGATGAAGAAGGCAGGAGTTGGGTTTTCAGTGCACTAAAACAACCGACCCTGAGATTGCTTCTCTTCCGCCAACCTATTTACTGTGAAGAAAGCCATTGAGAACAACAAGCTTGCAGGGCAGGTGTGGTAGGAGTAACTTTTTAAAAAATATAAAAGTAACATATTGTAATAAATATAAACAATTTAGAAAATTTCGGTGTCTGGAAAATTTATACTCAGTTCACAACGCCATTATTTTAAAGGGCCAGTCAGACTTACCCTGAAGATATTTGTTTTCAAGATAATTTAGTTATCTCTGATGTGGGTGTTTTTGTGAGTGTCATTGGTCTCTGGTGTGTATTGTTGAATTGAAGACAAAACTAAATGATCAGTTTTTGCTTTCTGTGGCTCTCAGGAAATACAGCTGTATTCTTACCACTTTGGTATAGTGTAGTCTTCTTAGTGCTAGAATTCAGAAGTAACGTAGAACACCGTTAGAATCTAAACCTTAGACCCTTTAGGATAATAAATTGCTTTATCATGGTAAGTGTGCATATTGCTGCAATAGAGAAATGGCTCCTGGAGTCCCCAGTTTGTCAGCACATGTGGAGTTACAGAAGATAGCCGTTGCTCTGTGTGACCCACTAAAGAGTTTTCCCTGCCCAAAGCTTGAAAACAACATGAGCAACAGGGCTTTTTGCTTTCGATTCCAGAAGAGCATTGTGGAATATTTCTTCTAGTCCATTCCTCTTACTACGGGGCAAATACTGGATCAAGTGTAACTCCTTGGAGCTAATGAGTCTGCAAATAAATTCTCTGATGATATTGCCATGGCCAGTTCAAATCTAGGTCAGGGTTTCTTGTGGACATTAAGATGCTCTGCAGCTGCTGAAACAATGTAGATGCCTGGAAGTTTCTGGAAGTGGGGTAGGCAGTCCTTTTTCTGAGAACATTTCTGTTCAGCATCCCTGCTACCTTGGAACCCTCTTCAGTGTAATGTACAGACATGTCTGTTTCTGGTATAGAAACCCCTCTAATATAGTTTGTGAGAGGCTTTTTGTTTTTAAGTAGCTAAATGAGTCAGCTCTTGAATTGCTCCTCTTTAATTTGAATGCATTTTTTTTTTTGCATTAAACTACTTTCATGTATCTTAGAATTATGAGATTCCATGTGTAACTCACTGCGTTGACAGGTTTTTGAAATTATCCTGGAGGTTAGAGTAGATATTTCCCCGTCTTACTTATTGAATGTATATGCCTACGTTTAGGTAATCTGTCGATAATTTTAAAATGATGAAAATAGCACATGCCTTTAATTCCAGCACTATGGAGGCAGAGGCAGGCAGATTTCTGTGAACTTAAGGCCAGCCTGGTCTAAAAAGTGGGTTTCAGGACAACCAGGGCTGTTAAACAAACAAACGAACAACCAACCAACCCTGTCTTAGAAAACCAAACCAAACCAAAAAACAAACAACAAAATAAAAATAAAAAACCAAAATTGCTGGAAATATATATATTTGTGGAATGTTTCTATTTACAAACCTTCAGACCTCTTGTGAAAGTTCCTTCCCTTTGGAGATGTAAACAATGCCTACCTTCTGTCTAACACCTTCCTCATAATATTCACCAAACAATCCAAAGTGAGCTTGGTTAGGGTTAACCCTGGGGAACTGACACGTTTATTGGGCTTACTCACAGAGTACAAAGGAAGGATTGTTCGTAGGAACATGGGTGACTGGTCTCAAAGTTGCTACCCTGGATACTCATGACCCTCACTGGATGCTGGGTTCTCCCCAGGGGCATTGAAGGTGCTCCTGTCAGTTAATTATGCCTTATCCCCTGCTAAGGCTTCCAGCTCCAGGAGCCCATATGAAATCAGTCAAAGTTGCAAACAACTGTTTGGGAAGTGCAGGAGAGAGTAGCCAAAATCTCAGGTGAGGGTCCAGTCACCTTCCTGATACTCTCCTTCTCTGAGGGAAGATTAGTAAAATCAAACAAACAAAAAAACAAAAACCAGTCATCCCCAAGATGAAAATGTCAGCCATGTTGCTCAGAGGACAGGAATCTACAATACTTTGTAAAGTTTGTGCTGAAGAACGAGGTCATTGTTTATCACTTTGTTTCTATGATATATGGGGAAGGCAGATTTAAGTGTAGAAGGTAGCCATTAGGGAAAGCTCGTTGGCTTCTGGAGTTGCATCTGATCATCTCTTTCTTTAGGATGGAGGCATCGCACATTTTTTGTCTAAGCATAATTTAGGACTTGCCTCTTGTTCCCGGAGAAGAAGTGCCTGTTCTGTGGGCAGCCATGTAAGCCTTTAGATGTCTACAACACGTCTTCATAATAGGCTGTGAATGTGTCTTGAGTGATTACATATGCTTTAAAACATAAACCCACAAAATGCAATGGGAGTAAGAGAGCTGAGGACCTTACCAACAAGGTTCTATTTAGTCCTGATTACAAGGACAGAACATTCTAGAGCACTGTTAAAATACTACCGAGAATAATCAGAGGTAGAGGGCCTGGAGTGTGGCATGAGTGAATTTCTGAGTGGATCATTTATTAACAGAACATCTCCTGAGACCTTTTGGCACCTAACCAAAAAGACTTCTGCGGTCTTCTTTCTGAATATCTGGCTGCAAGCTAAGCCTCTTAAAGCTCTTACCAGGTCTCCTCTTTGTAAATCAAAGAATGGTGTCTTTTTTGGTGATGTTCTGATTACGGGTTCTCCATGAACTTGACGCAGTTTCTTTCTATAATCAAGGATTATCATGTTCTAACATGTGTATATCAATGGGGATTTCATAGCTGGAGAGATGACTCAGTATTAAGAGCACATGTTGCTCTTGTAGAGGACCTAGGTTCAGTTCCCAGCACCCATGATATTTACAACCATCCATAACTCCAGTTCCAGGGGATATGGTGAACATACAAGGCAACACACACACACACACACACACACACACACACACACAGAGAGAGGGAGAAGGAGAGAGAGAGAGAGAGAGAGAGAGAGAGAGAGAGAGAAATAAATTAACTTAAAAATGTTTTTATTTTGTGAGAAGAAAACCAACAAAGAAAAACACATGACAATAATTTCACACATTGCCAAACAACAGGCTTCAGTTTCCTGATCATATCAGACATATTCTACATTTATCCTAGAATTCACAACTTACAAAACTTAAATTGGCAGACTCAGGCTCATGACTCACGTATAACACATGGTTGTACCTAAGGCATCATTCAGCTTGCCCAAGAGGGTCTCAGGAAACAGGAAGGGTTATGAAGAAAAAAGCAAAGTTATTATTGGTACTTGCGCTAGACTTTATCTTAAGAACACGAGCTCATTTTGCTATCTATTAAGACCTTAACCTATGTTTCCATCTCATTTCTTTGTGAAGGAAATGAACTGTTTTGATAAGCTCCTTCACAATTGTAGAGTATTTTTAAGGTTATTCTTTTAGAACTAATAGGCAGTGAAGCTGTTTTCCTGACTTTTATGAGCCTCAGTTTTATCTCTCATTGTTTATCTGATGTGAAAATGGTTGCAATATTTGAAGAAAACTTAGTTGAGTCATACAAAAATCCTAATAACTTCAGGCTTTTCTAATATTTCTGGCTCTTGGGGGAATCTGTGTATGCTAACATAGATTTTAATATTACAGAAATGCAACAGTGACCTTTTCATAAAGCTTTCACTAAATTACTCTGTGATGTAAGCTACTAGAGACGTGGGAACTTTCATGAACTGAGAGTACACAATATTGATCTGCATTTTGTGGTTTGTTTGTACCTTTTTAAAGATATCTTGTATTTTTCTTTCCTTTATGCTAAGGAACACTAATTTTCATATTTTTGAGCTGGGGAAAAGGCAAGTTTTTTTTTTTAAATTGTATTTTCCTTGTATGCCAGCTCATTTGACTGTGGTTGAAGAGACTATTGTCTTGATTCTAACAGGCATTGTGCTTCAGAAGTGAGTAGACAAGATAGGAAACTCCATTAGTTTGTTTTAGCTTTTTAATTCTAAGACATTTTGGGCACAGGGACCTGAAGCAGCTGCATGTGATGGTTTGTGACAAGTATTAATTCAGGATATTGTATTCAGTTTAGAAAACAAAATGATTACTATTTGGCACACAAGCTGTGACTTCTCAAAATTGATGTTGGCTAGAATCCTGAAATCAAGAATTCTTTTGTCTTCCAGAGATTGGCACAGAGATGGCTAAAAATGTCTAAAGCCTGACGCTAGTAGTTTTAACTTCATATTTCTCATCAGTTCTAATTGAGGGTAGAAAAGGGCTTAGGAGGTGTAGTCAAAGTTTTTCATCTGCCTTCTGTCCCTTTCAGTCCATAACCCCAAAAGATGATGGCTCCTCAAGAAGCAGAAACCTGCTCATTTTAGTAGTGTCAAGACTATCTGCAGTTGGAAACGTGGCAGCACCCCACAACAGCCAGCCATTCTACAGCTGACTACTCAATCCTGAGCTCTCACCAAAATCTTTTCCAGAATAAACACTAGTACATGGTTCACTGCGCATCTGTGGTGAGGGAATGGTTAGTCTTTGATTTACAGGAATTTGTAAAGAGCCTGGAGTGTCATAGTGGCGTGTACTAACACAGTGTTATTTTCTGAAGGACAACAGAAGAATAGATAAATCATGTCAGTCATCCAGAAGACAATCCTTTGGTCACCTCTAAGAAGGAAAGTGACCATCTGCATCCTTAAGTGGATCATGGTATCTACTTTGTGAAACAGCTCACTTCATTGTAAAATAATTCTTAGTTTTCTGGTGCTTTACAGTATGTATTTCTGGCTGGACATATAACCTACATGATAGTGTCCTTACCTAGCATATGCAAGACAATAGATTTTAACCCTCGCACTGCAAAATAAAAATAAACAAAATAAATAGATGAATAAATGCAATTATGTGCTCCTGAGATCATTGGTCTTTATTTGTGATTCTTACTCTTGACTGAAAATGAAATGATCTTATTATTCCCTCTTTGAAGTAGTTGAAGAAGTCCCTTGACTTGCCTGAGAAGTCAGGCTAGGAGCATGATGAGCTTCTCCTTAGTTCCATTGGTAGGCGATGGGACAGTGCCCACCTTGCCTCAAGCGTTTGGCTATAGATCTCACTCCATTACAGGGAGAGCTCATTTGGACTCTGCAGTTATACAATCTTACCTGGTGTGACCTAAAGGGTTCATTTTCATAGTGTTCATCAGGCCACTGTTCTGTTGAAAGGCTTCTGAAGATTATAGCACAAAGGGTCACGGAATACTTAAATGATGACATCTGGTGGTTAGCTGAGATTGTTATGCCCTTTGATCAAGCACTCCTGAAAACTGATTAAGATTTAAGCAACTAACTCTTCACCATTAGCTCATTAAAGTTGAAGTTCACCCTTAGTTTAGGTGTTTATCCTATGAAAAGCCCAATTTCCTTTATTCTGTAGCTGTTTTCTTAGTTAACTTCTGACTTCGCTTTTGGTTGTTGTAACAAGCACCTGAAATAAGTAATAAAAAGAAAAGGTTTGGGCTCACTTTTTTGTAGGCTGGTGTCTGACCAGTCAACTACATCTCCTTGAGTCTTTGTTAGACCGTATGTCATTATATGGCGGAAGAGAACCACTCAACTATCGGAATGAAAGAGGGAAAGAAGATGAGGTTGGGGTAACAGTGTCCTCTTCAAAAGCATGCCCCCAAGAAGTTGAAGACCTCACACCAGGGCATGCCTCTTGAAGACTCCACTGCTTGCCAGAAGTTGAAGGGTTGTGGACCAAACCTTTAGCATGTGTCCTAAGAAGCAACACATTAATCCAAAACAGAGCAGCATCCGTGAAGATCTTGGCATTGCTTGCTGTTACTAGATGTTAACAATTGTATGTACTCTTCCAAGATGTTAACAATTGTAGGTATTATTCCAAAAAGCCTTTTCTTAGTAGTGAGCTCAGCTCTGGGCATGTTTGGATACCTGACCTCCCAGAAGAAGGCGGGTGGAGATGGCTTAAGAGGTGGCTGAATACAAGGGGTTGACGTTCTACAAAGGGACCAAGAATGGTGATCACACTTGATTTCCATGGAAGGAAGAAAAGATAAGGGGCAGGAGGTGGGGCAGCACTTCCTGCAGAAAGAGGATCTGTGGGATAGAACGGAAGGTGAGCGTTAGATTCTAGGAACTTAAGGAAAATTATAGCCAAGATAATGATAGAGTTTGAAGGCTCAAGGCTTAGATGCCCCATAGCATTTGAACAGAACCTTTGAGGTAGATCTCATGGTTTAAGACAGTAAATTAAGTCAATTGTTAGGAAATGACAGTGTCAGATGCAACCCTTGAAGCCAATTTGGCCATGGGAAGATGCAACGTTGGTAGTCAAAATGTATAGTAATTATAAGCTTCCTTTTGAAAACTTTTAGTATCACAAACATTAAATGACAGTCCATATGTTACCCACAAGACCTGATTTATTCATGGTATGGTCAAATTGGATGTCATTTCTTTTAGTTTTGGAAAGAGAAGAATTGAAATTAAAATACATATAATGGCTGAATCCTGTTTTGATTTTCCAGGATTAAGTGTAGACAGCTATATTAATATTGTTACAACAAAATTCCACTACAGATAGTCCCCAGTTAGCACTGTAGGCCACTTAATGCAGTGCAGCAAATGCATAGAGCAGGATTTTTTTCTCCCTCAAATTAATATTTAAAAAATTCTAAAAAGAGTGAATTAAAAAACAAGTCTCAGAAACGAGCAGATATTTTATAAGTACATTTAAAATAAAAGAAACTTCCTTTTTCCCATGGATAATTTAAAATATTTTCTGTTGCCTGTTTTTGATTTAGAAGTTGAAAGAATCTATTCTTGGGTAATGCCAAGGTAGGAAACCTTGGTCATCCAGACATACCCTTTAGTGACACAGTCCTTAGTTTAGCTATGTGTTATTAAGCAGCTTAAAGATGCAGGGATAGGTCACCTTTGGTCATGCTGTTTGAAAGCCATTCCTTCTGAGTGTTTTATGGTATTGAGAAAGGAAGCTGCAGGGTGAGGGAGAAGCCTGCCCAGTTTTGAATTCTAGTTCTAAGGGACATGGAATTTTCTGAAGTTTATTTTCCACCATTTGTGACTGGAATGGAGCACATGAAAAAGTCTTAGTAAGATAAACTTCCTTCTGCGTTTAGTGTGCAACTAGGGAGAACTTCAAGCTTAGTGGACGGGGTGAGCAGTGGTTACAGTCTTAACACTTGGGAGCCCAGTACTATTTGAGCTCATCCTCTCCTTGTACCTGCAGGAAGCCAGCTTGTCTTGCACACTACAATTCCCTCCTCCTTGCCTGCAGCCGCATGGCCTTTTAAAATCTGTTGGTTTAGACTCTTTCCCCGAAGAAACAAACTAATTGATCACAGATGACACAAAGACCAAAGCGGTTTCCAGGAACGTTGGTTATTAGTACAGACTCTTGAAGAAAGTCAGCCCATCTCTTACAGGGGGCAGCGGACTTCGTTGAAGAAACCCTCATTTCTGCTCTCTGTTCCCAGGCTGGCTTGAATTAAATGTCAGAGACATTTACTAAAATAGTATAGGCTGCAAACTCTTGGGAATGACCTCACATGTGACTGACCTCTGGTATCTTCCTGTTGCCTCTGGGCCTCGTTAGAACGAACGATGTTTTTTAGTTCCTACACAAGCTGGGGAAGCAAACACACTTTAAAACAATCCCATAACAGCACACATCTTATGAAAGGGACAATTATTTGAAGGTTGTTGACCTTACACGGATTGCGAAAGCGTTTGGCATCATGTAAGTGTGCTTTGATACTGGAGGGCTGTCCTGGGAATGCCACCTTGTTACTGTGCTGCCCTTTGCTCTTCAATGCACAATGGTAACACATTGTCTGACATCCTACTTGGACCCATTTTAGTATGGCTTTTGTTCTGGGAAAGAAATATATTCCAGGAAGGCTATGCTGGGTTTAAAGTAATGTCTACCCATATAGACTTTAATCTACTCACATTATAGCTTAAATAATGCTCAGTCCATCTAAGCTACAAGAGTCTGGAAAACATATCAGGTATATTGTACAAACAAGGACATGTGTTTAACCTTAAAGAGGTTAAGCGCTCCCTCGCCACTCAACAGCTAGCTGGAATGGAGCTGAGCTAGAATCATGGTCACTTATTTGTGACTGGCAGTTTGTTAACTGTATAGGAGACTTAATATTCATTGTGGAAACAGTTAATGTGTAATTATAGTTAGGCACACCTTTAACACTGTAGACACAATGCTTATAGAACTGTAAAATTTGGCTGTCTCTTGTTCACTTTCCTAATGGAACATTGGAATGTTTATCTCATGACATAAATATGGGATTCTATGTGACTGAAGTGAACGATGAAGACTCAATCACCCTGTCAGGCTATTAGACAAAGCCAAAGGCAGCATTTGCTGTGTGTATCTGGAGCTTCACTGCTGTTTCTGATTCTGAGCTTTGAACCCAGGACCTTCTGCACACTAGGCAAGCACTGTATCTCAGAGCTACAGCCACAGCCACAGCCCCTCCTCCTGGTTTTATGCCTAGTCGCATGTCAGGGAAGAGTTTCCCACTAATTCCACTTAGTTCATATGTCATCTGTTTGGCTTGTCTTAGAAATCCAATTAATACAAGGCTCGTTACTACCAAGAGTTAAACATGCAGGTTTTGATTTATGTATAAATGGGGTTCTTCACAAGAGTCAAGTCTAAAGAAAAGACAAAACCAAGATACTTTTATTCTTTCTAGGTAAAAACATCTAATAAATTTATGAAGTGATTATAATAGGTCCCTAGAGTAGGTTGTCTCTAAGAGATAAAGAGGAAGGTATAAAGGATTAGAGTCACCTCACTGTTCTCATGAAGGATACTGCAGGACCATGGCTTAGTGACTGTTCTGTTCCTGTGAAGAGACACCATGAGCCATGAGCAAGGCAATTCTTATGAAATGAAGCATTTAATTGGGGCTGGCTTACAGTTTTAGAAGTTTAGTCTATTATCATCATGGTGGGAAGCAGGACAGTATGTAGGCTGTTGCTGGAGCTGTAGCTGAGAGCTACATCCTGATCCATAGGCAGAGAGAGGGGAGGGGGGATTGATTCTTGGCCTTTTCATGAGCTTTTAAAACCTCAAAGCCCACGTTCAGTGACATACTTTCTCCCATAAAGCCACAACTCCTAATCTTTCTACTCTATCAAATAGTGTCACTCCAAGATGACAAAGCTTTCAGATGTATGCAACTTGGGGGGGCCATTCTTACTTAAACCGCCATACTCCCATATCATATCCAGTGATCAAGACTGTTTAAGAAGTCCTTATGAAGGAAAAGACAGGCCAGGTAACTATGCGATCACTTAGTGATTTTAGCCTTCAATACACAGGATATTATTGTAACCTGATCTGAAATGGGACGATCTTACCTCACTCACATACATAAACCACTTGGCACAGTGGTGACTGCCCCATCTTCACTGAAGAATAGTAAAAAGCAATGCCAAAAACTAGAGGAAGGGACCCAAAAGGTCATCACTTAAAGTGATATTTAACCCTTAAATTAACTGACTTAAAGATTTTGTATTTTTCCTTGCATACTGTTCGCAGGTTTATGGCATTTAAAAGCTAAAACAAAGCTGGAATTAAAAATTGCTTTTGTGTTTTAAAGAATTTGCATAGATTTAAAAAGAAGGGCACGGCTAGAACAGTGGCGTAGCAATTAAGAGCCTGTCCTGCCCTCCCAGAGGACTGGCTCTCAGTACCCAGCTACTGCCTTCTATTGTAATTAAGTTGCATGGCCACAAGCAAGCTGGAAAGGGCTTATTTCAGCCCACAATTTTAGTCTGTCATGGAGGGAAGTTAGGGCAGAAACTGAAGCAGAGGCCTTCCAGAATTGTAGCTTACTGGCTTGGCTCTCTCTCCATGGCTTGTTCATCCTGCTTTCTGATAAAGTCAGAACCACCCTGCCTAAGCTAGGTCCGCCCACATCAATCGTTAGTTCAGAAAGTGACCCATACCTATAGGCCAGTCTGATGGAGGCGGTTTCTCAAGTGACGGTCCCTCTTCCCAAGTGACCCTGGCCTGTGTCAAGATGCCCAAACTAAACAAAACAAAAATGATACAAAAAAGCAAAACCTAACCAACACACCAGGAACCAAATTGAATGAATGATAGCTGCTTGTACCTCCAGTGGAGATCTGACTGGCCTCCACAGCTACCTACACTCATGTGCATGTATGCATGAGAGAGGGGGGGAGGGAGGAGGCAGACAGACAGACAGACAGAGACAGAGAGAGCATACACGAGTGCACGTGCACACACATACACACACACCAAAAATAACTAAACAAAATAAATTTTAAAAATTTAAAGTAGAAAGAACTTCCCTAAAGACTTATATTCTATGCACTTTCTTCTCACTCTCCTGATTTTTTTTTTATCAGCTCCATCACTGAGTTTAATTTAAAACATTTGAAGGTTTCAAATGACACCATTTTGAACATACAAAGAGAACTCCTGTGGGGTTGAGGTTGATTTATGCTATATTTCTTTAACTGAGACTTATTTTCCAGCCATAGACTAATACCTTTGGGGCTATGAGCATGGGACAACTGTTATTGTCATATACATTTAGTGCTTATATATTGTATTTTCTCCAGATATGGTCTGGACTCAGTTCCATTATGCATGGCCATGCATGATCTTCAACTTTATTCTCACCCTATGACTCCTGTGTCATAAATAGCAGTGGCCTATTTATAACACAGCTTAGCCAGTGTTTAACTACAAGGAATCTTGATTAAATTTAATAGTTCATTGTGTGTGTGTTTATTTTAATAAGAAAATAGTTTTTAAAAGAAAGGATCCTTTGAGTCTTTGAATTTGGGCCGGCCCCATCCTCAGCTTCTTCCCCGTGTTATGCAATCTTGTCTTGTAGTCTTTAGACTTAACATGTATTCATGCCTGAGGCAACCTTCAGAAAGCTTATTCAAGGCTAGATAAAATAAAAACCTCCCCTTTGAAATACTCTGATAATTAAAGCAAAAGTTGAGCCTGTAAAGTAGATTTTTATTTTTACTTTTAAGAAGCTTGATTCATGTTGGTGACATTTTTATCTAATTGGGTGAGAGCTAGTCCAAGGGCAACTGAATGGCAAAGTAAGGGGGGGTGAGCTTAAGAAGACTGTTAGGTTACCTCTTAAAGGGGATAGAGAGCCGTGCATTCCACAAAGATAAGGTCAGGGTGCCATTCGTCTTCTCCAGGACTCAGGTGCTAGTATGAACTGTATGCGCTTGGGGGGAGTGGGCTGAGGTGTGGGGCACAGAAAATTGTGACAGAGATCTCCAGCCTAAAAGTTATTCATAAGTTCAACCAGCTGCAGAGCAGCATAGAGAATGGAAACTTGTTCTGCAGACTGCATTCCAGGCAGGCAGTGGGGTTTGTCCTTTGAGAAGGGAACACCGGGACATTTGGAGCCTCTGGAGGGAAGAGCAGGTACACACAGAAAAGGTGACTCAGTGTCATTTAGCAAATACTAATTTCCTGTCCTAGGTCGTCTTTAGGGTTGGTTGGGAGTTCGTCCAAAAAGAAAGATACTCATTCATTGTTTTTGATATCCATTATATTTTAATTATAACAGCAAATCCAGATCATTACAGAGTTCACTGTAGATGAAGCAGATTAACATGTTGCAATACGCTCTATAGAGAAAGGGCTGTAGACTGCCAGTGGACTTTCAGGAGGTGATATGACTCTGCTTCTGTAAGGGTAACCTGGTGATTAGCACCTCAGTTAGCATAGTCAGGAGACTCTCCCATAGACATGCCTACAGGCAACCTAATTCCTGGGTCATTCTCCAGTGTGTCAAGTCAACAATTAAAACTAAAGGTCACAGCTCCTGTTTCCAGACCTAATCCTTAAAAAGGAAGCTTGAAAGAAATGTTTAAAGGAACTACCTAGTAACTCAGTATTGACTCCTGGTGTTGACTGAAAAGCAACTGCCTGCATCAGTCTCCGTTCCATGTCTCTGCTTTCTCAGGCTGGGAAGAAGTTCTTTATAGACAGGTGGCCACTCTGTCACTTACCTTCCCTTTCATCGCTGTTGCCCACCTCCCCTTCTGTTAGTTAGGTAAAGACTCGATCAGTTGTTCTCAATCTTTAGTCTATATCAGAATCACCCTCCTAGCTGGATATGCCTTGACTTCTTGAGCCCCTTACCCCAGGATTCTCATTAGAAAAGATGAGTGGTACCTGCAGTTTATATCTGTAATAAGTCCCCCATTGGGGATTGCTGTTTGGTACCTGTGTTAGTTCCTAGAAGGAGGAGTTTAATTTGGTTCATGGCTTGGGAAAGAAAGTCCATCAACTGTAGAGTTTATGGAAGCAGAATCATATGGCAGGGATTCCTCCTATCTCAGCAGACCAGGAAGTAGAGAAAGTGTAATGTGTAGGACTTTCTTATTTTTCCCTTTTTGGTCAGTCTGGCACTGAACAAATGATGGTACCCAAATTCAGCTTTAGTATTCCCTCCTCAGTTAAATCTCTCCAGAAATATCCTTAAAGACATACCCAGATGTTTCCTGTGTGATTACAAATTCAATGAGGTTGACAGTGATGACTAAACATGACTGCCCGCCTCTGAGAAGCACTGTGTAAGGTAAGCCAAAAGAGCCTGGGCCATCTTTGAACTTTCCCCATGGGATTCTAGTTTGAATCCCCACATTGAGTATCCAGAACCAACTGGATAGTCAGCTTGGTTGAGTGCTGTCAGTTTGATGAGTGCACCAGGGAAGAAACTAAGGCAGAGGCAGATGGTAACCAAAGCTGGTTTTCTCGTTGTCTCTCCCCTGATGGCCCTATCTTTCCAAGGACAGGGCTTCTTCTCACACCAAAAATTCCTAGTTAGAATACCTGGAAGGTATTTAAGGGCCAGAAGGACTTTCATATACTCTGTACTCTCTTCCCTAAACTGAAGGTTCTCCATGTACCTGGGCATTTCGCTTTGTGTTTCCCCAGAACTTAATAGAATGCCCTGATGCGAGAGCAAGGAGAGCCTAATGCTCTCCTGCATAGCTGTGTATTCAGTAAGGGAGAAATTGTTTTGATGAATGATTTTTATCCAACATAATTCCCTTCTGCACTTGAAGATTTTAGGGAATTCTTTTCTTTTTGTTTTGTTTTTCTTTTGTTATTGTTTTATTTTGTTTTGTTTGTTTGTTTTCTTGGTAGGATCAACAAGAGTGTGAGGGTAGATTACTCTCTAAGTTACAGGTGAGGTTATGTGGACGTAGTCCCAAATACTCAGGAGGATTGGCTGAGTCCAAGACTTCAATGCCAGTCTGGGCAACATGGTGAGACTCTGTCTCTAAAACAATCACAGCAGGCTCTTTCATTTGTAAGATTTACATGTATTCCAGGGTCAACTAATTTCATTTCTCAGGGCCTTTGAGGTTAACGATGTTCACCCTAAGTACTCTGCCCTGCTAAAATTCAGTTGGCATTTATTGTGCCACAGTCAAAAAGATATACATTATTTCAGATTCGGAATTGATCTTCTTACTCTGATGAATATAATGTGTAAAAGTTTTGCAGAAACCAGTTTGTGAGTTAGAGGACAAGTTTAATTATAGACTTCTTTTCTCAAGCTCCTCTCTAATTCTTACGTCTAGAGAAGCGTGTGTCATGTCCTGAGAAAGGGGTTTCATTCTAAGCAGTGTGTTGTTAGACAATGTTTGTGTGTGCACATCCGGCATGCACTCATGGAAACCCCACAGTTCAGGAGAGTCACTCTCCACGGTCTCTTGATGGAGTGTGAGGCACAGGTGAAGCTCCACACAGAAGCTAACCATTTCTACTGGTAGGAATACATCAAATCTCAAGAATTTAAAATTATCATGTAGTAAATCAATGGATAGATAGAAAGTTCCTCCTTCTTTCATTATCACATTCTATGCACTGCAGATTAGTTTATCTAGACTTTTACATGGCAGGCATTGTAGTAAATTTGTTTCCACTAGTATCACCACAAACGTATGAGTAATGTGTTGATACAATGGCTGTCCTGGCACTAAGTGACAGGATTCTATGACACTCTGATGGGACCGCCATGTCTTCCAGCATGTAGGTGTGTGACTGTGTGTGGATATTCTAACTGTTCTTACATCTTTCCTTGTATCATATTAAATAAAAATGTCTTCATCTCCACTTCTGCAATTTATTACTATAAAAGGGATTTATACACGAATGCCAATTTTATTTCTACAGTATAAAAATACTATTAAGTTGAATATGGACCTAATATGTACTTTAGAGCCCAAACCTAAAAAGGCACTGTACAATGGTATGCCATGTCCTGTTGCACATGCAGAGTACTCCTGACCTCTGCAGAGAGCCTTCTCCCTTGCCACTATGGCTCTCCAACATAAGTGATTACTTGCATCTTTCAGAGGGACGGAGCTTCCAGGCAAGAAGTGATTAACAGTGGATTATCAGAGTAGAAATCCTCAGTCATGGACAACTACTTTAATACAGTTTTAGCCATTTAACCTGTTTAAGAGGATTTGGGAGGCCTAGATATGTACTCAGATGGCTTGCATGAGAAATAGTACAGTCAAGCACCCAACATCCAAGCAATATGGGAAAATGCATCAGCTTCTTTTGGGGAACAGTTATGCTTTTGTTGATTCTGTTTCTTTGAAAACTGATCACCACAGACTGAATTATATTGCTGGGCTCAGAACATGCTACTTTAAAACTTGGTACCCTGGCATATAGTGTGTAATAAGCTCAGAGAAACGGCAGGATGATCACTTACTGACTTTTCTCCTTTTACTACAAGAGACTCCCATACCCAGAAGAAAGGAAGGAAGACACAGAGATGACAAACAGAATGCGAACAAACCTAGTTTGATGTGAGATTGTACACTATTATTCAGCTACTACAATTTCTTATGTGGCTGTCTACTTAACACAAAACCTGTGTATAAAACATAGTTTTGTCCCATTTCTATGAGTCTTTATTTCTGAGAATTCCGTATCTTATAAACTTACTAAATAAATTGATTATGACTTGAATAAAATCTGTCTTTTGCTGTATGAGTGTCAGTCATGAGACTTGTTTGGGGCAAAGAACACTATTCCTGTGTCATTCCTGTAATAAACCATCAGATGTTTACTGTATTCAAATCACGCTGTTCTCTAATACCCAGATAACTAAGCATGTTTTCCACCAACGTTGCAAAGTCCTGATGTAATGAAGCCTACACTATGGTCATGAAGTTCACCTAATGCATTTATAGAGACAGTTTTTGAAAATTGTATATTCATCAAATTTTTAAATTATCCCATAAATAAAGTCACCCTTTGATCATTTGATCAGTTTTGAAGCACACAAGATGGAGAAGAATATTGGCTTTTTACCCTCTATTCTCATTTACTTCTGTGGGCTGTGTGTTTGTGAACTCTTTGCATCAATTGGACTTTATCCTGAATTCAACATGGCAGAAGCCGTAGGTTTTTGAAATAGTTCTAGAATCCATGACAGACTAATTCTGACACCATCATAATCTATTTTATTTCCCAAAGCAAGAATAGCAGAGCCTCTCAGCCTCAGCTAGAGAAGCTTTTTGTTTTTGCAGTGGGTGTCAGTCAATGCAGAGCTGGCCAAAGCAGAGATAAGCGACTGTATGTGTTCAGCCCTACAGGAGACATTCCTGTCAACTAGCTCTCTACCTCACAAAGCTGAGGGAACATTATAGAAGCAAAAGGAATGTACTAACTAGGGGATGGGAAGGGATATTGTGAAATGCTGTCTTCTGAACATGAAATAACCATAGTAACCATTAACTCTTGTATACAGGTGATTGTTTATATAAGACCTGTAGAAGATCTAGCCATCCAAAGTTTTGGTATCGATTGATTAGGGGCTGTACTCCTGAGTTTCCCCTACTACCTGAGTAATTATTGGTAGTTGGTAGCTTCTGGGCACAGGAGAATCATTCTTTGAGGATGTGGTCACTGACAAGGGTGCCCATGCCACAGTGGATAGCCCAACATGTTGCACATATTGGTAGCACTAATTGGACTTAATGGATTATTAAAAAGAGAGCAGGGAGGGCGGGGACATGGAATTTGTGTGGGGAAGTGTCGGGGGAGATATTCAAAGAGATGGAGGAGGGGGAATCTGGTCGATATGATCATATTTTCTTGTGTACATGTATGAAATTTTGAAGGAATATTTTTTTAAACAGTAGAACATAGCTTTGTGAAATGTTAATGCAGAGCCTGTTGTGAGGTGCTGGATGACAGGTCCTCACAGCCTTTGTGTGAGAGGCTTCCTGTTGACAGTGAAGAAATGAAAGCCCAAAGAGGAGAAGAAACAGTTTACAGCTTTGCTTGTTGGTTCTTACCGTTGGTTCTTGCCAAGAGCTCTGGTGAAAAATACAGACACTTTCAGAACAGATTTTTATGAAAAGAAATAATTTGTTAGATTTCATTTTTTCTTTTCAGTTTAGAGAATGTTTTTTTCCTAAATATAAAATCTGTGGTTAGAATACTTTTCTGTATTTTAAAATAGAGGAAAGTATTTTTTTTAATCGCTAAAAACTTCATCACCAACTCTTAACTAGTGCTTATGTATAGATATTTATCTGTGTATACTGTGTTAACTGCTTTGCGTTCCTGTGTGTGTGTGTGTGTGTGAGAGAGAGAGAGAGAGAGAGAGAAAGGAATAAAGAAAGGAAGAGAGAAAGGGAGGGAGGGAGGGAGGGAGAGAAGGAAGGAAGAAAGGAAGAGAGAGAGGGAGGGAGAGAAGGAAGGAAGGAAGGAAGGAAGGAAGGAAGGAAGGAAGGAAGGAAGGAAGGAAGGAAGGGAAGAATATAAAGCCAGGAAGATTTATTTAGCTTACAGTTTCATTAAATCTTTTAGTCCACCATCATTTGGCCAAGAGCTGAGAGTCTGTGGTGGGGCAGGACTTTGAGCAGGGAGCACCCAGTGGGGCAGAGCAAAGGAGCCTAGAGAAGCAGATAACTTTTCTAGCAGAGCCCCTTCAAACCCAGTAAGCTATGAATCTACAGATGTATCAGTCTCTTCATAAAATGAGAGAGACTGGGGCATCCAGTTACCTCCCAAAGCTTAGGGAGCAAGCCTCCCACACACAGACTGTTGAGAGACATTTAACATCCGAACTCTAATAGCATGAAACAGTTTGGATCATGTTTGTTCTCCTATTTGCTTAACAACATGTTGGGGGTATTTATATTTGCTGGACAAAAGCTGTTAATATTTTAGGAACCCTTCCGCTTGGCCATTGTTAGGCAAACAACCATCCTTTCCAGCCTGATTTTAATAAGCACAAGAGTATTTAAATGTGTAGTGTTTATAAGCGATTGCTTAGTTAAGGCTCACAGACAGCCAATGTTTTTCCACCTTAAATGGCATAATAGTATTTTTGTCCACAGGCTTTGCATACACTGAGTTAGAATCAATCCTACTGGTAAAATTGCCACTGGTAACTGGGGCCTTTCAAGGGCATAGAAATTAATTACAAAATTCTTTTCTCCCCAGAGTATACAAGAATACTCTTATCCTCAACTTTCAACGCTGCTACTTATTGCCATTCTTAGTCCTGTACTCCGTATGTGTTATTCTTTGAAAAGGCTATTTAATGGCTTGATGACGATGGAGATATTTTTAGCAAATGGGGAAATTATTATTAATGATATGTCAGTGTCAAATTGGATTCTAGTTTGAAGTAAAGCAAGGCATTTGAGAGTTCAGGGTGATGTGATGATAGCCTTAGTCTGTTTTAAAAAATCGTCAGAGGTTCTTATTTAGAGGTTCAAACAATTGACTCACATTTGGTCAGTAGAAATTCCATGTCATCTTCTTGTCTCTGAAAAATAATTTTGGATGTTTTTGCCTTGAGTTTTCGGGGTTATGCTGTGCTGTGTGGTTGTCAGGGCATTTTCTTGGCTGGTGCACACGCCCTTGACTATGTAGTCTCTTTGGGTTCTTTGTGCTCTTATACTGGTTGCAGGTTTCTTAACATGTTCTTTGGATGGAGCTTTCTGCCATCTCTGATGAAGGGAAGACTCCCCTCCTAGCTCTTCCCCTCCATGCTCTCTGCAGTCTTGGGAGAGTGTGCTCTGGATGCCTGTGTAAAACAATCTGTCCAGTTGTGTAAGAGGCAGACAATGGGCCCATGTAAAGCCCTCTGGCTTCCTTCCGGTAGCTTCTCTATGTGTTTACACTGGAAAGGCTGCCTCATTGTGTCAGCTCTTTGATGGTCATTCCCTTGAAATCCCCATCCTCCTCAGATGGTTCCTTTCTCTTGGGGCCTCTGTAGTGAGGTAATGCCTTTCTAGCAGGTGGAGGAAGGGAAGGAGGAAGTTCTTCAGGTCCTTTGTAGGTGAGGACTTCCAAGGCAAACTGAGAATTTCCGAGGAAGAACTTTTGGCATGGGCCATAATCTTTTAGTGGCTTGGGTGACTTGAGGTGATACAAAAAGGGAGTAATGGCCAGAACCCTTCCCATCTTTCAAGAGGTAACTTTATTCATCTTCTGGTTTCTCTACATCAAGTTGAAGTATTAAACATACCTTTATTTGCTTCTTATTTTAAAAATCAATTAATTGGGTCAACATTTTCTGGTGCTATGTCTTCATCTTCAGTGTGCCATCTATATAAAGTAATTCTGTTGCTGCCCCTAGTGCCCCAGGAAGTATTTCAGAGAATGGTACTCCCTCCAGTTTAAAATGAGACATTTTTTTCCATTTTCTCAGAATGCTTTATCCCATCATTTGATCCCTAGATCTCTGAACAGTATTAAGCCAGAAATGGCTTCCATCACTATTGCTGATATTCTCCCTAGAAAGCAGAGCCAGAGGCTAGCATCCTTTGGTCCTGATGTTCCTTCAGCTGCCACAGTCCCCTGAGGCTTGGGTGTAATTAGGCCAGGTGGACGGAAGGAGTACTGAGGTGGGCAGTGAATATTTCAGTAGTGAGGAAGATAGAGAGGCAGAAAACCGACCCCCTTCTGAGTGCTTATGTCTGAGTACTTGTGCTCATCTTAGCAGAATCAGAGTCAAACCAGTGAAAGGCAACACAGATGGCTAGAAACTCTCTTTTCATGTTTGACATGAGCATTTACATTAGATGTCTCTGTTTGCTATTCCTTTCAAAGTTAAGCCAAAGATAAAAAGTTCAAGGGATAGTTGGCATGAGTTAGAACATACTAGAACACACGAAACGCTACAAAGACATACCGTGCCTCCTTACATACACTTCGGCAAACCCAAAGTGTTTCTTTCAACGCCTCTCCTTTCCTCTTCCTTTTCTCCCTATCCAGGGTCTTTCTTTATTGCCCTGGATGTCCTTGAACTCCCATCTCAGTCGTTCAAGTAGTGGGAATTCTAAGTGTGCCACTTTTTCTGCCTCGACGCATTGAACACAGGGCCTCACACATGCTAAGCATTCAATACTTCTGAGTTACACCCCATCATCATTATATTGCTTTTTGGTATATCATGATAACAGGGGCTTCCTGTGTGTGGTTACTGAGGTGATCCATGGGACCATTTCTCTCACAGATATTTCACAGTATATGAAGTGTTTCTCCAGGTTTAGAGACAACGAGGGAGAGTTTTGGGGTCAGATGATGGGAAGACATTAGAAGAAAGATAACTCACAGGCCTTTATGGACTTTTCTCACACATTTAAAGAAGATGAACATGAAATATCTGAGCTCTGATAACTACTTGCACCTTAATTTTGTACACTAATAAGACATTTGTTCTTCTCCAGGTCTTGAATACCATCATGGCCAAACCTTATGAATTTAACTGGCAGAAGGAAGTGCCCTCTTTCCTGCAAGAAGGAGCAGTTTTTGACAGATATGAAGAGGTAACAGTGCTGTTAGTTTTTCCCCTCTCAAAACACTCTAAAAATTATCTAATTTTGATCAGAGTACTGAGTGTTCTTTCACACAGGTAACATATCTGAGTCTTATAAATGGCAAAGGCAGAGGGTAAGGGTCAGGGTAGAATGATAACAGACTGTCAGTGAGCTGCTGAATGATCACCATGTGCCCGATAAACCGATAGCAATGATGGGTGTCATTTATTGAGTGACCTCTTTGTGCCAAGCTGGCTTCTCAATGAGTGTCTTATTTCATTCCATATGTCGTATTTCATTTCACCAATGAGCTCCTTATAAGGTGGTTGCTACCGTTGAGATTTTACAGAGCGGGCTCATGCCATGAGGGTTTGGTTTAACAAAGTGCTTCTGGCAAGCCTTCCTCGTAAACCTTTCTCTTCGATACGCATGTAGCAGTGCTTGGGCTTGGTGCTAGTCCTGTGTTTGCTTGTTTCGTTTGTATAGACCGTTATGGCCAAAGATTTGCACACTTCTGCTTCTGTGGCTTATTGTTTATGCCTTTGCAAAATATCAGTGGCTCCAGGCTTCCTATGGAGCCAGGCATTGAGCCACCAATGAGCTCGAACGGCTGGAAGGGTGAGCTGAAGCCTTACCTTGAAGACATGAATTTGAGATGACCTGGGGAAAGGTTTGTGATGAAAGTGGAATTTCCTTTAAGGCACATACAAAGGTAAAATGAATTCTCTTAGAACCGGAGATGATTCCTTTCAGACCAATGTGTGTTGTGGCTGATACGCAGCTGCCCCAGAGGCTGAGAGTGTCATAGGCAGAGATTGCCTTTGCCTAGGAACTTGGTTGTTTTGGCTGACTTGACTTGCTCTTTGCAGCATGTATCTAGCTATAAGAGTCAGATTTCCAGGAAACCAAATTGAAAGAGCAAACGATGAACCAAAATGTCATCACTGTTTCTTACCTCTACTTTGGGTATTAAAGTGATAGTATTCTGTAACTTTACCACAAGGTGCCTTGTATTGTGAGATAAATCAAAACAATATCCCACCACCAGAAGCAACAGCTGGATTGTCTGGTAGTTTTCTTCTGGCCTGTTCGTTTTGTTTCATTTTGTGTTTTATTCCTCCCTGGTAGTTGAGATCACGGAATACATTTTTAAGAATCAAAAACTTTCCGTAATTTACCTCTTCCCTGCTCCCACAATCTCATTTCCTACTAGTTTTCCCGCACGGACCCTTGGTGGTAATCACAGATGATTTCTCGTGGACTCTTTTCTCCTCCTGAGATCCACCTCTTCCTGGGGTTTCATTCTTCAGGACTCAGATGAGAAATCTTCACTGATGGTGTCTTTCCTTGACCCCCTCAGTAAGCCCTAACGCCTTTGTACCACCAGAGGACTTCCTTCGTGTGGTTTATCATTACCACACTTTAATGTTTCCACCTTTTTAAAAGTAGTCTGCATTGCTTGAGGCCATGGGCTCGGATTTACTTATTTTTCTCTTCCCAGGTACCGGTAGAATGTGCTTAACTGTCAAACTCATTGCGGTGTTTAACATTACATAAAACCACGTCCTATTGGTTATTATTTTCTTCCTTTCTTCCTTCCTGCTGGTGCTTCAGCTTGGAGCCTCAAACAGGCTGCACATGTGATCTATAACTGATATTTACTCCAACGTTTTTTTCTTGATAATTGAGATTAGAATAGGATGATAATCCTTGAAGCTCACATGGAATCTGAGGTTCTACAGACTCAAATTATTAGGGTAAACAATATGAAATACATATCATTTATACAGCTTATTAATTTCAACTATTTTGTACAGAGAATAAGTTATATAAATGGCTAATTTGCATCACACAATGTGGCAAAGAGAGTCAGGGACTAACAGTTCTGTTCCAGACTTCCTTCTGATCACCTGATCTAGGTTGGGTACCACTGACCAGAATGGCAATGCAGGTGACAAAATTTACTGTCTGTTCTCTCTCACTGATAGGCAGTAGGGAAAAAAATCCTAAGAGTTTATGTAATGTGTTTGAAACAAGGGTAGGTGCCTCGAGAAGATGCAAATGGAGATTGGGAGATGCAGAGAACTGTTTGTATGCTCTCTGGGGAGCAGACAATCATGTTGGAGTGAGATCAGCAAGCTGCGCTGTTTGAGGGAATGATAGTAAACTGAAGGGTTCAGCAAGCGAGGCCTGACACTTTAGATTCTTCTGTGTCCCTCCATCTTCCTAGATTAGGATGTTCCTTTCCCAGAGCTAGGGAGGACCTCTCTGGAAATGAAGGTCTTTCATTCTGTTTTATGCCATGTCACATACATTTGTATAGCCTGCTTCTGGGAAAGTGGCAGAAGGGGACATTGGAAATTGTGAGTGATCTTCCTAAGTCTCCCACTGTGTCAAGTGGCACGGGGCTATATTTTGGGGCCGTATGTTTCAACCCCATCAGTGCCATGGTTCCGTAGTGTGGGCTAGTGTGAGACATCACTTCTTGCCTGCTGGAGTGACCCAAATGATTCTCATATTTCAAAGGCAACTTTTCAGCCTTAGAAAATCTCTAAGATGGCTTTAAAATATTAGTTCTTTTCTCATAAACCAGAGAGGGTCATCTGAAAGAGACCAAATGCTCTCACTGGCAGAATCTTATCTTTCTTAATGCCAGGTAAGCAAACGCATACTCGAAACAAACCCTTGTCTTGGGAAACAAAGTGCCGCATGATTTCATGGATGGAGGAGCCGAAGCTTTTGTGCCCTTTTTGATCCTTGCGTTGGCTTCCTTGGCTTCTGAATCCTAGCAACTTGTATTTAGAAAAGTCCTAATTTCTTGGGCTTCTCTAGGCATGTGCGCTTCCCCAGCTTTCCCTGAATGTGAGGGTGACATGGACCTGGTGAAGAAACACCAAACAAGTGAGAGACTCAATCCAGCCGAGCTTCGCTTTCTTTACTGTCATTTCAGGAGGAAGCACAGTGAGAGACAAAACAAAGGCTTTTAACTTTATAGAGTAAACAGCGTTCTTTCCTAATCACACACCAATCCAGGAAGCCAAGTCGTGTCTCAGGCTGGATGGCAGCCAATTTTTCTTACCACTTTCCAGTTCTATAAGATGCAGTACTTTGGAGGCACAGCCATTAAAGTACACTCTTGTAAAAATGTTACCAGAAAAGGTTTCTTTCTCCAGTTTGTGCATAAACAATCCTGAGACGTGACAGCTGACTGCCATAGGGAAGAAGTAGAAGTAAAGAAAAGGAAACCCAGGCGTCTAGCAGCGTCATCACATAGGGACTGACGTGTGAAGGAGCATGCATGGTTTCTACTCCGGATAACGACTGTCACATCTGCAGCAATAGATTACCTGCTATGGTCACGATGAAATGTTTAATAGTTGTTGTTTTTTCCTCCAAATAATTGTCAGTGTTTATATATTGCATTTATGCATTGTTTTTTGTTGTTTCTATATTCCTGAGGATTTTTTTTTTTTTTTTGAGGCAGCTGAAATTTCAAAAGTTTACTTTGCAGTAGCGTCTGGAATAGCATCCCTTCTGTTGTCGTGGTACTTTCGAGGGCAGCCCGGTCTGTACACAGGGAGTTCCAGGACAGCCAGGGCTGCACAGAGAAACCCTGCTTTGAAAACCAACAAAACCAAGCCAAAACAGAAACCCCTCTATTCCTTCCTAACTTTACTAGACTTATAAGTTACTTAGGTGCCAAATATATTTTGTTGACTAAAAAAATGTTTAATGTTAAGTGCCTACAGAAGAGAAGGGCAGCAGTGCTTTGCAGATGTGCACAGTCAGACGTCTTCTTGACTTTCAGAGGACTCCTTTCCTTGGGCTTCTGGGTTGTATGTATCTCTCAGCTTCCACAGTGCTCTCTCGCACTTTCCCTTCATCTGAGTCTGCTAAGTCTTTATAGCCAACTGTTTCCTAGGGACATCCAGAAGAGGGTTTAAATATTTCATAGCAGCCAGTCTCTTCCCAGAGGCCAGTCCATTCACCACACCCAAAGACCCAAACTTCCTTAATCTCACTCATGAGATTCCTTGTCTTTTTTATGCTGGTGTCCATAGACAAAAATCACACCGATCCAGTTTAAGGGTCTTCACTGTTGTTTTTTTTTCAATTTATTTGTTCATTTTACATCCCAATATCCGGCCCCCCTTTGCTTTAGCCCTCCATCCCACAACCCTCCCCCTACTCTCCCCTTTCCCTTCACCTCTGGAAGGTGGAGCCCCTCTCATGGGTATCACCCAACCCTGGCACATCAAGTCTCTGCAGGACTAGGTGCATTCTCTCCCACTGAGGCCAGACAAGGCAGCCCAGTTAGGGGAATGGGATCCACAGCCAGGAAACAGATTCAGGGACAGCCCCTACTCCAGTTGTTGGGGAACCCACATGAAGACCAAGCTGTACATCTGCTACATATGTACAGGGGAATGGGGAGAGGTCTAGCCTATGCTAGTTCTTTGGTCTAGGTCAGTCTCTGGGAGCTCCCAAGGGTCCAGGTTAGTTGATTCTGTTGGTCTTCCTGTGGAGTCCCTGTCTTCACTGTTTTACTCTCTCCCTTTTCCTCACACATCCTGGACAAGTGCTCCCCCACTGAGCTGTGCTCTTGGGCTGGCTGTATTTTAACTCTAGAGCAACACTTCATTCCATGTTTTAAAGAGAGTGTTTCACTGAGCCTTGCAGAAAAGGCTGGCTTTGCATACCAAAAACGGCCAAAGAAAGCAGCAACAGAAAAGACAAAAGCATGGGGCATTTCAATTTCTTCCTTGTAAGGATGGAAAAGTGATTACTTACTGTAACACTGCTTCAGTCACATTTTCATGTGAGGGTAAATTCAGAAACCAGCCTGTCGAAGAGAGCTGGTCATTACCCGTCTTGGATTCTGGGAAGGTAAGATAGCACAGAGTCGCATTTGGGAAGGTGGGAAGTTGGCACGACGGACACCATTTTGCTTTCTTTCCTTGTCTGTTGGGCTCTGAGCAGGTCTGGTCTGCACATTGCCTCCAGAGCTCTTCTCCTACACGCACAGAAGGGGAGGCAGCAACAGCTGCTGCCCAGCAAAGTGAAGCAGCAGTTGGAAGGGCCAGAGGCAGAAGAAAGGGAAGGCACAGACAAGGGGCCATTCCATTTAGAAAATGACCCGAAGACCACCCAGCAAAGCCTT
Source organism: Uromys caudimaculatus (assembly GCA_028551405.1). NCBI lineage: Eukaryota > Metazoa > Chordata > Mammalia > Rodentia > Muridae > Uromys > Uromys caudimaculatus. Next base: position 39,732,611 of record CM052701.1, on the reverse strand, counting down.
TTCAAAAGGTGTCCAAAGGGACTATTTTGATTTAAACGTATAACTCTCCCTAAAGGACAGTTACAGGAGGGAAAGGCTAATCATAAGGTCTTTTACTACTAGACCCAGAGCACGATTCTTTATTTAAAACAAACAAATATAGAAACAAATCTCTGTATTTATAATTGATAGAATATATAATAGACAGCTGATCAAAAAGTGGCAAATTCTTTTATCAAAGTAAATCATTTGAGGAAGGGGCCCTAAATAATGCCCATTTAACACTGAAACAAATAAGTAGTCATTCTTCATTTTACTTCCAAACTTTAGCTAGTTTAGCTTGTCCTACATGGTCAGGATATTGGGTTCCCAGAGTAAGAGCTAGCCAAGTAGCACCTGGTGTTTGCTTGCACTGAAGGGTGCTTACAGAGATGAGCACCATGATAGTGCTTGCTAGTCGCTCAGCTTTTAGAAGTAAGCTGAAGGTACTGTTTAATTACTACAAATCGAACAAAACATCAGCAGCAACAAACAAACAAGCACAAATTGTAAGTAAGGTTCCAGCCGATGTTTGAAAGTAGAGGGGGCTGGAGAACTGCGGGACAACACAGACTTATATGCTTGGGGGAGTTCAGAGGTAGCCAATAGGAAAGTGGAGAGGAATACATTTTCTATGTTGGAGTATATTAAGAAAAAGTCTTAAACACTTTGAATGGAATTAAATTTTTCTGATTTTGTTCTATAGGGCTGAAGATCACACAGCTGTTTAGAGCATAATTTGTTCAGTTCCTAGCTCTTTTGGTATGAGTTCTATATTTTTCAAGCTCTAGTCAATATCATAACTTGACTTTTAAAAACAAACAAACTGTGAATGTCACTCTGTTTCCCAGTATGAAACTTCAGGCCCCTCCTCCCTCACCCCTCCACTTCTCCCAGCAATGCCATAAAAACAACAGTGGTAAGGTGTGCTCCCATGGGATAATAGGAAGGAGTAATGGCTCTAGAAGACTGAACTAGAGGCATCAGAGAGGAAGCTTCACCCAGGCTGAGTCCTGACTGACAGTTCAGCCAACCAATCAAAGCACAGTTAAAATGAAGGCTGGTGCCAATAAGTTGTGTAAAGGCTGTTGGATGTGACTAGAGACTACTTATCCAGTGGAGGTAGAGAATTCTGTGACTTGGAACCCAGGGTGAGGTTAACTTCTAGCCCAAGGCTCTCATTAGGTCCTAAAGGCCCCAGAGAGCATTTGTTTTTTTTTTTTTTTTTTTTTTTGTGATGATGAATAGGAAGGGTCTGGTTGATGAATGGAGTTGACTTGGCTGTATTCCCCAAGTCAGCAATCTGGAAGGGTAGAGGGAGGTTGAAGGACTAATGGGACAGTTGGTTAGACACATGGTGAAACAGGAATAACAAAACATGGGCTCTTCGAACTTGGTGAGTAGAGGTGAGAGTGGTGAGGGAGATGGGGTGCTGAAGGGGGCTGTAGTTAAGTGACACAGCAGAGAAGACAAGAGTGATACTGGAGATGGGGTGCCGATGGGGGCTGTGGTAACTGAGACAGGGCTGTTATGATGCAAGCTAGCAAAAAGCCATAGGCAGACAAAGGGAGGGGATCTTTATGGATGGGTTTAGGGTCTTAGGGTGTTTTTATGCCTGAGGTGGGGGAAACTTATAGACAAGGATAGAAGTTCTATATGTGGTTTAATTAAAAAAACAAAACAAAACATTTTCACAAACTAGAATCCACAGAATTTAGTCAAAAACAAGTTCAACAGAAAGGAAATTGAAGAAGGCAGTAGAATAGCTTAGAAAATGCAGTCTTCCCTCCTGGAGTGATCACTGGTGTCCTGGTGGGTTTATGAACAGGCCTCTAGGGCCTCCTCCACAAGGCCTTTGCAGTGAGTGGCACTGCACCAGCAGAGGTCGGAAATATTTTCAAGAAGACCTACTATATGCCAAACAGTCATTTTAGACTTTTTAAAGAAGATCTGGTTGGCCTCTCACCTCTCTCCCTGCCATGAGATGGACAGGAAGTGAGTCTAAATATCAGGAGACTGGAGGTTGGAACACAGCCAGTCCTCAAAAGCTCTCCTTCTGCCTGTCCACACATCACAGCTAGCCAGAGAGCTTTTCACAGGAGGATCCCTGCTCTCTCCTAAGATTCCCATAAATTTCCCACTGCCTTAGGCTCAGACATTAACAGAATTTTAAAAAGGAAAGTCCGTGTAGAAGACTCTAACATGCAGCTAAGGCTGAGACCCATGGCCTTAAAGACTAAATCTTTAGGAATGCTCATGTGGTGGCTACTAGATGCTGATTTCAGAGTAAGTTGTTGATGTTATAGATTTATCAGGAAGTTTAAAAGCCACATATACAGGGAGATAATGGAAAAGATAAATGTTCAGGATTAACTTATTCTAATTATGATATAGTATGTTTGCATGACTATATCAGACATTTTGAATAGTGTGTGAACTATTTTGTAGCTCATTTGGCCACAGCAGTCCCCCACTACAGCTTAATAATGTTAAAAAAACAGTACACATGACCCTTAACTGATCCAGAAATGTACTTTGATCTAGCAGAGATGCCATGGTATCACATCTGCTATCATGACAAGGTTCTGAGAGAAGAAACGAGAAAGCATTTTCTTAGATGAGATTTAGAATAGGTTAGAAAAGACATAAAGGATCATTTCTTAAAGGCATCGCCACTTATACATAAACAGGATGGGTTCATTTAACCCACAGTGCTGGCTACCATCCGCAAAGCTGAGATAATACAGGCTACAAGAAAAAGTCTGTGACATCATTGACTTGATATTTCAGTGACAGGAGATGGATAGTAAATGGATGAGCGAAATAAGCCAGTAAGTGTCCAATATGGATGACTGTAGTTCTGGAGGAAGTGATAACAGAGATGGGCACTTGGGAGTACAGGGGGGGGGGGGTTGGTATGGGCTAGGTAGGAAGGGCAGCTTGACTCAGGAGCTCACCATGATGGAACAGCTGATTGATAAGATGGGACCGTGTTGGTCAAGAGCCTTTTAAGTCATGAAACCTGTAGATTTGAGTTCCTAAGGCAGACACAAATCAGAATATTAAAGATCAGGACCAAAGTTGAACTGGGAGTCAAGAAGAGGAGCATAAAAGTACTGGGAAGTTGCATCCTGTAGAGCAGAGGATGCAAAGTGAGGGTCCCAGATCAGCATCCTCAGTACCAACAAAGCTTTGAGCCTATTCAGCATGCCTCCTTAAAAGAGGCTGCGTGGATGGACCACTTACATTTTAACAAAGCCCCCAGAGAACGTGGCTACACACTCACATGAGCAATGCTACGGAACTAGGTCAAGAGCTTATATTTCATCCTCATTGCTGTGTGCAAAATTATTTTCAACGTAGACCGACATGCTCTAATTTACGTTTTGGAGACAGCAGTTCTGGTAGCTGTTTAAAGAATTGTTTATAATGTGTGACATTAGTTAGTGTTTCATCATTATAAAATATCCATATAATTAACTGGTAAACTTCCCACTCCCTAATTCACATACTCAGGAGACTAAGGCTATATAGCAAGTTCTAGGCCAACCTGTGCTATGTAGCAGGATCCTGTCTCAAAATTTGCTAGGTTGGAAAGCAGTCATAGAGCAGTGTAGACACCAGCCTAGAGCTTTGGGTTCTGTCTGTCACAGCACTACAGTGATCAAGGAACAGAGACAGGAAGAGGCAGCAAGGAGGACACACTTGATTTTGGCTCCAATTTTTGAGGGTCCAGTGCCAGGTCAGGTGTACCCACTGTTTGTGCCTAAAGTGGTAGTGATAGCGCCTGTTAGAGCTGGCACACCGCAGCAACCTAAAGGCATCTGCTCAAGACCCACCTCTTAAAGTTCCACCACCACTCACTAGTGTTCCCATGGAGACATCCAAATTCCAAACTCTAAAAGGGATCCTGCAGGTTTGGGAGCACCAGGACTTCAAGGAAGGTAAGTTTGAATCTTTGTCCTTCCCCTGCCCTGTATATCCCCAGACTCTGTGTATGTGTGTCTGTCTGTCCGTCTGTCTGTGTATCTGTATGTGTTGAGACATGGCCATGCTAAGTTGCCCTGGTCTGGCCTCAAAGTCCTGCTTGGAAGTTGTTGCACCTGTCTCAACCCTGTTGTTGCACCTGTCTCAACCCTGTTGTTGCACCTGTCTCAACCCTGTTGTTGCACCTGTCTCAACCCTGTTGTTGCACCTGTCTCAACCCCCGTTGTTGCACCTGGCTCAACACCCTGAGAAAGTGAGAGATATAAAGGTGCTACCATAGCAGGCTCTCGGGCCTTACATTCAGACAGAGCCACATCCCTTGACCTCACATACAGTGTTTTGAGCATCCCTGTGGTAGAAGATAGGGAATGTGAAATAAGAAGTTCTGAAAAGCAGTGGTTTCTTACCCAGTGGTTTAGATTTTGTGCCCCTCTTCCTTCAACCATGTTTCCTGTCTTCCCAGCCACATGACTTTTGTCTCCTTTAATAAAGGTTGTGCCAGGCACTTGGGCATTACATCATTTGGCACAAACTCTGAAACAACTCAGAAACGCAAGTGCTAATGTCTGCCAGACTCTTGCCAAAACACCCAGGTCAATTCCTTCCTCAGAACAGCCTTAAAATAACAGCATTGATAATGTTATCTGGGCTGACCTGCCCACAGAGCTGGCTCCATGTCATCCAAGCATGTGGTATTTAAAGAAATACTCCTGTGGTTTGGAAAGTTCTGGCAAATAAGTGGCCATAAACACAATAGAATTTGGTATGAGCCATAACCCTGACATTTACAAGTTAAGACCTTGAGCAGATCCTTCTGCCTGCCAGGTCACTGGTCTCACCTGAAACACAAAGAACAAATGGACCCCAGAGGGTCCCACTCTTGGAGGATGGGCACCCAGTATGCACATGTAGCTCTTCATCTAGAAGATTCCATCACACTGACACATTGTCAGTTGTCTTGTGTTCCAAGAATAAATAAAATATTCAGGCAAGCAGTCAGCAAGCACTGCAAAGAGCACCAACGGGAAAGGGCTATTCCTGATCGTGCGTGGCCATCACTAAGCAGACTCCTACTAACCAAACTCTTAGCTTCCTACACCTTCGGCTTGCTCAGTTGCCTTTTCAGTGTGAGAGGTTGATTGACGGAAACCCAGGGCAACCGTGGGTTTTGCACAGCTCTTGCTGCACATGAGCTTCTCTTACTCATAGGTGGGATTCTAACAGTGATTTCAAGACCCAGAGTTTCCAGCCATGCCTTCAAGTCCCCAAAGTCTAGTTGTATGTGAGCCAGAGATGGGAAGAGACACTCAGGATCGGGGCAAGAGAATGTGTATAATAATAGCAAATGAGAGACAGGGCAGAATGTTGTTACATATTCAGGGATCCTAGAATTGGAAGAAAGCAGTGATCTAAAACTGCAGGAGTGAGCAGAGATGGTTTCCCTGAGGTAGAGTTACCAACCTCAGCATGGGAGTGTGCCTGGTTTGCCTCCTCAGGTCTGTTGATGGGGTCTGAGAGGGAAGGAAGGGAGGTGTTAGGAGTGTAAAGTAAGGGAGTGTGACAGAAATCTGGATTATTGTTACCAACATCATCAAGGTTTGCTGCCTAGCACACCACTGCAAGGATTAGTACCTAAGACAGTAAACATTTACACACAAAACATGGATTTGCACACATTATTACACAAAACAAAACAATGCACTTAAGGAAAAAAGAGATGCATTCATAGTTGTAAAAATAGTCTCCCAGAACAGCATGCATCATAGAAATGAACTTCTTATTCAGAGAAACTGTAAATAATTACACTCCAAGTGTTTCTTTAAGAGTGCTTTGTATTTATAGGGATTTATATTTTGAAGGCGATTGGTCTAAATACTAAGAAAGATTAGCAAGTGGTCCTAAAATTCTCAATTATGTTTATTTTTATAATATTATAATGTTAGATGCATATGCATGAAATTCAGAAAGCTCATTATTATACTTTAAACGTTGCACGTAAGATTTTTTTTATTGTTTCTGCAGTATGTTTTTGCTAAATGATCGGTTCCTCATCAAAAGGACCCAAGCATGAATAAAACTGGGTTAAATTAAACAAAAACAAACCAAAACGATACAAGTGGTCCTTTCTGTGGTTTGAGTTCTGTGTGTCAGCACTGGGGGAGCTTGCTGTAAAGCGCCACACCTGTGTTTCACACAACTTTTCGTTCTCTTGGAAGCAGCAGGGCAGCTTAGTTCTTAAGTACAATAGTAGCTCATTCTACAAGCAAACCACAGGCTGTCCTGCCTCAGCACCAGAGATGGGAGAATACAACACAGAGGCACAGGATGACAGGGAGAGTGAAGAAGTATGACCCCTTTACAGCCGACTGCAGTTTCTCCGCACGCGCTCGCTACAGCGTAGAGTCCGCGCGACATACCTTTTTGTTAAACAAACAAATAATGAATGCTTTAGGTGCGGGGAGACATGCTCTCACAACTGCTATCTCTTGTCCTTTTAGCACAAAAGCATCCCTTCGACACAGGAAGTAAGTGCTGTGCTCCCACCACAAGGTGCTTTCAGAAAGAGGCTGCAGGCAAGATAGGACCAAGGGTGACAGAGATGAGTCACACGTTAGTTTTGATGATAGTGCTGGGGTGGTTTCCCTTCGCATCTTTACAAGTAACTCTGCATTTTCTGTCTTTAGTACATTTTGAACTCAGCACTTTCCCTTCTTTTCTTCTCAATGTTAGCTTTTGCTGCAAAGTCCCTCCTTTTCCCCTTTGCACAGTCTTCTCATTTACTTCTCTGTTTTATTTTTGTTTGTTTGTTTGTTTTGTTTTGAGTTTGCTCTTCTTCTTGTTCTTCTTCGTTTTCTTGTTGTTCTTCCTTTGGGGGGCAGGGTTTCTCTGTGTAATAGTCCTCACTGCCCTGGAACTCTTTGAGGACCATGCTGACCTCAAACTCATAGAGATCCACTTGCCTCTGCTTCCCAAGTGCTGGGATCACAAGCATGCACCACCACCGCCCGGCTAGATGTTCTTAAAGATGGAAGGTAATTGTATTTCTTCAGGTAACAGGAGTACCTCATTCATGAAATAGTTTGAAAGTCAATGCTGGGAAACTCCTAAGACTCTATCGAGGCCGCTTATAGGGCAGAAGGATAGGCTGCTTATGAGAAGGTGAGAGACACATCCATTAGGAAAGTGTGAAGGAACTCTGCAGATGACTTTAGTTTACACAGAGCTTGTGGAAACAAAGCAGGAAGAAAGTCTGTAAACAGTGAGTCAATGCAATTAAAGCATAAGGGAGTAGCTTGGCTCCTCGGGCCTCACACGTGTCATTGTGCTGTGCTAAAGAATTTAATTAAAACTCTAATGGCAAAATTACAGAGCTAGATTCTCTCTGGGTCCTTTTCGGCCTTTAGTAAAATAGGAAAAGCTTGATATTAGTTAGTTCAGGCCATATGACTGTGCTACAGGTGAATAGGGTAATGTTAGCCAGGGCATGCTTTTAATTATAGAGATGAGTGCTCTCTTGTGGGTCTCCGGACTGGAGGGGAGGTCCAGAGTCCACCCTGGCTTGATTTTCTCGCTCATTCTATGTACTCTCTTAATGTATACATATGCACTCATTCTGGTGTGAGCTGAACAGTCCAGCAAAATATACAGCACTTTTTAAAGGAACTCAATCCTTTCTTAAGATTGAATTTATTTCCCATGCGATTTTGGGTGAATTCATTCTGTTTCTAAAAATTAGAAGGACTAATTTATGTTACTGCCCCTTGTTGGGGATTTTAGAGAAGTACTATGTTGGTCATGCCAGGTTCTCTAGCAGAAGAATTGGTAGGATATAGGTGATCCACAGGGAGAGATTCATTATGAGGGACTGGCTCCTGAATCCAGAAGTAAATCTAGAAACTGAGAAGTCTGTGAGCTTTTGTCTCTGTTACAGACTCTACAGGCTGGAGGCCTATCTAAAACCCAGAGGTCTGAGAGCAGAGAGCCAATGTGTGTGAACCCTTCCACACCCGAAGGTCTGAGAGCCAGAGTACCAGCAACTGAAAGCAGGGGAGAAGGAGCAGGCCCTTCCCACATCTGACCTGAGGGTCTGCGACAGGCTCTGGAATGCCCATATACTAGAGAGAACGGGCCATCTTAATCAATCCATGAGCACAAAGACTGGTCTCTCCTTGAAATACCCCTGCTTCCATACATCAAAGGGATAGTTTATCAGTTCTCTGGGCACCCCCTAGTTCAATCAAGTTAATGGCAGCCATCGAGAACATTTTCTCTTTTAGTGCTTTCAGTAGAAATGTGGACCATGCTGAGCAGTCACTCCACACTGGATCCAAACGTTTCAGCCTCCTTTAATTTTCAGCCCCATTTTGTGGTCTGCAAAACGGGGACTTAGAGTAGTTAAGCTCCTGTCTTAAGGTCCTGTCTTAGAGGCTAGCCAGGGGTTCAGCAGAGATTCAATGTCAGCCGGTCTACAGTGGGTCTCCAAGTGCCATCTCACAGCACTTCCGGCAGCAGTAGCATGCACATGTTGGGAAAGCAGCCTTTCAGGCCCTCCCTAGACTTCCAGAGTGAGAAATACAGAGGACTTCTTCCAGCAGTCTGTGTGTCAAGAGCTGCTGAAGTGACTCTAAAGGCAGATGCAGCTCGAGCTCGGGAACCACAGGCAATGACGAGATGAAGGATTTCACACTAACTAGAAAGAGAGAAAATTAAATGCTTCTAAAGCTCTTTACTGCTAATCTCCCTGAAGCAGGACGTTGTGATAAAGGAAGAGAAATTTTTTGGAAACAAACAAACTTCTTTTCCTAGGTACACACAGGCTTTGCATCTCCAGAACCCATGCAAAAAGCCAGGCTCGGTGCATGTGCCTGGAACCCTACTGCCGGGAGGGAGGAAGACACCCATATATTTGCTTGTTTGTTTATTTTGGTGTATATGTTGTATTCATGTGTTATATGTACTTGTTTGTGTGTGTATGTGTGTGCACATGCATGTGTCCTGTATCAGAGGGAGACAATGGGTGTCTTTCTTTAATTGCCCTCCAGCCTTATTTCTTGAGAGGATTTCTCCCTTAGCATGAAATTCTTCCTTTGGCTAGGCTGGCCAATCAAATCAATGAGCTTCAAAAGGACCTGTCTCTTCACCAACTGAGATTTCTTCCTAGCTCAGACATTGAGCCTTTCTATGTGCCAGGAACTGTACACACACACAGCATGTGATACCAGCCTTGAATACCTCGGGTGTGTATGTGTGTGTTTGTGTGTGAGGTTGTGATGGCTAATTGAGGCTATTTTCCAGAGTTTATAAGAAAGAAATGAGCCGTACCTATCAGCCAGCACATAGTAGGAGTGTTATCCACAGTTCAGAACTGGCTATTGGTGAGGAGAGTACACATGAGTCACAGCTACATCCTTTATGACACAGAACGGCTGCTGGCACAGAACTATTTTAGATGATAAGTATGAGTATAAAAGTATATAATTAAAAGCGGTCTTTCTAAAATTCAATAATGGAAGCTAGAATCAAAGATCTGTTTGCGTGCATGGGGTGTTTATGCCTACTTTTTGTGAACCTTGGGTCTCATCCTTACCAAGCGGGCATTTTACCCCTGAGCCACATCCAGCCCCCACAGACCTGTTTAACTCTTTTATTCACCTTTTACTCTTAAGTATTCCAGGCCATAATTGTAATGCTGCCAGGTTTATAATCCAATTCTTTCAGAAAACTAAGGACAGAAATTATTCTTTTTATGTAATCACCTGCAAGTGCCCTTAACAGCACCAACCAGCTCCCTACTGATCAATAAAATGAGCCATAAGGAAAGAGAAGCCTTAGCCAGGGATTTTTCAGTTGCTAATTATTTGGGGAAGGGAAGGTAGATAAAATGAGAATAATATTTCCTTTTAGTTGATGGAAGTAGACTTAATATCTTTACAGCAGGAGAGCCTATCTTTTTAATCATTAACAGCAATTTTAATAAATCGTCAAGAGGGATATGGTTTCTAGGCTTCTTTCTCTGAAGGCCACAGATAATAAGTAACTACACGGAATCACACTTCGCTAAAGAGTGTGCAGAGTGTTTAGTTGGGCAGAGACAGCTCCAGGGGTTTGGATTTCCTCCTCTGCACTAAGGTATCACCCTGAGAATAGCTCTGCAAACCCCTGCACTGCCTCCTGCTTGGTGTGTCTTCTTACAGGAGACAATCCCTGTGATGCTGGTGAGGACATTCCAGGGAGTTCCCAGGCTGGGAGTGCTAACCGGAGCAAAGTGGCCAGGACAGCACTTGCCAAAAAGAGAAGGTTTTCACATCAAATGCTATTTAGGATAAAGTTTTTCCCAAAGAGTTCTTTGCAAGCTTAGGTTTCCTTCCCTGCCAGGTTCTGGTCACATTGAGGTCACCCCTGTCCCCAAAGGTGAGGACTCTGCTGAGACATGCATCTTAGTCTCTTCAGACCGCTATAACAAAATGCCACACACTGTATATTTTTCACATTCCTTACAGCTAAAAAGTCCAAGATAAAGGCAGAGGCAGATGGGTATCTGCCAACAACCTGTCACAGTATATAGATGGTACTTTCTTCAGGCCGAGTCTCCATGTGGAAGAAGGGTAAAGGGCCTCTTTGGAGTCTATTTTATGTGCTCTGACCCATTTATCTGCCCAGAGTTTACACTTCTAATAGCCATCACTTTAGGAGACAGGAATACAATATATGAACGTGTCAGGGGGCACATATCCAAACCATAGCACCTTGTTAAGCAGCATCAGACCAATTTCATATCTGCAAAAAATACAACTTGAAAGATCAGGAAGGGTGGTTCGCCCTCCTTGCTGGGGTTTCAGTAGCCTCCACTGACCCCTAAGCGGAGGCCTCGTTCATTTCTGAGGTAGGGGAAAAGGAAAGAAGCAGATTACATCTTCCAGTTGACACCAGATTAGAGCATCCTTCCTATCTCATCGTCCCAGCTGAAATGAGCACTTCAAAGGCTCGCAGTTGGTTCTTAAGGTCCTTAAGAGATTTTCATTTCTGTTTCTATGAGATAGGGGAGGCCAGATAAACAAGCAGTCTCTCATCTTTAATACTTACTTAGTAACTCACAGGCTTGCCGTCCTGCCCTGATTGTGATCTCTATGTCAGGCACAAGGCACAGGCTCCTTACCAGGACCAATCTCTCCAGCTCACTGTCCCTAACCATCAGTGAAAGGGAAGCAAACTCAAACTGTTAAGCAATTTTTCAAGGAGAGAGGTGAAGGACCTTCTGACAGAGAAGGTACCAGCAGACAAAAAGAAACATTCTGTCCTAAGCCCTGGTTACATAGGAGAGCATGGATCACTCAAAGCCAGCTACATCACTGGAAAGTCTCCTGGCAGTGTAGGAGCAGATGCATTCTCCAAAAGTCCCACCGCAATCTGTCCTTTACCTCTTTTTAAACCACAAGGAATACTGGAACCTTCTGAGGACCATGTGCAAGATGTACAAGCTCCCTCCCCTGGAGTCTGCCTCCATGAGAAACTACCAACAGGCAGATCTTACTAGGATCTTACGTGGGCTACCACAGTGCTGACAGTTCAGAGCAATGGCCACATCTAACCTAGAGGGAACATATACACATTGTGTTTGGTGACTTATTCTCTGTGCCAGTCACTGCATGACATGAATGTTGGCAAGAGAGACATCTAGGGTGGAAAAGAGCAAATTCAAGCTGATCATGAAATGAAAAACAAACTTTCTGTGAGTCTAATTCAACAATAATTTATAAATTTTGGGTTTACATTATGCATAGATTTGTATTCTAGGTCGGGAAATATGAAATACCAGAAGTGTTGCTCTTTATAACTCAAAAGGTTCAAACCCAGATACAACTCTGCCTCTCCTTCTATCATCTGTTTCCTCTTAGGCAGCTGGCCAGACTTCATTAGGATCAGTGTTCTCATCTGTAAAATAGGGTTGGTTGTTTTTATATTATTTGTTTATTTGGTAATACATAGTCTCTATTAGGAACACTAAGAATTATTAATGTCTTATAGTAACAATTGAAAAGTATCTACTTTGTTCATATTGTACTGTGCTTTTGTTTTATTTTCGTAAGATGGAGTCTCATTAAATAGCCCAGACTGTCCTCCAACTCTCAATCCCCCTGTCTTAGCCTTCCAAGCACTGTTATTACAGATATGTGTCAGCATGCTTGGCTTTGGTTCAGTTTATGTATCAAATTCTCTAGTACCTAAAGGTATACTGTAGTTGATATTATTCTCTATTTTTAGTAATGAAGAAATGCATTTATAATCAGCATGTTTGGGTTATACTCATCTGATCATAAAGCTGTTTCTAGTGATCACAAGGTATATATAAGGCTTTTATATTTCTGTCACCATCTAAAGGAAGCTATAATGTAAAAATACATAATGCTGGATAAAACAGAGAGACATTACTTTGGGTTATGGGGAAACATCAACACAGGAAAATATGCTAAATCAAGGACATCTAATGTGAGCAACAAATATCCTAAGAAGTTGGAGGGGATGAGTTGCAGGTGCACTTCAGGTGTTCTGGTGCCAGAGCACAGAGGAAAAGGAAAGGCCATCGGTCACAGTGTCCACTGAAGGACAGCAGCAGGTCACCAGGGCCTTCTTTCTGCTGCTAGGATCTGAATGAATGTTCCTTTCTTAAAAAGCCAGTCCTACAAAGATATCAAAAATACACATTAGAGAAAAGACAGCACCTTCAATAAATGGTGCTGGAACAATATGTAGAAGAATGAAACTAGGTTCTTATTTCTCACCATGCTCAAAGCTCAACTCCAGATGGATCAAGAACCTCAACATAAGACCACACACTTAGAATCCACTAGAAGAAAATGTAGGCGGTCTACTTCTGTAGGGAGACACATGTAAGGACTTTCTGAACAGCACCCTACTGGCACATCACTCCACAAATGAAATAATATGAAACTAAACGGCTCTCTACAACATAGGGGACTGTCAATTGAGTAGGAGGAAGCCCATAGGAAGGGAAATTTGCCATCCATACATCTGACAAGAGGATTAATATCTTAGGTTTCTATTGCTGTGAAGAGACACTATGACCATAACAACCCTTCTAAAGGAAAACATTTAATTGGGGCTGCCTTCCAGTTTTATTGTCCTGGTGGGAAGCATGGTGGGACTTAGGCGGAGGTGGTGGAGAAGGAGTTGAGAGTTCTATATCTGGATCTGCAGGCAGCAGATCTTCCGATAACTCCGAGCCACTAAGCCTGAGCTCAAGCTTCTAAGAGCAAAAAGCCCAGCCCTAGTAACACATCGACATACTTTCTCTTGTCAAAGCCACACCTTTTACCACAAGGCCACACCTACTCCAACAAGATCACACCTATTCCAACAAGGCGTTACCTCCTACTAGTGTCACTCTCTGTGGACCTATGGAAGCCATTTTTATTCAAACCACCACAGTTAGTGTCTAGACTATACATAGAACAAAATAAAATAAAATAAACATCAAGAAAATGAACAAAAAGTAGGCCACGAAACTGAACAAGAAGTTTTCAAAAGAAGAAATGCAGATGGCTAGCAAATACCCTTAAACACATCCAGTAACCTTAACCATTTGGGAAATGTATATTCAAACTCTATTAAGATTCTTTGTCACCCCAGTCAGAATGGCCATCATCACAAGATCAAATAACAAATGCTGGTGAGGATGTGGGAAAAGGAGACCCAAAACACTGTTGATCGGAAAATAAACTAGAGCAACCACTTTAGAAAGACAATCTGAAGGTTAGTCAAAAAAGTAGAGCTCCCGTATGACCCAGCTCTACCACTCCTAGGCATGTAACCAATGGAACCTATATCCACCTTCAGAGGTAATTACATAACCATGTTCATTACAATATCCAGGAAAGGGAGGTACCCTAGATATCTACCATCTGATGAATAGATGAAGAAAATGTAGTATATATACACAATGCATTTCTATTCGGGGTGGAGTGAATAAAGACGGCAGAGAATTAGTATCACACATACTGGCTCAAATCTCAGGTTTGTAACTCGCTGGCTAAGGTTTTGAAGAAATTACTCTACTGTGAACATTTTCTCCCCTCGGTAAAGATGTACTGACTATGGTGGTCTTGTCATTAAAATCATAATAAGCATTGTGTTTCCCTACTGCCCACCACAGTTCAAGAACTTCACAGTTCTGGGTGGTTCACAGTGATCATATGGCACATTTGTGTCGTTGTGGCAAATCTACTAAAACCCGACAGAGTTCTTGTTCGTTTTAACTGAGGTAATAGTGTGTGAAGTGTTTGACACAAAACCAAAAATTCATTTGCATCCGTTCTCTCCTATTCATGGCTATTCCTTGATCCAGCATTCACCTTGGTCCAACTCGTTATTTCCTTTCATTCTTTGAATGTCCCTGGAGGTTAGTGTCAGTTTACTTTCAGATAGAGATGAAAATTTAAGTTTGAGAAGATCAATCAATATGGCTACCAAGATGCTTCAGCATGTGTCTGTAGAGAGGAGCTTGGAGTCCCCAAACCACTGTAGAGTGCCACCTCCTTTGAAAGTCCTTGTGTCAGTTACTTTCCTATTGCTCTGCTAAAGCACCATGACAAAGGCAACTTAAAGAGTTTATTTGGGCCTGTGGTTCCAAAAGGATTTGAGTCTTTGATGACTGAAGCTGCAGGCACAGTGACTGGATTAGCAGGTCGAGTGCTCACATCTGGAACTGCAAACAAGAAGAGAGAGAGACTTGGGAATAGTTCATGGCTTTGAACACTCAAAGCCCAGCCCCAGTGAAAGGGCCTCCAGCAAGGCCACTTCCTAAACCTATTCAAACACTGATACTATCTGGAGACCAAATAGTCAAACATCTGAGCCTATGGGGGACATTCTCATTCAAATCATCACAGCCCTCATTCTCAAAAAGTGTAAAAGTGTGATGGGATGTGAAAAGCCCCCACTCTATTCTCTCCTCCATATCTGAATCTTCCCAAACAGTCACAAACAGGAAAAAAAGTCCTGCATCATTCCTGTATCAATAAAGTGGAATTAAATCACATATGAACCAATTCATAGCCGGAAATAAGGCTTTACTCTACCCTAGTTTGTATTGCAAAGCTCACTGTATAAACATGGACATTAGCAGTTAACTTGGGTAACTGGTGGAAAGGAGGGCAGGAAAGAGAGACAAACTATAGTCTACCTTGAAATCAGAGTTATGGGGCTAGGGAGATGTCTCAGTGTGTAAAGAGTTTTCTGCCCAAGGGTTTTGATTTTCCACCACTCACTCTTGGAAAGTAGAAATGGGTCATCTCCTGGGTAAGCTGGCTACCTAGACTAGATAAATTGGCAGACTTTGGGTTCAGCAAGAAACCTTGCTTCAAAATATAAGCAGTCAATGTAAACTCCAGACACCATCTGTTGAATCTCACATGCATGCAAACGTACATAACATGTGTAACCATACACGAGTTATACACACACACACACACACACACACACACACACACACACACACACACCACATCTGTTATCTAGGTACCCATCCACCCACTCTCCTTTTTATTCAGCTGGCTGGGTTTTCTGTAATTCTTTTCAAGAAGAAAGGAGATTAAATTTTATTTGACAGAATACCTTTTGAAATAGAAAGAATGGAGAAATATTACTAAGCTAAATCAATTTGAATATTTTCTTAGGCTATGCTATTGAATACTGTGAAGATAGCATACACTAAAAAATAGCATACTGCTTAATCAGGCACTCCAGGTTTGATGAGATGGTAGGTGTCTCTAGAAGCCTTGAGTGGTACACTGCCTTCTGAGCAGGGGTCCTAGGGCCAGAAACAGATTCTGCCGGCAGGTCTGCCAGCCAGAGTGATGCTTCTGCCTCTCTCAAGAAAAGTGGCCTCTGGCAACAACTTGTTCAGAATTTCCACAAGAATTCCTGCCCCTTTTCAGCCTGTACTCTCTGTAGCCTAAAGTAAGAGTTGGGCCTGACAGCTAACCAGGCCCTTAAGCTTCAAGGGGCAGCTTCTCACAAGAGAACTGAAAGCACAGCTCCCAGGAAGAAGTTCTGTTAAGGTTTGTTTTCTTACTAGCAGATTCAATTACTGTCTATTAACTGGAAAACAAACAGATTTGCAAAGGAGACAAAGTCCAGCTTCCTTTTACAGTCTCCTCCACAGTTCCTGAGTGGTAGACAATGTATGTACCTGACTATAGGTGTTGGCTATCATTACGTTGGTCTGGCCAAGGAGCCACCGCCTGAGCTCCAGTCTGAAAGTGCCCATGTGAAATTGAAAACTCCTGTTGGAGAAAAAGAATAAATAGATTGTGTGTATTTACCTCCAGGAGAGGTTCATCGCTTAGTTTATTGGTAGAAACCTAAGTAGGGTTACTCTACTTCCTTTCAGCTGGTGGTCACTTAGCTCTCAGATTTGAGTTCTGAGCTGTCCTGGGTAGATTGGATGGGTCTGGTCAGGAAACCACTCTGCTAAGTCAAGGAGTTCATTGTGAGAGTTTATGTACTATGCCTTTAGCATCAGTCAGAGCTTCTCCATAAGGTCCCTGGAAAGTATCTATCCTGGCCACTACTTCTCACAATAACAAATAGGGAATTATCTCATGAACCAGATGGGCCATTTATAAATATTTTTTCTACTTGTTTTAGTTGCTGAGGACCCCAGAGAAAGTTAGGTTTTGTTGTCTAATGTGGGGGATCATCCAGCACCTGTCTATCTCTGTGGGTTTCTGCATTTCACTCTATCTCTTTTACCACCCTACTGTACTTTGCTTCTTCTTGATCAGTTTTATTATCTTCTATTGGAAGAAAGTAGCTGCTGCTGCTCCTCCTGCTGCTGCTGCTCCTGCTCCTGCTGCTGCTGCTGCTGCTGCTGCTGCTCCTTCCCCTTCCCCTTCTCCTCCCCTTTCTTCTTATTCCTCTCCCTCTCCTTCTTTTTCTTCCTCTCCCTCTCCATCTTCTTGTGCTTTCCTATTTTTCCTTTTCTTCTTCTTTTTTTTTTTTTATTGTTTTTTATTTTTTTATTTTTCACTTTTAAGGTCCCAGGAATTGAACCACGGCTCCTGAGAATGCTAGCTGAGTGCTGGTCCATTGATCCTGACCCTTAGTTGACTGTTTTTTTGTTTTGTTTAGTGTTGTCTTGCTAGTTGCACAGGCAGGAATTGAATTTGTGATCCTTTTGTCTTAGCAGCTGAGTAGCTTAGGTTACAGGCCTATGCCATCCTGCTGTGCAAGAAGTAACTTCTTTACAGGTGCTCCTAGCCCAGCGGGGCTTCCCAGTAAGTCCCTCTGAGCCACCCCAACTTTTGAAATGGGTATGTATGAATTAGAAAAAGACATTCCTTCTTCCACATAGCCTACCTTAACATGTTGCCTTGTGTGTCACCTCTCTCCTGAAGTTCCAGAAGAATTGATGGATCTGGCCTGGTGTCATCCTTTCAGTATGAACAAGTTCATTTTTGGTTTTTTTGTCTTTTTTTTTTTTTTTTTAATATAGTGGCCTGTAGCAAATATTTTATTTGAAAAAAATTACTTGTTCATTCATCCTTTCATGAATGAATTAGTTTTACATTGATTTTGAAATAAATACTTCAAGTGCAAGAAAGCCAGAGATGCACAAGGCCATTTTAAGGTCTCTCGTGAATGTGGCATTCTAGAGTGTGAGCCAATCAGTCCAGAGATGACAAAATAGCAACTGTTGGTGCCAGGAGGAAGGAGGCAGTATATTGTGACAGGAGGAAGTGAAAATCGTAGTATGGAGATTGGAGACCTCTGAAGAGAGGATGGATAAATCCTGAAGGTGAGAACTGGAAAAGGAAGAGCCACAGACAGCAAAGGGATGAGAGAGAAATTTATGAAAAGGTGGAGCTAGAAGTGCAAAGACCTTGAAGCTTTAAGCAAAGCAGGTCTGTTGCTAATGAGCAAAAAGAGAAAAGAGCAGGAAACCGCTAAAGTGCAACAGGGAGGACCCGGATCCTTTAGACCACTGTATTGCAATTTTACCCTAAATATAAATATTTAGAACTGGCTAAAGCTTAAAGAATCAATCTGGCTGCTCTGGGATAAACAGTGGAAGCGAGAACTATCCGTAGGAGTGGTGACAAGTGTTTGGACAAGGTCAAGATGGCAGAGATGGAGTTAGTGGGCAGAACACTTCAGTGCTGTGAGAGCAGACTTATTAGTGAACATAGGAGAAAGGACAAGGAAGAAAAAGGCAAGGATGACTCTCAGTCTCAGTGAGTGAGTTGGCAGGTGAAAAGTTAGACACACCAGTAACATTTCTCGAAGGAAGGACAGTTTGTGACAGTAGAAAAGCTCAGAGAGGAGAGAGGGAACCAAGAAGTCAGATCTGGACATGTTAATTTTGAAACATCCAGCAATGAAACTGGGGAAGTTAAATGTCTGATCTGGATCTCACAGGTCATTAGGCTGCTATTTTAAATGTGGGAGGCAGCAATAATTTGTCAGTATTGATGCCATGGAGTTTACAGAAATCTAGGAACGTGATGGAAATGAGACATCCAAGAACCAAGTCATGAAGGACATATGGAGTTTGGGTGTGTAAGGAAGAGGCAGGAGAAGGCATTAGAGGAATGAGGCATGGTCAGGGTGTAGGAAGAGAGAAGGTATTCCAAGAAGAAAGGACCTGTCAACCACTCAGAGGCTAAGTCAAACACACATACTGCCAAATACTTGTTCAGAGTTGGTTACCATGGTTACAACACTGTGCTATAACTTAGTGAGTTGTGTCTCTGAACTGTGTACCTTGCATACATATTTTCATTAGATAGGATGCTGAAACAAAGAGGGTCTATTAAGAGGAAGTAAATACGCAGTGGTGCAGCTGGATTTTTGTCCGGAAGGCAGAAGTCTTCCCTCACTTTTGCCTCTGTCATATTCACTGATCTGTCTGCAGTTCTCAGCACTGTTATGGATTTCCTAGTAACTGGTATGGAGTTGAATACATGGGGTGATTCTTTGCCAGAAACTACCCAAATTGAAGACCATCTTTATTCAGGGATGCCAGGCCCCTGGATCCTGCTACCTTGTGGTGGCCATCTCTTGACGTTGGATTTGCTGTGATGAATATTGCTGTTTTCCTGGAATTTAGAAAGATAATTTTGGATGGATGAAACTAAGAGTCTGAAATACCCTTCTTAAAATGTTAGTCTTATAATTGCTATTTATTTACTGATGCCTTTATCCATGGGGAAAGGACAGATTCCTAATTGTTAGCATTGTGATGAGCTAAGAAGACATCTTTAGAGCATGTGAAGAATGCCCAGGTTTGTTGAAGCACAGAGTCACGTCTTGGTATTATGTAAACATAGGGTAGAGTGCATCTCAGTTCATTTCCTGAACGTCCTTTTTCTCTCACTGACAGAATTTCCCTGGTACTCCTAAATGTAAGGGACCAGGAATCCATTGGACATAGGGTGGACCTACTGTGGTGTGTGAGTTTGGAGAACACTCCTTTTCAAGGGAAGCTTTCATTCCTATGGTTTTCATTGAGTTTCTGGAGTCAGAGTCCACAGCAGTGAGACACAATGCAGTGTGCATCAGAAGCCGTGGGGGCTTGTGAGGACACATCACTGAGGCTAGTATTGGTATAGACCAGTTACAGGCAGCAGTGTGTCCTGTAGGAAGGCAAACAGGTGACACTTAGCTGCCTTTCAGGAGCTCCTATCACAAGACCTTCACAGAACTCTTTTTGGTATAAACCCAGGACATCGATGCCATTAATTTCAAACCTGTTACAGAGGAATATTCTCTGTTAAAGATATCAGCTTTAGAGATAATAGAGAAAGGACAATCCTTGCTCTAAATAAAAATGTTCAAGGGGTCAGGCCATGTTGTCCTTTACTCCCAGCACTTGGGCAGAGGCAGGTGGATCTCTGTGAGTTCAAGGCTATACTGGTCTATAGAGTGAGTTTCAGGACAGCCAGGGTTGCACAGTGAAACCTATCTCCAAAAACAAACAAAAAAAACCTAACTAAACCAAACCAACCAACCAACTAAACAAAACAAAAAAGAAATGTTCAACAGTATCATCAGAAATGGAGTTGTCAGGATGCCGACACAAAGGGTGCCTGCTTGTGGTCCTGTGACTGGATGCCATTTCGTAAGTCACAAATAACCATCCCACTTCTTTTTAACAGGAATCTTTCGTGTTTGAGCCCAACTGCCTCTTCAAAGTGGATGAATTCGGCTTCTTCCTGACCTGGAAGAGTGAAGGCAAGGTATGGCATAAGGGCAGCGGTTTGTCCTGCCTGCTTCCAGGTCAAGCCATTTCATTCTCCACCAGGTAGACCAAGCACCCCTTGAGGGTGTGGAGACTACGCTTTGAGATTCTTCACTGTGTACTTTCCTGTTGCATGCCTTGAGGATACCCTGGGAATTAAAGACATTATGCAGTTTAACTCTCAGAGATTCAACTGGAGGAACAAAGCTGGCGTTTTAAAAAGAGCTACAAGTCATTGTGAAAAAGAAGTTACATTGTTATCAAAGCTTAGACAAAGCAGGTCTGGTTTAACCTTGAGAGTTAGCATTATTTTCTAGAAAATAATTTTCAAGCGGAAACTAACAGGTGCCTTGAATGAGGCTCATTAGAGTCTGTGGAATGATCAGATGTGCAGCACAGAGCTCACATTTAGTGAACATTGGAGACCAACCAAGACAGGTGGAGTTGGCATAGTATAAAATTGGCATTATCCATACTTAGTGTTTTATATATACAGATATTTAATGATACACAGTCATTATTATGAGTATAAATGCAGTAACATTTTGTAAACATTTTACTAATCATTCAGAATTACATTCATATATAGTATTCATATTTGTGTGTGTGTGTGTCTGTGTCTGTGTGTGTATGGAATAAGAAGTTTGAGTCTTTTCTTTCTGATAATTACACAACGTTACTGTTATTTGGTTTGCATTTTGCCATTTGTATGACCAGCATTGATTTTATCTTTAGAAATGTTTGTTAATACCCTGTGCCACGAGGCTAGAAGAATTTAAGCTCATTGCTGGGGTGTATGCTCTTTCTGCAGGAAGGACAAGTGCTAGAATGTTCCCTCATCAACAGTATTCGCCTGGCAGCCATACCAAAGGTAAATGCAATTGGTGTTAGTCTTCACTTTTATTTTATTTCTAGTGTGTTAAGTGTGTGCATGCACGAGTGTCCGTGTGTGTTGGGATGAAGTGAGTGTGCATGTGCTCTACGTTCCTGTGGAATTTGTTCTGTCTGTCCACCTTTTCATGATTTCTGGGAGTAAAACTCAAGTGTGCACAGCAAACACTCCTGTCCTCTGAGCCATCTTGCTGGCCCTGCTGTTCTTTTAAAAATAAATTTACAAGTCTTGAAAAATGATCTCAGGAATGCTGGTTAATTTCTTACTGCCCCAAAGTCATCAGTTTGGATTTAAGAATGGGCATAGAGTGGGCTTTTCATCTATAACTCTTAGGTGACTAGGATTACATTATTTGGATTTCAGTTATATTAGAAATGTTTTAACCCTTGATACTAAAAGCATTACATGGTGTCAGTATCAGAGAGACAGATCCCTTCATCTAGAAACTAATTTGAAAAGTTCTCCACATCCCCTGGAGTCAGCGATTTGCTCTGCATGTGTGACTGATGAATGTGGGGGTTTACATGGCTGAGGCACCCCATATTTCTTCATCTGCACACTCAAGACAGTAGTGCACACACAAAGCTTAGCCCACCTCTGAGAGGGAAGGCACCCAAAGCCCAGAAATCCATGGTCTTCAGAGACTAGTGTGTTTGACTAAGAAGCTGTCTGCAGCGTGCTGTGAGGAATTGAAAAGGTTTCTCTTCGTTGAATGTCCTACCACAGTATTGATTTCCCTCAGTGTAACTGTCCTGTATGTTTTCAGATTTCCAAAACAAAGTTCTATTCCTGATTATTTGTTTGTTTAGTTTTATTTGTCAATTAGCCTCTTTCATGTTAGCTAAGTTTCCTGGATAGCTACTTACTGGAATTTCCTCTGGCAAACAAATGTGGTATTTTATGTAGGAACTAGGGTAAACTTTCACAGCTTTCCTTCCACGTGAGGATGCATAGACTGGAGAAATGAAAGTGCTTGATCTTTGTATCCAGGCTGCTTGAGAGTCTTAACTTCATTTCCTCAGAGCAGCCTGTGGTAGTGACTGTGGTGGTGTTCTCATTCCTGGCAAGTAAGCCCGTGTTCTGCGGTAAGAGACCCCTTTGGGTATTCATGGACACAAGTACACACCAGTCACAGTCTTTCCAGAACACCACCAAAGCTGAACTTCTCCGGGAGTGACAATCAAAAAGTCAGACAAGGAGGCTGGAGATGTGGTTCGGCAGTTAAGAGCAACTGGTTGTTCTTCTATTAGACCCTGGTTCAAGTCCCAGAACCCACATGATGGCTTTCAACTATCTGAGCATCAGGCACACAAAAACATAGACATGCATGCCATCAAAACAAATATTTGAGACTTATTTTAAAAAGATCTACACAAAAGGCTATTGAGCCAAGTTTATATATATATTCTAAAGCAGTTTCTTGTCCACTGTGATGTTGGAGACTTCCGCCCTCTAAGTTTTATAATAATGCCAGTTCCCTGGCTTTTAAATGTGGCAGGAACCTTTTCCCTTTAGGTATATTTTTACATAAAGCGTGGTTTCTTTTCACCGCATTTTTCTCCACACTCTGCGACCTAACATATTTTTTTCTATTTTTACACATCTACAGGATCCCAAAATCCTGGCTGCTCTCGAAGCTGTTGGAAAGTCTGAAAACGATCTGGAAGGGCGGATATTATGTGTCTGCAGCGGCACGGATCTGGTGAATATTGGCTTCACTTACATGGTGGCTGAAAACCCAGAAGTAACTAAGGTAACTCCCCAACAACCTCCCTCTGCAATAAGTATATGTTGTCTTTGTGCGCAGTTGTTTAATGTTTAAAATAATTTTAAATATGAAATTGAGAATTGTACAATCGTTTTAATCTTTTAAAAATCCACTGCTCTGCTGGCATATTTATGTAGAAAATTCAGCATCCAGAATGCCTTTATCACATATGACACATGGAGGTCAACCCTGGCGTGACATGTTATTAGAAAGCTAGCCCAGGCCTTCCATAACTTGAATGAGCCCAGACGTCCTTGGGATCAATAGGACTGAGGAAGAGAGGCAAGAGGATCCTTCTCTCTTAAGCTTTGAGAACCACAGTTTGAGTATCAAATATCTTGATCAGTCCTGCCCACCGGAAACAGAATGTAAACCATGCATGTGGTTTAGGTGTAGCTGGGCGGGAGAGAGCACGCACAGAATGGGTAAGATTCTTGTATAAAACGTAATAAAAACGTAAAAAGGTAATGAGTGGCTCAGTAGTAGAGACTATGACAAGCATGTTCAATATCCTGGGTTCTACCCTCAGTACCAGACACCAACATGGGGATAACTATTTCTATAAAATACGGTATTTAACCCAACGTATCCTAACCATTGTTATTTTAGTATGCTATAAGCATAAAATTTACTAGTGACATAGTTTACATTGATTGGTGTTTGACATCTAGTGTGTGTTTGCATATCAGATCTGTCCAATTAAAAGTGCAATGTGGCTGTGAGAGCCGACAGCTACCATATTGAACAGTGTAAACAGTTGCTTAAAAATCCCAAACTCTTTCTCTCAGTAAGCTGTTTGAAGTATTGAATTAAGACCCATCTTCTATTATGATGCCCATTATGTATTATGAAATCATCGCCCTAGCAAGCTAGTCTCTTAAGAGATTTTTGGTGAAAGAAGCTTCAGACTTAAATCTTGACTTCCAAACATATAATCTATATGAAGGAGACCAAGCCTTTCTCTTCTATTATGAGACCTGGGTTTGGGAAAGGAGAGGTCTTTCATTTTCCATTAATCTCATAATTAGAAACACGGCATAGATTTAGTGAGAAAGGTATCAGTAGAGATGCTGACTGTGTAGGAAGAAGGATATTCACCAACTAAGATCAGATGGGGAAACCGAGAACCATCACAAGCCTAGACTCTGGGTCCAACAAGAGGCAGAATTGCTCGCTCTGGGACCACAGGGCTTACTCACCATCACTTGCATGGCATGGCCTTCATGCTAGAAGCACTGGCCTCACCTGGGATGTCCTTACACACTAGTCCCAGACCATCAGATGCACTGATGCAGTTACTACATTTGTAACAATAACTTCCAGGTGACTGGGGTGGGGTGGGGGGCTGTACGCACGCGCACGGGAACTGAAATCTCAGAGGCTCTTGCTTTGTGCCTTTGGAACCAGGCATGGGCCCTCCAAGGACAGCCTTTGCTTTGTCCTTGTGGAAGTGGCTTTGCAGGTTTTGTACTATTGTTCCATGCCATGTCAGTTTGGGAGAACAGCTTTTACAGGCCTCTGAAGTTTTTATTTCTCTGCTCAGACAGGAGACTAATTTGAATGGATTATTGACCTTGATCTAGACAAATAGTGTTGCTGAATCTATAGTTCAGGTTTACATATTTGCTGCAAAGGTCTTTCTCATCACTGTTTGCCATAGCAACAATGAATCTGGGGTATCCATCTGGCTAACTGTGAAGAGAATGACTTGCTAGTCAGATACAGATGTTTGGCTACTGAAATTTTGCAAGAATATGGTAAACTTTGTTGTCTTCTAATCAATTCCTGTTAGAAGAAAAAATGTGATTCCTTCTAAACTCAAGAGTCTGCACTCAGCTCTGATTAGCTGAGCAACAGTCCTTCCTTCTCAGCCGACTAGGAACATAGACACCGTATGCACTCGTCTGTGTCTCACTTCTTTTTTCCTTCTGTACAATGAGACTTGCAGAAAAATACCTGCTGCACGATTGTGAGGGTGGCCAGAGTTGCTGTTTTGAAAACAGGCCAGACATTTCATGCTCCTGTTAGCTGTGATGACCCCAAAGCCAGAGTGTAAGCTAGGAGGGGAGGGGAGCTCAGGATGAGCCTCCTACCATCTTATCTCTCAGACATGACAGATAAACTGTGGAGCTCCAAAGACCACACGGGAAGATAGACCAAAGCCCAGGCTTACACTCAGGCTGTCTGCCTTCTCTCCTTGATACTGGCTATGTTACCTTGAGCCCCAAGCAAGTAAGGTCCTGGGAAGATGGCTCAAAACAGCAAATCTCAGAGGATTGTTTTCTATAATTTGATTGCTGTCAATCTTGGTCTATTGTGTTTAAGACTCTCCTTCTGGAATATACACAAATGAGTAAGTTCTATGTGGAGGAGGGATAAGGTGGACAGTACATCCTCAGAGACAAAATTCAACCATTTTTCTTTCAGTAGCAGTTACATTTTAAAAAACCTTTATTTCCTAGAAAATAAAGACTATCAGTAATTCTGTCCTGATTTTCAGTGCAAACTCACAGATATTTAACCCTGCTGTTTTTAGAGGGAAATGTTTTATCTTCTTGGAACTATTACTTAGAAGAAACAGGGTTTTTAAATATTTCTCTAATGGTATAATATACAAATAATAAATCCGGACTGAAGAGTCTATTGCATCATGTCCTTCTGGTTGACGAGTGCTTTCTGAGAGCATTAAATACCATGTTTTTCCTAACTATGAGTAATAATTGTTCCCTGAATTTTTCAGTGAATATGCATGTAGAAGGATAGTGATGCCCATATGTCGTTATCACTACTTAAAAACTTGTATTAATCAACATCAGGACCTTTACCGCCTTTAGTACTGGCAGTATTTTCTACATTCTCATTTTATTCCTAATCCTGGATAGATGCATCCCTAACAGATTATACAAGCCAAGAAATGAGAGGATTTGCATGAAATATAAGAGTGATTAGGTTAGGTCAAAAAAGATGGAAGAGTTCATCAATCAACTCAGGTCAGTGAGAAAAGCAGAGTAGAATGTGGCTTCAGGTAATGGAGTATCAAGGCAGACAGCCCGAGTTTAAGCGTGGGCTTTGGAGTTCCACAGTTTATCTGTCAAGTCTGAGTGGAGAGGTGGATTGACTTAGTGGTACCAGTCATGTGTGAGTGGAACCAAGGACCCTCGCATTATGGGATCACAGGATGAGTTAAAGGCCCAGTTAGCCCATATGGAAGATGTTCCGGGTGAGTTCATGACAGAAACCAGTAACAGCGAAGAAGTGGTTTTTGAATTAGTATGTAGAGATCTTGAGTGCTTTGGCTGTAAGCAAGTGCATATGCTTTGCTTGCTGGCGATTCTTTCAATGGCTGAGCTGCAGACTTTTAGTGTGGTCTGTTGATGGGATGTCATGGAGCTTTTTTTATATATCCCAGACATTAAAGATATGTGTGAAACAGGCTGCAATTAGCCCACTTCCCTTAATCTATTGCTTGCCTAGTGCTATGTAGACTAGCACATAGATAGCGTCTGGAGGAAACAAATAGCAACCCACCTCATTTTACATGGCTGTTCGTTGAGTCAGTAAAATCCAGATGATTCGAATTTCTCCAAGTTCAGGTTGAAAATCCTTATAAAGTATTTTCTAGTCATTAGACTGTGAAAATGTGATTGTGTTTTTCCAGAGACGAAAGTCTTATATAAGACGTCCTGGAAGCTCAGCTTGTGCTGCCTCCAGCTGCTCTCAGTGCTGTGTAAACAAACTCGCCTTGCCACTTGCCACTTACTTAGGTTTGCTCTTGGCTCCACTTCTCCTTCCTTATATGGTATCCTAAACAAGTTGGTAGCCAAACTTTTCACCTGCCATCTTCCTCTCAGTCACTCCGCCAAGACCACCCACACCTCCCTCTCACGCTCCCTCCCAACCATCGCTTATATTGTTCAAGTTTCATCTCCTCGGCATTTCCAGAGCACAGCTGCTTCTTATTGCCACTATTCTGTTCTCTCGTCCTGGCTGAAGCTGTTTATATCTCCTTTTCTCTCTCTCTCTCTCTCTCTCTCTCTCTCTCTCTCTCTCTCTCTCTCTCTCTCTCTCTCGTCTTCATCTTGACCTTGACCCTTATAGTCCATTCTCAGAATAGCAGCTGAAGATAAGCCTCTTCAGATCAGGGGCTTTATCATCTGGGATTCTCTAAGGCCTCCAAGTCTCTCTGAAATCCAGCCTCGTCTGCTTCCCTGCCTACCTTAACCTCTGTTTTCCTCAGCCATGTTTCTGTCAGATCTCTGTGGATATACTGGCCATTTGCTCTTTCCCCTGTTATAGAGGAAGGTTTTATGTTTGTTTGTTTTGTTTTGTTTCCCTGTTTTTTCCTGGTTCCCTTCCCATCCCAGCTGGACTATTTACTACCCACTGCAGCTCTGTTCTCTCACCACACTTCAGCCCTCCCCCAATCATCCTGCATTCCAGAACAGTTTCGAGCCTCACTAAATGCATGTTTATGGAAGACAGCTATGCTGACCTCGCCAATATATTCTAACCCAGGTGGTGAAGATGTACGGTAGTCTTGCCCTCATTTTTGGGAAATGGGTTTCAACATACCACAGTGAAAGGCTGAAACCACAAATGGTACCAAACTCTATATGTACTTCGCCAGTTTTTCTTTTTCCTGTAAATACATCTGATAAAGTTTAATTTTATGTTAAAGGAAGTCACAATACATAATGAATTGTGAACAATAGATTGTGATAAAATTGCCAACATCAGTACAGTTATGCATGAGGACATTATTAAGTAAAATAGGAACTACTTGAGCACAGCCCATCTGATAATGAGGTAGCTCTGAGTGCCTAACAAGAGGCACCGTGGACACACTGTTAAAAGGGGTGACTCAGATCCCAGCTGCATAGAATAGGACAATATGGGATTTGATTCTGCTATCAGAGGGTGTGTAAGTTATAACTTATGAGTAGCTTGCTTCATCCATTTTCATTTAATATTTTCAGACATGAGCTGCTAACACCATTGAAAGTGAAATAAGGGGTAAGTGGGGGCACTATATCACCTCAGTGTTTTACACTTTGATTTTATACAGATTGGCTGAGGAGGAGCTAGGAAAATGGTCCTTGACAAGCAGGCTGAGAAACTGTGATTTGATGGCAGTCCAAGGGGAGCGGGATGATCTGTAATCCCGGGGTGTTATTTTTAGAGTCATTTTTCAGGATGTAATGAGATTGCTGCCACTGAGAGTCCATGACAGGACTGGAGGTTTCGGCGCTGTTCTCTTGGCCTCCTCCCAACCTGGATCATTATATCCTGCTTACCCAAATACTTCCTGTCCTTCCAGTTAGAAAGTGTTGCTTTCCTTTCCTCTCCTGAAAAGCCCTCTGTTAAAAATGAATTGCTAACAAATTGTTAACCACCTTTTCCCCAACCCCAGCGTGCTTCTGGGTAAAAGGTGTGTCTTCTCTGTCGTGGAGCTGGAAACACTTGAGAAGAAGCAACCTCATGCTGAACTCTTTGGCCCATTTTCCAATAAACTGTAATAAAGCGTTCTATTCCTCCTCTCTGAGCCATCTTCATCCCTTTGCCTATTATTTTATCATGGCCCATGCAACTTACTTAATAGCAAGCTTACAGCAAATTATTTACTTAGAAAACCAACTCTGGTTTGCTTGTTTGTTTGTTTGATTGGTTGTTTCTCAGAAGGCAGCTAGCTCAGAAGGGTTTCAGTCTCCAGCAAATAGGAGTTGCAATATCTTTCATTAAGTTACAGCTGGTGCTGCACAGCTGACCGAAACCCCAGTCACTGTGCTGTGCTCCAGGCTCAACACAGCCCTCATTCAAGGTTTCCACAAATAAATCTGCCATTTTATAGCGACTCGAATTTTCCTTTGATTACAGAAATAAGCTGTTATTGTGAGGTTCAAATTGCAGAGATTGGAGCTGAGTTCCAACAGTTTCCATCCCGCTCATTAGACTTTCTTCAGGTTGTAAATATTTGGCGAACTTCGTAAATTATACTTTGTGACTAAGTTACCAAATAAGCACTTGACTAGCTATTGCAGAAATTAAATTATGAAAAATAGTAAGTGTTCTTTTTGGGGGTAGAAAAATGATAGTAGGGCGTGTAATTTATGGCAGGCAATAAAATGTCATTTTAAGAAACTGAGTTGAATGTTAAAGGCGCCTTGCTTGCCCTTGGATTATGTTGACTAATTACAGAGGTCCCCGGAGAAGGAAGGGATTTACTCTTTGTTTTACTGGGAAAACAAAGGCAGGGTCTCACTTCCTTCTGTTGGCTCTGCTAACATCCTCCATAACCTCAAAGACCTCAGTCTAGTTCCCGAGTTGGTTGCTCAAGCACACAGCTTCAAGGACTCAGCCTCAGCTTCAGCCCGGGTCTTCAAGAAATGCCAGTTCTCAGGCCCCCGCCTTGCCTGATAATGAGAAATTTAGATATAGAGCCTAGGAAAGTTTTAACAGACTTCCCAGTGATCGGCAGTTGATGTTTGAAACCAGTTTGGATTACTATCCAGATAGATTTAAACCCCAAAGCACCGATTTTCAAGCCCACAAAGTATAAAAGTTACTATAGCATACAAGTAGACAAATGGAGTGCCTTGCTGTACCAACCTGCACATGAATTCACCAAGGCAAAATAAGAAAAGGCACCTTGTACTAAACCAACGTCTGTGACTCTAGAGAGCTCACTCTTGCTTTTGTCACCCCATGTTAAAAGTCTTCTTTCATACAGTAGTTTTGTTAGTTTGGGCATGATATGCCCAGGGTCTTGTGTATTCTTGACAAATGTTCTACCACTGAGCTATACCCCAAAACATTACAATTCTACTTCTTATGGTTTCAATTGGAGAGTATAGGTTAGTGGCTCCCAGAGCCCTAGCAGCTCCCACAGAGGTTCAAGGTCTTGTCCAGGCCCAGCCTCAGCCCTTCTGAATCAGAAACCCATGTTTTAGTGACCTGAATTGGCCTCCAGATGATTGTGCTACACACTGAAATGTGTGGCTATGGGAATCCAGTCCATTAGTAGCCTTAATATCCCACCTTCCTATGGAGATCTAGGAGAAGGAGCAGTCACCTGCTGGGGTGAGCTGTGCTTGCTGTCTCTTAAGCAGCTTGCTTGTGAATCTGAACCTCTCTCCACCCCTCAATATTCACTGACTAAGTCTCTTCACTACATTGCCTCACAGTGTGTCTCAAACAGAACAAGCATGGAGGGTGTGTGTGTATGTGCCAGCACGCCTCTCTCTCTCTCTCTCTCTCTCTCTCTCTCTCTCTCTCTGTGTGGTGTGTGTGTGTGTGTGTGTGTGTGTGTGTGTGTGTACACAGTGTATGTATGTTACTGGGTGGGGAAGAATGTGTATATGTGTGGTGTGTATCTGGGTGTGTGGGTGTCATTGTATATGTGTATATCTGTTATAGGGGTGTGTATGCATGTGTCTGTTGGGGGAAGGGGTGTGTATGTATCTTTGGTGGGAGGGTATGTGTGTGTATCTGTTGAAGGGAATGTGTGTGTGTGTGTGTGTGTGTGTGTGTGTGTGTGTGTGTGTTTCATGTTTCCAAAACTAACAATTAGCATTTTCATGCCAAAGCGTTAGATCCAGTGAGAAGACTGGAGTGAGCATTTTGTGTTTCTCAGTTTGGCAAGGACCATAGCTAGCTTTGAGTGCCAAGCCAGCCACATGGCATACTGAAGAGTCCGTGGAGGTGCTGAAAGGTCATGACTTGTACTCAGCAAAGAATACATGGATACTTTACATTCCCAGCAGATTATTGTAAGGTAAGACCACGGGGTCAAAGTATGGTCAGAGACTAGTAGGTCATGTCACTTAGGAGGTAGTCTCAGAGCCACTGAGGCAAAAACACTCATTGTGCCAAGATGCTCAGGTTCTTCCTTCGGACACTGAGGTATGAGTGGTCCTTTGGGAGAGCATGAAAAACTCAGTGCTTCTCCACCTCACATGAGCTGTATACAGGGAGAAAGACTTTTGAGGCATTAGAATGTTGAGTCCAGAATGGTCCCTGGCTGCCACTAGAGAAAAGAGGTTGCCATGAAGCAATAAATGTAATGCAATTTTCCCTGTACCCTCAGTGAGTATAGTTTTTACAAAGGAAGCAATCCTTTCATCACCTAATCAAATGACAGGCAAAATGAAATTAAAAGGTCCCTGGATTAACAGGTTTACTATAATACAGAACTATAGAAGCAGAATAAGAAAAATCAGGCAAAACACATATGAAAATACAGACAAATGTAAAGGAAAATTGTTTAGTGCAATGCATCACTAAGGACCTAACACCGTCCACAAAAGGAGCTGTTCAGCTGGTGAGAGACCAGGCCTTCTGAGTAACATTTGGTTGGGTCCAGAAAGCTGGCTGCCAGGTTGTCAGAGTGAAGGAAAGGACATGTTATTCAGATAGAATATCTGCATAAATACTCCAAGAATGGCTTCACAGTGAGCTGTGTCTCAGATGGCAGTCTGAAGGCACCCAGAGTCCCTACATTTTATTATCTCAACTTGCAGTTATCAGTTGTGAGGGATGAGTCCTATATACCAACTCTCATTTAAATATCAGCATAGAGTTGCTACTGTTGGCTGTCAATCAATCTGGGGCAATATTGGCCTAGTCACCTGGCTTAGGTATATCTTATGTTATTAGAAAGCTCAAACTGGAGTTGCCACCGCATTCCGCATAGGAAGAGCAGAGAAATACAGTCAAACAAAACCAGAAGTCTCTTAAAATGAGTTTTCTAGTTCCTGTGTCATCTCTTAAAATTGCTATGAAATTTGTTTTCTATAAAACTGCTTCAAAATGAATAAATTGAGTGTTCTTTATTACTCTGTATCATTGTATAACCACTACCACCATATAGTTCTATGACATTTCCATCATCCGGAAAGGAAGTCCATCCTGCCTCCATCACCCCTGTCTACAACCCGAGTGCACCCTTTTATCAGTTGGCCTCCTGCTGTTTAGTCAGCGTAATATATCATATTCTGTCACTAGAAGTTTGGGAACATTCATTTGCTGGTCTTTAGAACGTGGTCCTGGACATGAATGTCACCAAGTCCCTGTGGACATGAATGTCACCAAGCCCCTGTGATCACTGAGGTAGGCTTTCTTGGAGTTTTAGCTTCTTTTTCTTTGAAAATGTCCAGCATCCGGAGCACTTCCCTCTGAGAAGCTGTGGTGTTCATGAGGACCATACTGTTCCTTGCTGGTGCCCTCCCACCATTGTATTTCTGGAATTTACTAGTTGAGGAACAGAATCTGGGCCCTTCCCAGAGCACTTATTTTGACCTGATTTTCATTTATCAGATGCCTCCAGCAGGAGATACAGAATGAGTTAGAATAATCTCCATAGAAGCATATTGTGAGGTTCGAATTTCTCCTTTGGCTCCTGGAAGGAAAAATATCACTAACCTTAAATTGCCTCTCATTTCCCATAGAGCTTCAGTGTTTACCGCTAGCAAAAACAGACATTGAGATCATACTATGTGTGCATGTGCGCGCACATGCATGCTTCCACCCATATATATATGCATTTATATAATTGATAACTCACAAGTATTCAAACATGGGCAAGCCACCTCACTTTAGATACAGCTCAATGCCCTGAGCTTTACTATCTGGAGCAAATAATTGAATCATAATTAGGAGTTTGGAAGCACAGTCCTTACAGCCAGTAATAGAGAGCTGAGCTTTAATCTGTTGTTAAACAAAGCATGAAAACTATGCTACAAAGAACACATGTGGTCCTGAAAATATTATACTTTTCAGAAGTTGTGCTGACCCCTAGTAATAATACAAGCTGAGCATCCTTACTTTCAGAATTCTAAATCGGAAGTGCTTCCCGGTGTCTAAAGTACAGGCATGACAGAGAGATGGAACCTGCTGTTACAGGTAATAGTCACAGCAAAAATATTGTGAAAAATTACCCTCAGGGTATGGGAATAAGGTATACTTAAAACACAAATCAACTTTATGTTTAATATATGGACTTATCCCTAAGATATCACATTCCATATGTACTAGCTAGGTTTGTGTTAACTTGACACAAGCTAGAGTCATTTTAGAAGAAGAAACCTCAACTGAGAAGAGTCACCCATCAGATTGGCCTGTGGGCAAGCCTGTTGTAAATTTTCTTGATTGATGATTGCTGTAGGAATGCCAAGCCCACAGGGCAGAACCACCCATGAGCAAGCTAAGGGAGCAAGCCAGTAAGCCGTGTTCCTCCGTGGCTTCTGCATCAGTTCCTGCTTCCAGGCTCCTGTCCCACGTCAGTTCCTAACCTTATTTTCCTCAGTATGATGGCCTGTTTGTTACCTGGAAATGTAAGATGAACTAAACCCTTTCCTCCCCCAGTGGCCATGGTGAGCCAGTGTGTGGTATTAATATGATTTAAATGCACATATACAGATATTCTAGTCTGAAGAAACCTCAAACC
The DNA here is from genome assembly GCA_028551405.1 of Uromys caudimaculatus. Classification (NCBI taxonomy): domain Eukaryota; kingdom Metazoa; phylum Chordata; class Mammalia; order Rodentia; family Muridae; genus Uromys; species Uromys caudimaculatus. The sequence continues at coordinate 39,699,247 of CM052701.1, read as the reverse complement.
TTTCTAGTCCCAAGCATTTTAGATGTGTGTCACACACTGTGCAAAGTGTTGTACATGTTATTTAATGTCAGAGCATCACAACTGTATTAATGATGGAATTCCTTATCTAGAGGAGATGTGGGCCCAAGAGATGAACTTTTGTAGGTCATACCATCAGTGACATTCAACGCTTGGTACCAGGCTCTGCTCCAGATCTCGAGTTCTATCACTGCTGGGCTGCAGCTCACAGCTGTAAATTTTTCCTCCCAGTATAAAGACAGAAGTGTGAGCAGCCCCTTTACCGGTAATGTAATATGGTTTTCATGTAGTGTTGAAGTGACTAACTTTAATGAGGTTGGTATTCTGTGGGATGTATGTGCCTCAAGAAAGCTGTCGTCTCAACACTGCTGATCTGTAGCCCAGTCAAGCAAGAGACAGCACATTCAGAGCTACTCTATTCTCACGTGATGCTCAGCGAGGAGGAGGGTGGGTTTTTCCTTATTTCCCACAGCGCTGTTTTATTTTTGAAAGAATACTAACTTAAATATTTCAGAAATGCTGCTCTACAGACAGAAGAGTGATGTCATGGGCATCATGCAGCCCAACGTGACTGTAGCACTGTTACTTCAAAACAGTGAAGTCTTGGCACTCATTCATTTAGTGATACTGTGAACATTCTATTGATTGTCAGTGTGCCCTCTAGTCCCTTCTCTTGGATGAATTTATGGTAGGAAGCTTTTCTTAGAAGATAGCACCTCAGACAACAAGACTCAGTCTCAGTAGTTTGTATTATTCTAATACCTCTTATGTTGATAGTCATAGTTCATAGGCTTCCCAGTAAATCTGACTTGTTTGAACTAAACAGGTTGATGCTGCCTAGTTGGACAGAGCCAGTCAACCAGAGGACACCTGACTGATTTTCAGTAACATAGAAACTTGGCAGGTACCATGATCTGCAGGTCAAAATCATATTCACGTTGGCCTTAAATAGTTTTCCAAACTGTGTCAGTAATTGTATTATCCAGAAGAATGGGAGCTTGGGCACTATGGTGACAGGCTTCAATACATACATACACACATACACACATACATACATATATACTACACACACATATACATACATACATACTACACACACATATACATACATACATACCACACACATATACATACATACATACATACACACACATACATACTTACATACATACACACACATATACATACATACATACATACATGTTTGTGGATGGCTTTGAATTCACTAGATACTTCCTTATTCTTCATCATCAGTATGCTGTAGAGTGAACAGTTAAGACAAATTTGGCTCTAACCATGCTGGTGGTTTCTGACATTCGAAGATTGATGGTTTTGATTTTCTCAAAGTTTTAAAGTTCTTCGAATATTTTAGAGCATCCCATATGAATGCCACCTTGCTGAAATCAACAGGATCACTTCAGTCTTTTTTCAAATGCTTTTTGGGCTTTGTAAGAATATAGGTGTACCATGGACTTTGAAGTATTAATTGTTGTCATTTATCGACATCAGGAAATAAAGGAAGTATAAGGCCCAGGTTTTCTTTCTTCTGTTCAATATGTAACAGTCTGTGGACATCGATGGGGAAAGTGGAGTAACATTCTATAGATTCAAAAGGACCTGTTACAAGATATCTTTGAAGTCAGGCTTAGGGAAAGAAAAAAAAAAAAAAAACCTGAGTAATGCCAGTGGACAGATGGCATCTGAAGTGACACTTGGCTGAGTTATTACCCAGAAAAGCACTTTGTCCTCTCCTCTCTAGTGACTATTTAGCGGTCCTTTTTGACCTAACTATCCAGTGTTGTCAAGATAACCAGCAAGACTGACAGCCTGTTTTGACTGTCTGGATGACTGTGCTAATTGTGGCCAGCAGTATCTAAACACAATCCAAGCCTCGCCAGCTCTGTCCAACACAGCTGCCCATGTGCCTCGCAGTCAGCCTGTGTCCTACCAGGTACCATTCTCCTTGCTTGGAAAGTGATCTAGGAAGCCATTCCTGCTTTAACTCTCTCCGGTTTCTCTCTGGAAAGAGAACAGGATGAAGAACATGTGTAGCTTAGAGACTTTCAGGCCATGCCAAGGAAAAGGTCCCAGTCACTATCTTCCGTTCCGGATCTCTCCTTCCAAACTTGGACACATTGTGAGAATTTCAATCATTTCCCAAAGGCCTTTATGATTATGACTGGGTTGTGTTTCTTCTCTTGAGCTGTGGACAGATCCCTTGTAGCTCCCTGGTCACTGGTCTCTGTAGTTTGCTAGTTGTGAATCCCACTGTCTGTCTCAGGCTTTTTAGCTAGGCTTGTCTCAGCTCCGTCAGTATAGCCCAACCCTGTTGTCTTACTCTCCTTTTACGCACGCTTTGTTGGTGGTGACTTTCATGCTCCTTGACTGATTTGTTCTCACCTTTGGCACTATCACCATCTGCCTGTTAGCATGCAGGAGTGCCAACACCTTGAGAGATATGCTGAGTGCTGGAATTTCTCTATGCGGTAGAGCCAAGAGAAAATAGTTAACATTATTTATTTTACTTTATTTATGATTGTTGTTATTATTATTAATATATTCTTTGATAATTTCATCTGTGAATATAAAGTATTTAGATTATAAGACAGTATGTTATTTGTTATATAAACTTTGGTAGCCAGCTCCTATTTTCTCTTAACCTCTACCCTCTACAGTTTCTTGGTTCTTGGACCTTACTTAGTCCTGTGCTGAAGGCTATGGTGACATGAGAATTTGAACTGTTAGTCATTGGTATCTAGAATCCCTTGCTGCTGCACTGGCTCTAGCCTTAGTCTTCAGGGTGCTGACTGCAGTCAGTTACCCAAGTCATAGTCTTGTTATTACCACTGTCCTGGGAAGTGCACTGCTATCTGCTTTCTATACCTGGTATTCTAGTAGGCATTCCACAGTAAACCTTTGTCTTGATTTTATGCACACACGTCTTTCTGGCAGGAGATGCTGTTCCTCCCAACAGGCTTCTCCCAGGCCACCTCCTGCTGCCTAGAAGATCCTGGAAAGCCACAGATCCAGGGCTTCCCTGTCTGTGCTGTACCTTCTTAGTCAAGCTGCCTGTGGCTGCACAGCCTTGGTAATAACTGAAACTCCATAAACTGTTTCAGCAATGCAGTGGGGCATATGGGTGCTTGAGAAGCTTTGTAAAGAACCAAGAAATGTGGATTAAAAATATAAAAGTGTCCCAATTGGCAGCGCTCACTCTGAGAGTGGTTATTCCTCATTTGGAAGACTTGATTCAAAAGCCTAATGGTTATTATATATAAATTATACATAAGGAAAATGAATTACAATTAAAATAAGACAAGCCCCCAGTTACCGATGGAGAAGACACCAGTTTCCTGATGCAGCTTCATTCTGCAGTGATCATATCTCCTTCAGTTGTCTTGTTCTCTCATTATGTAAGGATATTATCAGTGATTCTTGCATTAAAGTTACCTTCAGGGTCGAAGTGCAGAATAATGGGACTCACTTATGGAATTACTGATTCTTTTGGTTCAGGATAGAGCATTTCTGATAAGGAGCTAGGAGATTCTTAAATTGCCAGCTGGGGAAAGCTGCTGCAAAATTACTTGTATATTCACTAGTCTTCGCATCCGTGACTATGAAATACACGATGAAACAACCCAAAAGGAGGGTTACTTGTCTCAAGGTTTTTAAAAGGTTCAGTCCATTGGTTGCATGATGGTTAGTATCATAGAATCTAGAATTTATAATCTGAGCTTCTGAGCATGCCTGTGGTGTATTATCCTGACAACACTAATTTCAATAGGGGTTCCATCTTAAACGTGGGTAGGACCATTCCATAGGCAGGGAATCCAGGGCTGAATAAAGTAGAGAAAATGAGCCCCCCATTAGCAAGCATTCATTACCCTCTGCCTCTTGACAGGATGAGTGGACCAGCTTCTTCAATCTCATCTTACCTTGACTCCCCACCAGGATGGAAAATCGTTTGAGTTTTGAGCCAGAATACACTCTTTCTCCCATAAGTTGCTTTTGTCAAGGCATTTTATGGCAACAATAGAGAAATAGCTAAGATGTGTATGTTTAGGCAGAACACCATGGCAGGAGCACATGACAGAGGAAGTTCTTCATCTCGTGTTGACAAGAAGTAGGAGAAAGACAAACAGAGAGGAGCCCAAGTTAAGTTGTAGCTCCTCTGGCTGCTTAGTTCCTACTCTTATAAGTTTCAGAACCTCCCAAATGGCATCACTGTGTCAGAGAGTGAGCATCTTTGAACCAGAACATGGGTACTCACCAAACACCTCATTTGCTGGTATTTAGATCTTAGTCTTCCCAGCCTCCAGAATATGAGAACTATGTGTATTTTTGTCTATAAGCCACCCAAAACAGATTAAGACAGAAACCAAACCTAACTAGACCTTCCTGGATGGGGCAGTGGGAAACTAACAAGTTAGGAGAAACTACTCTGTTAGACGCATCATGCTTTTCAAATGAATATGCACAGGCCACCTGGCAGATGTACACTCTGATCCAGGAGGTAGATGCGGGAAGACACCTAACTCTATTTCTAACAAGTTCCCTGGAAATATTGCTGCCCCTTGGCCAGGAATCATACCTGAGTTAGAGGGTGTGTGTGTGTGTGTGTGTGTGTGTGTGTGTGTGTGTGTGTGTGTGTGTAAAACACATTGCTGAGGGCTGAGGCTGTAGATCAATGGTAAAGCCCTCACCTCCCATTTATGAAGCCCTAAGCTATATGCCCTCCTCCCAAAAATTAAAAATTAAAAAGAAACAGATTACTGTTCTCCATCCTCTGAGTCCCTATGCCTGTGTTCTGAGTCAGGAGGTTGGACATGATCACTTACATTTAAATAATTTCCAAGTTATCTTGCTGATGTTCCTGAAAGAAGGGGTTGGGAGGAGAGGCAAGGGGAAAGAAGGAGGGAGAGAGGGAGGGAAAGGAGGGCTGAGAGTCTTAAGGTATAACTCAGGCTGGCACTCCTGGCTACTGGGATCCTTTTAACTAGCAGGTCTATGCTACTGTTGGGTGTATTTCCTTGGGATGACTCCCACAGTATGTAAAGCAGGGAAAGAAGAATGAAGTGAAATTCTGTGGGTGGTCTCCTCAGGCGAATCAGGAGATTTGGGATAATGACTCTAGAAAGAGCTGAATTGGGATTTGTGACATGGAAAATGGAGGAAGAAGCTAAACCACAACTCTGGCTGTCCTGGAGCTTTGTAGATCCATCTGACCTCGAACTTGCAGTGACCACCTTGTAAAACAGTGGCTCTCAGCCTGTGTGTCATCTCCCTTTTGGGGATCGAACAACCCTTTCACTGGGTTGCCTAAGGAAGGCCATCAGAAAATACAGACATTTACATTATGATTCATAACAGTTATGAAGTAGCAACAAAATAATTTTATGGTTAGGGGTCATCACAACACAAAGAACTGTATTAAAAAGTCACAGTATCAGGAAAGTTGAGAAGCTTTGATTTAAAGGAAAATCGTTATATCTGCTGAATTTAAATTCAATGGGTTTAGTCTAGTTTTATTATAATTGTGTGTTTTGCATTCTCTTAATAAGGAGGGATTCTTTTTGTTTGCAACAGTGTTATCTAGTGTTCTCCAGCAAGGAGACACATAATAAGGAAGACCCAGACATTTGCCAGGAGCTGGATGCTTGCTGTCTGGCTGTCTGCATGAAAAAAATCAGGTCAAGAAGTGCTAGAAGCCAGGCCCAGTGTCTCCGGGAACCTCTTAGTCTCCCACATGCCCAGACAGTCCTACACAGGACTCCTCAAGGATTCCCCTTTCCTGAGAAGGGGTACAATAGGTCAAGTTAATCAATACGGTATTAGAAGGGATTAAAGTACAAGAGAATAAAGTGGTTATCAGTGTTAATATGTGTATTTAGTATGCTCAAGGCTTTGGCTTCAAAATTCAGCACAAATAAAATAAATAAAACTAAAATTTAAAAGAAAGGTGAGACTTTAGTAAAGCTATGATCTGCAGGGAAAGCCACACCTCTCTGTATTCAGGTGCTGTTTCCTGTCATGGTGTCACCAGTACCCCTGCTGCATGTGTCCACTCAGAAAAGCAGGACCAGAAAGAAGGTACCCACCGAAGCAAGCCTAAGGCCCCACAAGGCATGTCTGCTATCCTATGACTCAGAGAGATACTTCTAAGGGTGTCATGCTGATAAATTATCCAAGCTTATCTACAGCAGTTCAAGCAGGTGTATCTTAAATCACCACTTTAAAAACTGTTAATCCAAAAGTAATCAAAGCGGTCAATAGGTCTGTAGCTCATGCCTGGCAAAACTTTCCAGAGAAATTCTAGGACTCTACTGACACCTGCTGGCACCTCATCTATTTAATGTTTGAAAAGAACAACACAACATGCCAGGCATTGTTTCCTGTAGTCACTGGCACTCATACTGTGTGTTTGCCCTGAGCAGTGTCAGGGAAATGGGGGTGTGAGTGGGGGTCTGAAGAGGCTTTCCTTCGCTAGACAGGGGGATGTGGAACAAACCATTGGGTGAAAACATCCCAACATGGGGACCTGTCCCAAGACAGCTGCTCTGTGACTCCGGGCAAGGCCCTTTGCTGTGCTTTCATGCTCACAAAATGAACACACCACAACCTCTCACACAGTGCTGAGCCAGCCCTGAGGATAGTGATGGCGTTTTCGATGTGTGGGTTCTGTCATGAGTGGTAATATCAAAAGCATCACCTTTCTGTTCTAACAAACACGAGTCTTCCCCAATGCTATTTCAAAACAAAACAAAACAAAGAATGATGGCGCTTAAGCCTCCTCAATGCCTCCCCTCCCCCAGCCTCTTATTTCTAGAGACAACTAAATTAGTGTTATAAAAAAAAGCCGTTGTTTCTCTGTACCGGCCACTTCTGTGCCCTAGGAAACTGTGGACTTTGTTCTGTGTTTTGGAACATAACTCAAGCCTTCAGGTTGAGAAAATACCCCCAATTAATGCCATCCAGATTATTTGTGCTTTTTCTGTCTGTTCCTGGGAAACTGTGTAGGCCAGTTACAGGATATTCAATAATCTCCAGGGAGCCAAGTCCATATTTAGCCCAACAGAGGAAGAGAGGTCTGGTAATGAGAAATGAAGCAATTCTTTAAAGCTCCTATTTCGTTTCTTGCTTCTCTCTCTGTACCCAGACCTCACCTGTTTGTTGAAGCTTTTGATGCTATTTCCGGTTCTCAGAAAATGGCCTTTGCTCGCTGCAAAAGGAAAGGTGCCTCTCAGAGTTCTTCCAGTTTCCATCAGAAAGCTCTTAACAATGTCTGGAACTCTCCAAGACCATAAAAGCCATTAGCTTCACACCTGACAGGATGGCACTAGTGAGGGTATAGAAGTTAGCACCCTCATGCACTGTTGGTAGAAATATAAGATGTCATAGCTATCACGGAAAGCAGTGTGACATTTTCTTTAAAAGCTTAAAGGATCCTCACGTGGTCCTGTAGTCCTGCCTGTGGGCATTTATGCTAAATAATTCGTATCAGTTATTTACAGTATCCAAAATGAAGCTCGGGTGTCTATGGAGAGAAGACTGGATGGATGAACTGTGGCATGCACATACAGTTGAATTCTGCCTTTACAAGGCTGAATTTGACATGGTAAATGAAAGCATAATGCCGAGAGAAGTAAGCCAGTCAGAATATTGTAAATCCTGTGTGATTATTCTTGTTTGAGATACTTAGCATAGTATAAAACATAGACCCAGAAAAGAGACTAGTGACTAGTGAGGGTCAGAGGGAGAGGCACAGATGGGATGATGGGTGCAGGACATACAGGATTAGCCAAAGCCTCTGAGACAGAAACATTTATGTTCTGTGTGTTTTTACCGAAATTAACACGAGAAGACATCGAATAGCAAAACCACACCACTACACGGCAGTCATCAGCTTAGGGCTTTCAGAGATGAAATCTCTTGACTGATGACATGAAGCCTGGTGTTGCCGGGCAGTGCTATGCAACAGGAACTTCTGTGATGACAACAGTGTTTTTCCCAGGCACTCTCAGGACAGTGCCCGGAGTCCTCATCATGGCTTTGGAGCATTTGAATGTCAACTGAGACATCCAATTTTAGATCAATTCAATTTGAATTTAAGGAACCCTGTGATCAATGACAGTGGAGTTCACATATATGTGTCTACCCATTCCGGAGTATCTTTCTTCTCTTGTCAGCAGCTGCAGACTTAAGGAAGTAAAGAGTGGGCTGGGGGAGGGGAGCCTTAGCTCTGTTTATCCCCAAGCACCAGTTATGGCATTCATTAGCATCAGACATTGGGTCCGGGAGCAGTGTTGGCCTTAGTTCATGGGCTAGCCTTTTCTAGAAAAATGCCCTTTTACAGACCCAAAGTTCTTGCCCGTCATGCTTCATCTGTCTTCACGTTTCCTTGTAAACCCATGGAGTGATGGTATGAACTGCCGCTGAGGTTCAAGTCCTTATACAGAAATGATGTGAACACATCCCTGCTTGCTCTGGGTACCCTGGCAGCAGGCAAGGAATCTTTGACTTTTTAAGGCTTTGCTGGAAAAGACGATCAGGTAAGATATGTAAGCAGGCCAGATGGAGCGAGTCAGGCTCGGCAGTGAAGGGCCTCGTCACATCTGTCCTCTATAATGGAATAGGTAAATGTATCCACATGTACTGTACAGCATGGCTTACAAAAGGCTGAGCAGCTAAAATAATAAGGCTTATATTTAAACAGGCTGCAAGTGGGAAAGCTTGCAAGCCAGCCAGTGGGTGGCATCTCTTTGAGGCAACCCAGTCTTTCATGGCATTGTAGATGCCACATTTAACTTAATGGGAAAAATGAAAGCTGCATATTAAAGAATAAAATACAACCGTGTAAAATATAGATGCCTGTGTGGCACAAGGGGATAAAAGAAGAGTCTGTAGTTTTATTACACAGAGGAGACAGGCTGTCTAATAAAAAACCCTGTACCTGGCTACAGAAGACTGCTCACTGTGGACATTTTTTTTTTTTCTTTTTCTTCCTTTTCCAGCAATGGGTAGAAGGCCTGAGATCAATCATTCACAACTTCAGGGCAAACAACGTCAGTCCGATGACATGCCTCAAGAAACAGTGAGTTTTGCTTGCAATGCCTCTGTTAGTAAGTGTTCAGCCTAGGAGGGAAGGACTGCATCACATCCGTAAGGCCAGGCTCCACCTTTCCTTCTGTACCCCTGACTTTGGACGTTGACCAACTCCCACCTGTATTTAAACCACGTAGCAAGGCATGTTTGATGTCCTCTTTACAAGGCCTGTAACAGATAAAAGGTTGGTGGCACAGGTATTGAGCATTGTTTTGGTTTTCGTTTGTTTGGGTTTTGTCTCCTAAACTCTATTTTCTGATGGATAGCTTTGCATGCCTCACCTGTAGGATGAGTTCTAGGGTACCTCAGGTCTTCTCTGCATGAAATAATTTAGAGATATAGCCTTTGGAAAAGCATCCCCTGCATAAGTAAAACAGAAAGTCCTGCCCCCATGAATACTGCTTCCCGATTAATATGTGGTCAGGGCTTTTTGAAATGTCTTTAGAAATTTCATTCAGTGGTTCAGTCAGGGCCTGAAGATCTTACTGCAGGTCACTGTTCCTAGAGTCCCAAGTGGTTTACTACACTCATAGATTGTCACCATGCTCAGATACATTTCTGGGTCAAATGAATGATTCTCAAGTAGAAATCACAGAAAAGCAGTGGTCTGTAATTGTGCATGGCTGCAAGATTGTATGTGGCTTCATAGTGACAAGTGGCCCATAACTATGAGGTACCAAGACAAGCATATGGTGAAGATGCAGATAACCTTGTGGAGATAAGCTTCCATCTCTGGAAATGAGGCCCCAGTGGTTCGTCACTCTGCTCAATGGGTCAACAAACCAATTCCTTAGATATTTCCTGAATGGTCAGCTGGTACTTAACTATATGAACTCTGGGCTATAAACCCCAATTTTGCCACTTTGGGCAAATTTTTAGCCTCACAGTCCCCATTTGCAAACCAGATTACCATGTGGATGAAATCAGAAAGCACCTCACCCAGTGTCTGGCATCCATCCTCAGTGGAAGGGAGTTATGAAGGCTTGTAGATTCCTATTTGCTGTGCTACATTTCCTTCCTCAGAGGCATTGTGCATATTTTCTCAGAGAGAACTTAGTGAATGTTTCATACTGTGACTTTGGGTGCTGATAGCTTCAAAGGGTCATACTTATACTTGAATGGCCAGTATGTAGACACCAGATCTTTGGGCAACAGAGCCACTGTTCACCAAGCTACAGGCTGCTTAGCAAGAGTACAGACCTGCTTAATTGTCCAGAGGATATATCTCTACTAAATGGTAGTCTCCATGCCTGGGAGATTATACTCCTATTCCCATGACAGATTCAAATAGTGTAACAGAGCCAGCCCATAAGCCACTAAGGGTGGCATATATCATATGAAGGCATGTAAAACCATTTGAAGCACACGTTTGCTTAGGCCAGCTCCCTACCCATTCTGCCTCCCTCCCTCTTTCTGTCCCTAAAACATTTCCCAAACAAAATAGCAACTTGTGCTTCTGGAACTCAAGATAGAAACTTTCCCAAAGCCATGATAATTTGCAAGCCATTAGACTGTTAGTGCCTAGAAATAGTAGGAATTAAGAGTCGTTAGCTGAGAACAATCTTGATTATTCCAGTTTTCTGGAATGTTCTGGTTCCTCACAAATCCTGAGAGCTTGGGGAAGGCAGAGTTGCCCAACATTCCGAGACCTTCTCTGGGAATGGAAGATGAAGGGAGGCTCCCAACCAGTCTCCACCCTAACCTTGGAAGCTGGGAGTGGCAAATCCCCGTTGTCCTTAGCCTAAGGCTAGACAGTTGCGTTTCTTGTCCCCTGAATGTTTTAATGAAAGCAAAACCAGCATAAGCATGGACAGGCACTGTGTGTTGCTCAGTGCAACATCCAAGTTCTAACGGTGTCAGATTTTAAAACACAGGCCTCTCAGTTAAATTTGAATTTCAGATGTAGCTATTTTACTGTAAATATGTAGTAAATGTTATCAGGACACATTAAATATGTAACTTGTCTTAAATTCAAGTGTTACTGGGCCTATTCAAATAGGAGGGCCCTGAATTATTCTCATAATGGTCTGAGTTTTAGAAAAGCTGTTCTTTATGAAGAAGCTTTTCCCCCAAGTTCTTAATGAGCTGGAGCAGGCGCTGGTGGGACCTGCTGGTGGGCTCTGAGGCAGTGTTGCTCTTGTTTTCCAGCTGGATGAAACTGGCCTTTCTGACCAACACAACTGGTAAAATCCCAGTGAGGAGGTAAGTCAGACATGCGATTCTCTGCTTCAACTTCTCCGCATCACACCAAAGATGGAGCCTCCCACACCAAACCACAGACCCACCCTGCTATGACATAATCACATATGCTCTTTGCCTTCAAGGTATTTCCAGAAGTTTAGTTTCTGCTATTAAGTGGCTCAATTTGTAAAAATCACCCACAGAAATAAAGCTGTACCTCACCTAGAACAGGAAGCGTTAACTGTGGTAAAGAATGTCTGAAAATTGCAACACCTGGCTTTTGTGATTTATATTGTGTCCCCCACCCCTTAGAGCAACAACTACCTCCCTCCCTCTGGCTGGACCCCTACCTTGACAGTACACTGATCTTCTGGCAGGTCTGTGCCTCTGGCCAGCACTCTCCCATTCAAGGTTACTGCTTATCTGGTCCCCCAAAAAGGTGGAGCTTTCCCTAAATTTAGCTCCTGCAGCAATATACCATAGTCTTTGACTTATACATAAGATAGTTCATTTCTCACAGTTTGGGAGACTGGGAATGCACGAACAGAGTGCCATCACGGGCCTTAAGACTGCAGACTGCTTTCTTCCAGTTGTGCCCTTCCCTGAGGTAAGAGGGCTAGAGGACTGTCTCAGGGACATCTTTATAATGCACTAATTCCATTCCCAAGAGCTTCCTACCCCCTCACCATAAAACCACCTCCCGGAGGCCCCTAATACCAGCACAGTGGAGTTCAGTTAGATTTTCTATCAGACGAGCTTCCTCCCTCACCCACTGTAGTTAACAGTGACAGAAAAAAGGACAGATGGAACCCAAAAGGAAGAGGGCATAAGCCAGACGCGTCCTCCCCATGTGCTCTTTAATAGTTCTGACAAGTTTCACCCTGGAGGAGTCCCCACGCATCCCTCTTCTCTGCTTCTCAGTTCCTTTCACAGTTTAGGGTTTGCTAATGGTCTGTGTGTAGCTGGAAGGGCTTGTGAGGGTAGCTATGGGAATTCTTGACTAAACTCTCCAGGATCATATTGTTTGATGTTTATGTAAGCATTCACAGACATCAAAGAAGCTTGGCTCAGACACAGAGCATCATCTGTCCACATGAAGCCAGGAGTTATGTGTCCTTAACCTGAAGCAAACGCAGATCCCCTGTACACCAAGCCCCTCTTCGCAGATTTCTCAACTCAAGTCCGTGTTGATGCTGTGTCTGGAGATAAACTTCAGTAAAGACACAGACTTGCAAAACAACAAAACATAGAAGAGTGCTGTCCTAGACTGACCTATCTTTAATACGCAAGGCAAACAGGCCACAAGAGCAGAGCATGTGAGTGGGTGGAGGCCATCACTGCAGCATTCAGGCCATTCCTGGCCCTCTCCAGGTTTCTTATCCTACTTGTCTGCATACATACTCCACTCTATGGCAAACTTCTAGTCTGTGCCCTGTGCAAGTCCGCCCACACCCCTCCCATTATCACACGGGGCAGGGTCGTCCTAGACACCATCATTCGGTCCATTCCACAGTTTATGGGGAGCGTGAACCTAAGTATCCAGGTGGCATGTCTGCCATACTTATTTATTACGGTGATGAGGGTGACCCTGTGCAGGATCCCTTTGTATTCAACCTTTCATGATTACCTACCAGGTCACAGATCTCATGCAGTTGTTGTGACTTTTAACAAATCCATATGTACGATTCTTTGCCGCCTTGTTACTTGAGAGTGAGGGGAGGTTTTAAATAATATTTTCTTTTTCTAACAAATCGGGTTTAAGTCTAGTTTAGAAGTTTATTAAAATCCCTATGAGTGCCCTGACTGGTACTAGTTACCAAAGACATTTCAGAAGTAACCTTATCTTATTGAAAACCTCCCTTCAGTTGAGCAGAGCAAGACAATTATTTCAATGTATCCAAATCATCCTAAACTCTTGTAATACAGACAGTGTGTGCCCATACTTAAAGCACATTGGTGGTGTGGGGGACAGAGCGTATACACGGCAGTGCAGGAGACAGAACTCTGTCTACGATGCTTCATTTATTTTTTTTTCCATAAGATTTGGAAAATGGACTGAGTGGAACACAAGATTAGGATCCAAGGACTTCACTAGTCTGCCTTCAACCCACCATGCTATCATACCCCAGGGTTGAAGGCCTGCTGAGGTTCTGTAGGTCCACATACAGCATGTTCACATACAAAAATCATTACCACAGCTGTGCTAGAAAAGGCCTAGATATTTTGGCATTGTCATGGATTGTGTGTGTGTGTGTGTGTGTGTGTGTGTGTGTGTGTGTGTGTGTGTGTATGCGCGCGCGCGTATGCACGCTCATGTGCACATTTCATTATTAGTAGGTTCTTAACACAAGACATCTGTGATTTGGGGCAGTTTGTTAGAACTGATGTAAAATTGATACCAAGCCAATGAAAGGGGGATAAGTCTCCCGGTAGATGCGCTGCCAAGGGTTAGGTAGGAATTGTTCTGAATGTTTTAATGGATGTGAAGGGTAAACACTTTTAAAAATGTCATTTCTTCACCAACATCGTGGGGTTTTAAAATGGAAACTATTAATATTGTGCACATTGTGTTAAAAAGGGATCCGGCTTCATAGCCATTGCACAGCTTGTGAAAGGCTTCTGCTCTTGAACATTAAACCTAAATATAATACCCAGGAAATTGCAGGAATGATTGATGAAGGGAGCTTCACTCCTGGCCCCCCACTTCTCTTTCCTTTTTATGTATATGATCTTACACATCCTGCCTTTCCTCAACTTCACCAGCTTGCTGCAGTTCACCCTCCCACTGAGGCCATACTCTGAATACAACTCGGCTGTCTCCCATTCCTTGTAACGTGCAGTCCCTACAGCTAGAGAGTTGGGTGATGGAGAGCTACGTGGTTTTGAGCAGTGACTGGAGAGGCTACTAAAGTAGAGGCCAAGGGCCTCCCTCTGTATAATAACACTGAGAACCTGGTCTGCATGATCCATCTATTCAGGCAGCACCCTACAAAGGGCAGAACCCTGCTCCATCACTTTAGGAGTCTCCTGTGACTGTGTCAGATGTTGGTGTTCAAAACTCTCAGAAATATTGAAGAGCATGTATGGGCAAAAAGGTGGACTCCCTTGCATTCTAGGCTCACATTCTCTAGTCATTTGCAGGGCAGCCGGGAATACAGAATTTAGCCAGCACTGTGGTAGAGCTGAGTACAACTTCAGTGTGCTTGCTTTTGTAAATGTCTTTAAGGGAAGGAGTGACAGTTTGTTTTGATTGAATAAAATGTTGTTGAGAAACTTGGAGTGTAGCTTAGTTTGTGGGGAGCTAGCCTAGTGTACCCAAGTCCTTGGTTTCTATAAATCCAGGTTTGTTTGTACACACTCACAATCCCAGAATGACAGGCTGTAGGGAGTTCATGGCCATTCTAGGCTATAGACCCTGCCTCAAAACAAACAAAAAACATACTAAAACAAAAACAAACAAACAAACAAACAAACAAACAAAAAAACCTAACTCATTGAGCACCTGGTACCTTGAAGCATTTAGCAGACCTCTGGCCAGGGTACTATATAGAGTACTGGTTCTCAATATTTGGACTGCAACCCTTTTAGCAAACCTCTATCTCCAAAAATATTTATATTACAATTTATAACTGTAGCAAAATTGCAGTTATGAAGTAGCATCAAAAATGATTTTGTGGTTGGGGTCACCACAGCATGAGGAACTGTATTTAAGCGTCAGATCATTAGGAAAGTTGAGAACCTCTTATATAGAGGTTTTAATAATGTCACAGTCCCCTTATCAGCACACTGTTCTCAGAACTCTGGTTAAAGTGCACCTTTCTGGAAACCAAAGAATGCACATTCCTTCTCTAGCCTCCATATCACAGTGAATGAATTTTTCAGACTCAATAATGATTTGAAAAGATGTCTGGAGCAAAGGAAACAGACACTGCTCTAGGGAAATAGTCTGATTAATGCCCTTGTGGCTATTTTCCATTCTGAGGTTCTCTTTTTACGTACCGTGAGCAAATGTGTCTTCAGGCTGTCCAGACCAACCTTACTCATGTCTGAGAAGTCAGCACCTCTCTCTCCCATCTCCTTGCTCCTTGACCTTCTTGTTCTTAGTCCTGTTTCTTGGCACATAGACGAGCACTCACCAAAAGACTGTTTTCTTTACTTGCCTCACTTCCCATGGTGCCTTGGTTCTGACTTAGGAGGATGGCTCAGGCTCCATACCTCATGGCCATGGTGGTCAGTTTTCATCTTGTTATAACCAGGCCTGTCTGACCCAGAAGCCTTGAGTCATCTAGGAGAGCCCTTAGATTGTTGTGTAGAGTTTCCCCTCCTGATTACAGGTATCTAACCTTGCTGTAGAGCCACAGTTATTTTCTCATTGCATTTTGTAAAGAAAGGCACACTGTCACTTGCCCTTACTTTAAGATGTTAAGGGGCATCTCCTCCAGGTCAATGTCTAAAAGTCAGTGTTGAACTGAACTCTCAAGACTTGAGAAAATCTAACACCCTCCATGCTAGAATCCCATTATCCCTGTACTTGGTCTCACTGCACACCTGCGCGCCACTGTTGGGCTCCCTCATACTTTAATAGAACTGTCTCAAGAACACTTGAATACACTTCTTGGCATCTTTGTAGACCTACTATAAAACAATAATGGTTTAAATGGACATATCAGAATGCGTTTATGTAAATCTCCTTCCTCTGGGTCTGTCTTGATAAGCTGTTTCCTGCAGCTGAAGTGGCACCTTCTCACACTCACCAAGAGAAACTGACTATCAGTGCTTACATTGACTGAACAGAAATGCTGAGCTATATGTGAAGGTAGCCTGTGAGATGCTAAAGCTCCATTGAAAAGCCACATTTCACAGGCAAAAGTCACCTCTACCTTCAAGTTAAGGCTTCCTCTCAGAGTTCAGCCTTTCAATAATTATAGTAACTTTAGACCTGGGCTTCTAATCAGGGGGTGAATAAAGCCACCCACATAGACAAAGCAAGACTGAGAACCATGGGCGTGCTGTCTGGGTACCAAATACCCTCTGATCTCTCCCACTCAGCAATTTTCATTCTAAGTATCTCCAACACAGTTATCATGTGGGTATCTCTCTCCCTTTAAATAAGGAAGTTTGAGCATTAAGGCATGACAAATTTGACTAGCGTGGATGCTCCCTGTACTAACTAGTTAAAAAGCTATTCAGAAATACCATGTTCTGGAAAGTACCAAGATTCTGATGAAATAATTAAGTGGGTCCTTCCCCATCACTTTCATAGTAAAGTTGCAGACCTTTAGCATGGCAGAGTATCTCAAGAGTTCTTAAATGAAAACAGTTAAAATCTGTCTGGTCCTGGATCACTGTGGAAAATATGCAAGCCAGGAGAAGAGTCGTCACAGGCCAAGCCCATCTGAATTCTACAGGGCTTCTGCTTTCCCAAAGTGTGGGCCTCACTGGTATGAACCTTTACTACCACTGTACCATCGGCCACATAACTTTTTCTTAAGAACACCATTTCTTAGTATTTGAATGTATCATGGCATTTGCCCAACACCCACTTGGTCACACGCACCTGATGGGACCTCTTATGTTAGAAGCAACTCTCATCAGTGACAGAGTTGGCCCTGGTAACCAGAGGGAAGCTTGGGAATTGAAAAGCCCCATCAAACGAAAGGTAGCTTTGTTCTTTTCCCTTACCCCTCTGTCTCTAAGGTGTTTGCATTGCCGCATCACAGAAAGCAGAGTGAGCACTAACTCAGTCTTACTCTTTCTCTCCCACTCCAGTATCACTAGAACCTTTGCATCGGGGAAAACAGAAAAGGTGATCTTTCAAGCCCTCAAGGAATTAGGTCTTCCCAGCGGAAAGGTATTCACTAACTTAAACACACTTCTAAATCTGTTTTCATGGTTGTTTGTCTGTGCAGGCATATGTGATAAACCAGGTGAGTGTTAAGCTGACCTCAGTTTGTCAGTCACATAGAGGACCATTCATTTTCTTTCTTTCCTTTCACCAATCGCTTGAGAAGTGTTTTCAGATACAACTAGTTCACTTCAAAATGATTTTTGTCAACTTTATTAGGGTGAGGAAAAGAAAGCCCAGGCAGCTGTTCTTTATACGGTTTATGGAGCCTATTTTAGAACACCCAGACACGCTGCCTTAACCAAGCATAGCATCAGCGTGAATTATTAACTAATAAATTCAGTTCCTCGAGAAAGCTTTGCACGGTGTCGTGAAGTATTCCTCCCTCTCCCATCCACTTATACTCATGACCCTTCGTATTCAAGTCGTTAAAATTAATTTTCACACTGCAAGAAAGACTTATGCCTCGGACTCTGTTTAAAAATCTTGTTTAAAGTTACATTGCAGTGTGATGGGTAAATTATTGGTTGCTCCAGTCCCTTTGGAGGATCACAAGGGATCCTCTAAAAATTCACAAAATAAATGTAATTAAATATTGCGTCTGATGATCCCATATCCTCTATGGGAGCACTCCCTTCCCTTCCTCAAGGAGAGATAGAAAAGTATCTGTGTATTTGGTCAATGAGGGATTTTCCAGAGAAGGCTGTGCTGGAAGCAGATGTCACCAAGTGTCTCATGTATCACCCATCCCATCATGGCAACCAGGGAAGCCTCATTTCACTTGCTGTGATTACCCCAAGTGCCCAGGACCTTGTTGATAGCAAGTCTCCAAGGAGAAAGATGTTTTTTTAAAAAATGCCTGTCCTTCTTTTATTCTCCACAGAATGATGAAATCGAGCCTGCTGCATTTACTTATGAAAAGTTCTATGAACTGACACAAAAGATTTGTCCTCGGACAGATATAGAAGATCTTTTTAAAAAAATGTAAGTTCCAGTTATGAGGCAGTGTTTTATAGTACTTACTATGTTGTCCCTGTAAAATTTGAAACCATTTTTGCTGTAATGTTTAAATATATGTTGCTAGTGCTAGGCTTAGTCAGGGTTACATTTTTCACCCCTTCATTTATTGTCGTAGAAGCCCACTCTGAGTTTTTTAGAAACCTTGACATAGATTAATTACAGCACTTGGAACGTCCCCCTCCCCCCGCCGGCATTGGCTTTACTAACGACCTACAATTTTAACCTGCTCCTTTAGGTATTAACCCAGTATGTGAACTAACTAGATTCGGTTTGATACGTTGTTGAGAAGTTCATTCATTCCAGTTACTTCAAATGGATGACTTACATGTTGTTTTTGGAGGAATGTCTCTTGATAATGCTAAAGAATTGCATATAGCAGTCCATTTCTGTGACCTAGTGGGAATGTTATCTTTCCGCTGTCATTGTCCTTGAGTTCCTCGCGCCCCCTCCCCCCCTCCACTACAATCTCTGACTACTCTAAGAATTCAGGGTTAGAAAAGGAGTTTAGAATTATCAACGAATGTCAACATGTAAATCGTACCTACTGTAACATCATATACAAAAACTTACTTTTTCTAATACATTTCTTTTCAGCAATGGAGACAAAACTGATTATTTAACGGTAGACCAATTAGTGAGCTTTCTAAACGAAGTAAGCTTTTTCATACATTAACTCCATAAGTCTGTGTGCAGTGGCTTGCCTCCCCCGTGTCCTCACTGCATGCTTGCGTCACGCACTCTTCCTGGCTTTGCTTCTGACCTGCTGATCTTTCCATGATGGCTTGACCAGGTGCAAAAATCAGCTGCTGTCTGTGTGTCCATGTGCTTCCTCCAGGCTGGCTTTGCACACCACCTCCTGTTGGTCTCACGCTGTGATGTGTAGCTCTGGTTCTGTGTGTATGTGTGAAATTTGTAATGTATTTATTCAATTGAATGTGTCTGATTTTGCAAGATGGTTTTTAAGGTAGTTTGATTCTGTTGATCTCATGAATAGAGAATGAATTGAGCTTATGACACTAAATTTGGATTCTCCATTGCTAACTTCTCCTCATACCTTTGCATGGACTATAAACCTATATTTTTGCCTTTTAATGGATTGCATGTAAGAAAAATACATAGGTTTAAATTGAATATTTGACACTTGAGCTCCTAGGCAAAACTTATAGTGTTAGGCCAACTAGATTGCAGGTTAAATCTTTACTTGTTATTTTCAAAACAAGCTCAGAGCTGAATTTAGAACACAATTCATTGAGCAACTAAAACTGTCTAGCAAGATTTGCTTAAGTACAAGAAAGATATTTCAGAACAAGTAAAGGTCACCTGATAACTAAAATGAGCTTTTTCTTTTCATATGCAAAAAAATTTTTTTTAGCAAAACCCAGAGACTCTTTTTAATCTGAAAAGAGAAATTCACCTTGTCCCCAAAACACATAAGTAGTTAGAAAAGTTTAAGTATGGAGTAGACAATACAGTCTTGTTTGGAAAGCATATAAGTTCTAAGCACAGAATCTGAAGAGAAGGGCATCAGGACAGGTTGATGGGGCTGTGTGGTGGTAGGACATATATAGCATAAAGCCCTGAGTTCAATACCCAGCAGAGAGACTGGGAAGGAAGCATCATGTTAGACACTGCCTAGTGCCTTAGAGAAAAGAACAGGCAGTCACTGACTTGCCGCCTTACAGGAACAAATGACATCTTTGCCAAGGGTCTTCTCTTCGTGATTTGTTCAGGCTCACTTGCTTCCAGTTTATAAGGCAACACATCAGAAACTGTTAACACAAGCATAGATGCACTGAGACGAGAAAGAGAGGGGCTCCATATGTCCACACGGGTGCCTCCGCCTTCAAGGAATCTGTTCAGGGCAGTACTGTCTTCATTTTACCTGAACCTGTTTTAAGTCTTTCCAGTCCACTGCACCACGGGCATCGAACAGTATTTGGTGTAATGTTTACCCAGATCTTATCCACATTCTTGAGCACAGTTCTTATCTCTTTCCGTAACCTCTCAGCCCCCTCCCTTCTGTTCTCTGTTGCTTGTTGTCTCCCTCCACCTTTTCATGTACTGTGGTGTGTTAGCATCTTACATCTGTTGAGACCTGCAGGAATCCACAGAAGACACTTTGGGAGGGAGGAGAAAACTTTCCCCTTACCATGCCATCAGTTCATCGTCCCTTCCTAAGCCAGCCAGCTATGTAGCTTGTGCTTCCTACTGCATTTTTGCATTCTAGTTTGGGACCAGTTCTGAAGTCCTAAGGGTAGGTGCTGCTCTTGCAGGCTCTGGCAGGCTTCATTTCCTCTCACAGATGGTTTTCCTTTGTCTACCTAATAATAGATTTCATAATATTAAAGACTTTGAGTAGTTTTTATTTGTAAAATCTATAAGCTTTTATTTTCAATTGGAGTATTTAAAGAAAACGTGTTTTTCTGGCTCTGCCATCCATATTCTTCATTACGAGGCAGGCCTTCCCCATCACTGGTCCAGTGGACAGTCATTCCTGTGTTCTTCATATTTCCTCCCATGTAGCTTCTCCTTTTGCAAGGAGATACTTTGAATGTGTGGATGAGACTGGTGGAATCGACACATTTCTAGATTTCTGTAGATTGTAGTATATGCTTTTTAAGTGTATGCCCTGGGATTTCAATCAAAGCATCATCTCCAAATACCTCTTCTTCCAGCAGCATTCCTTCATCCCCAGCCCCTGCCAGCCTCTTGCACATTCTGTGTGCATTCTACTTTTGTCTTGTTAATTTCTCCAGAATCGAGACAGCTTTAGGCAGGGCAACTTCACCTCTTGTAAGGCAAGGAGACAGAGCTCATCAGGAAAGCAAGAGGGATGGGAGCGCAGAGGTCCGTGACCCTAAAAAATAACAAGACCTCAACATTTTCTAAGCATCGCAGCCTTGTAACCTAAATAGGCAGTTTCCCTGCTTTGTGTGACTCAGCATCATGCAGCAAGATGAGAGAAAATGAGGAACACTGGAAAGACAAGGCCCTGGCCTCCATGTATATGAGAATTTAGGGCAGATTGTTATACCTCGATGACACAGTCAGCTTGGAAACCCATTCAATTAAGAGCATTGAACGAGTCAACTGGAGAACCACTTATAGCAACAACAAAAATCAATAGGTGCATATACAACAAGGTTAATTGGCTAGTATTGACTGGGGGGGGAAGAAATCGCCTTCCTATTAGCCAGTGATACACTGGCTCCTACCATCTTCCAGCCTGTAAATCTCATTCTTCTTTGTAAATTTCTGTTTAGCTATACTAATCTCTACCTTCAGGAGGCAGGAGGGAGGGAAAGATTCAGTCCTTTACTTGTAGGTTATGTGCCCCCTCTTCCCTCAGTGATAGCTTTGGATTCATTTCTCATCTGCTTTCCAGGACCTCTTAGTCATAGATCGCCACAGTCTGATTCTCCAGACAGGTAGCGTTGGCATTCCCTAGTAGCCTATTAACAGTGCAGATACACTAAGTTGGTATCTGTCCTTAACAAGATGCACAGGTAACGTGTACACATGGAAGTTTATGTCGCACTGTCTAGGCTAATAGAATTCTTCCTTGAGGTGCTTAGTGGAGTGGGGGAGAACCTGAGCAATATGCATGCATGTGAATGTGTGCATGCATACATACATACATACATACATACATACATACATACATACATACGATATTCTCCATAAAGAATTTAGTCAGACGACTTCACTGCTCACATCTATATTTTTATTATCACTCTGTCTCTGGGTTTTATTCAGTGGGTAAAGGGAATCTTTCTTTGCCAAAATCATGAACTAACAGGCTGGAGTCACGAAGAGCCAGTGGAAGCACATGCTGGGAGCTGCCAGTGTTGGGCTCTACTCCCAGCTCAGTTGTAATTCCCAAGACTAATTGCTGTCTCTGGAGTCAGTTGGTTTCATATTCTTTTCCCAGCTGTTAATAAGATCCATTGATTTCAGTATCACCTCCGTTTCTGTTTCCCTTGTAAACATAACAAATAGGGGCTTGTAGAATGGAGGGCTATATGGAGAGCAAGGAAAAAAACCATAGCTTTATTTTCTCACCACTGGTTATCTATGCCCTCACACACATCACCACATCATCTGATCACAGTAGCATTGAAGCTGATTTTGTACACTTTCCATTTTTATAGTTGGAAATATGTAAAAAAAAAAAAAAGTACCCCAAATCTCTTTCTTTCAGAATATCTTTATTTTTTGATGAAAGGGAAGAAAAGGAAGAGGGAAGGGTATTTTATTCTATGAGCTAACCTCTACTTGCTGATTTTTATTTTCACTTTTTATATAATTTTTGAAACAATATCATTTACATAGCATATCGTTATATCATCATCTGTCTCTCCCAGTGCACTCGTAATAAGGTCAGTTGACACCTTTTCTTGGTAAGACAAGGACAGGGGTGTGGAGACTGTCCATCACAGATTTCATTTATGTGGGCGCAGTTTCCTGTGACCTACTCTTAACAGCTATTAGAACCTCAGTTTGCAAAGCACTGGATACCAGGAAGTGAATATCCTGGGTATGTTGTTTATCTGAGTGGAAGCTGATGTTGTCGCAGACCTGTGAGGAACCTGCCTCGCTGTGCTTGTTTCTAACTAGAACTCCTCTGCACCCTGTTACTCTGAGGTTACCTGAATATGATATGATATAGGTAGCATTGGTCCTTACTCTGATTCAGTAATGCACACCTCACCATTTGTTTTCCTGCTTCTCAATTAATCAGAAGGACCATGCTATGTTGCCTTTCAAAATATGAAAATATGGGGGTAAAGAAAAGATTCTATTATTTGGCAGGGCAGGTCAAAATGAAGTTTTATTTTTTTCTACACGTAAAATCTTTTGTTAAGACTGTAACCATTAGGTAGCAAATACTGTGTTGTGTTCCCTGACCATCCAGTCTACTATATGGATAGTCTTATGAGTATGATGTTCTCTAATTACATTTTAATGGATAAAGAATTATTAGGTGCACAGGTCAAATGATTAGTCCTACCTTGCAGAACTTAGGTGTTTGGGAATTTTGGTCTTTTTTGTTTTTTTGCTTTTGTTGTCATGGCTATACAAGTGTATTAAAATGCATGTGGTTACAGGTTAAAGCAATGCTTTTTGCTTTCCTTCCTTCCTTCCTTCCTTCCTTCCTTCCTTCCTTCCTTCCTTCCTTCCTTCCTTCCTTCCTTCCATTTTATTTTTTGAGACAGGCTCTCATATGCTGGCCTCCAACTCACTACATTGCCTAAGATGCCCTTCAAGTCTTGATTCTCCTGCCTCTGCTTTCCAAATGCTGCAATTACAGACAAATATCACCACACCTGATCAGTGCAGTACTGGAGATTAAGCCCACAGGGCTGGTCAAGCATTCTATCCCTTGAGACACACCTCCTGTCTTAGAGCAGTACTGCTTAAAGTGAGCAAGTCAGAATCACCTGGAAAGCACGCTAACCCTCCTCCACCCCAAATAATGCCTGGTTTCACCCGGGGATCAGTTTAAGTAGATCTGATGAGGAGCCCCCAGAGTCTGCGTTCTGTCAAATCTCCCGTTTGATAGGAAAGCTACGACTGCGGCTGCCATGCACAGAGCACATTTTAAGTAGCGCCATGTTTGTATGTACCCCTGTGTGTAAAACACCCAGATATGTCCGAATTCACTTCTTTTGCCCCTGTTGTCGTCTATTTTATCTCCTGTGGCTGTATCCCAGTTTTCCTCCCACTTCTTAAGCCACATGGATCTGCTCCATCATTTCTCATAAGTTCCAAATGCTCAGCAGTGACCTTATGACTTAGTTTTCCTAGGGAAGATGCAGATGATAGCCCTGAATGTAACTATGCTGGGGTCTGAAAAGAACCCTTTCCATCCCTTACCCGTCTTCTTTAGAGCTGTGGAGAAAAAAGATTTCTAGAGAGTGGTTGAGGTTTTATTTCTTCGAATGCTTTTAAATGATTCTTCCCACTCCAGGCTCCTCCCCCACCCCCATCCACATCACTTTTCTTTCTCTCCAGATCTCAGCATCATTCTCTCTAGAACCAAGGCCTGCTGTTGTTAGTATAATAGTTTCCAGCATATACATGACATGATCAAGAATTCTTTAATATTACAAAAGAAGCATGCTTCATCTTGATAGTCTGTCAAAAGATCTCATCCCTTTAACACTCTTAACTAAACAGGACAAGGAGACATCTAGACACATCTGTGTTTTAGCAATTAAAACCAAGTGTTCCATTGACCGAAGGTATTGTTCTGTACATGGCCCTCTTTTCAGAACTTGTAACAGTTGCTCCTGAGCATCTTCCTAATAATATTTCAAAGTCTGTGCATGCATCTGGGTAAAGAGCTGCTGCCAAAATCCTATTTGTTGACCAGTTCTTGCTCACATCTGCTTATTGGTCATTATTCCACAAAAGTTTGCTTTTTACTTCTTTGAGGGATAACCAGGGACACAATGCCATCCTGTCATCGTTAGTGAAGTATAAGAAAGTTTAGTGGACCCTCTACTTCCAGACATGTGCCATGACATGTGAATACATGTACATACACACACACACAGAGGCAGGCACATGCACACGAGCCCACAGGCACAGGTTGCTGTCAGCAGCTTCCACCAGAGGTTTCTTCCATGTGCTCTACTTGGGGTTCTAGAGTAAAGTGAGTTCAGCTTTAGAGTGAAGATGTTCTGAGCCGTTGCTTTTTATTCTCAAGGTTTCTTTTTATATAATATCCACTTATAAGTATTATGTGCTTATTAATTTTCATTATCATAATCATAACTTTTTGTAAAATGATGGACTCAAGAAAACGAAGTTTGCAGGGTGCTCAAGAACCTCTCATTATTAGAGAAAGATAGAGTAAAAACTAGCTATTTACTTATTCTGACATTAAGAGATTTTGCTGTTACTCTTTGGGGCTTTGAGCCCCTTAGCATATGATCTGATTGCTTAGTTTAATTTTTTTTTTCACATTTTAAAAATAGACTTACTACTAAAATTTTGAATATTGCCAAGATCCATTGCTCTCATTTTTACACATATTTGTGGCAAGTCACATCCCTGTACCACAGCCATGTGAGTAGCAAAAGAAGAAGCCAGTGCAGATGACATCCTTACTCTATCACGTGTCCTTCAACATTTAAACAGGAGAAGAGCACACGTCTCCTCTTCTCCATCAGAGTAAGTCCAGATATAGACTTTCTGAGGACTAGTTTAGGGAGAGAGTCGGGAAGGCAGCTAAATATAATCTTTGTGATTATAAGTACAGTAGTCTAGATGTATCTTGTTTTACAAATCATGTGCTTAGAAGCACGTTCCCAGGGTGGGCAGTGTGGATCTAAGTGGAGTTATTTTCTCACCACAGCACCAACGAGATCCTCGGCTGAATGAAATTTTATTCCCATTTTACGATGCTAAGAGAGCAATGCAGATCATTGAGATGTACGAGCCTGATGAAGAGTTGAAGAGAAAAGGTAACATCAATAGAAAACTTTAATTAAATGTTGTTTTCGTTAAGACAGAAAAAGCATGCAGCCTTTAAAACTCTTGAATTTTAATTAAAATATCTTAAATGCTTTCGAGCACTGGAGATCCAAAGATTAGTAATTTATTTATTCTTTTCCTGCTCTTAAATTAATTCAATTTGTATATTCTATCAAGTGAGTCCACGCTGTCTGAAGTACACCACTACTGAATGTATCATGTTGTTAAACACATTATAACGACAATCCCTGTGTATGGTTATAAATCAAGGTTTAATTTTATAAAGTGTGAAAAGACAGTCTCTCTGCACAGTCTTTCGAAAGAATTTCTGTCATGTAAGAATCTGTACCTTTCTTTTCTCCCTTTTGTTTTGCTAAACTTAATAAATTTAGTATGCAATTTGAGGTGCTTTCTGCCTCCTTGTTTGACAGCTTGGGTTGGAAGATTAAAAACACTGATAGGAAATTAACTAGTCAGGAAACATGTCCATAAGTTGTTTGTATTCCTGGATCTTTGTCCCTTCATTTTGTTTTGTAAACAATGTGTTTTTCAGTATTAGTCAAAGGAAAAATGTAAAGACTGCAGGGCATCCCAGCAGCAGGGCATGCCTGCAAGCCTGGCACTTGGAAGCAGGAAGCAAGCACCATTGCACTTGCTTTGAGCAGCTTTTCCTTATCATTGTGACCAGGATACATGACAGGAACAGCTCAGTGGAGGAAAGGATTTCATTTGGTTCACATTTTGAGGAAATTTTCTTCTATCATGGCAGGAAGGCATGTTGTCAGGAGTGTGAGGCACCTGGTCATGTTAGAGCAGGACTAAGAAGCAGAAGTATCCAGATCCCCGACATGCCCCCGGTGACCTACATCTGCTAGTCTGTTCTGTAACCTTCGAAACAGTGCCACCCAGTGGGAACCACGTGTCCCAACATGTCAACCTGTGAGGGACATTTCACATTCAAACTGTAATATTGGGAATTCAAAAATGACCCCCTTCCCAAGGCAGTTGTGATTTGTTCAAAGAAAAGACAAGTGGAACAGTTCCTTAGAAGTGTGATAGTGTTATGATTTATGTGTGTCTTTGTTATTTCTCAAGATCTTTCAAGACCTAAAGTCTAATTATAACTGACACCACCTAAAAACATAGCTTCTCCCTTTCACAACGGACAGAAAATTAAAGCCTGTCTTAACATGCTCAGTGTAAGAACACAACCCAAAAGACATTCCTCATAGGGGGTTAAATACATACAGCTACCTTGGGATTGGGACAGTAGCTCATATAGTAGAAAATGTGCCCTTCTGATAGTTCAGCATTTCCATGTGCAGGTATGTACCCTAGAGAGTCTCTCTTACAGTCACCAAATACTGGCTTTCAGTATTTGAAAGCCCAGTGCTAGACCTCAGCTTCTTCACTGCTCCCTGCTTGGAGTGGGGGTGGTCTGCAGGCCAGTAACTTTTGTTATCTTCTATATACTGTGACTTTCAGAGCAAACCCTCAGGTCCTAATCTCTACCATAAACCAGGGTCCTGTCCATCTGCACATTGTATGGGCATGTTTGCAGCATGCTTTGATTTCCCTGTCTCCAGCCCTCTTCCTTTCCCAGCCTAGAAAATGCTACACTACTCACTCAGCTTTTCAAGCCAGAACGTTTGGACTCACCCTGTAGTTTTGAATTCTTTCACATCACTTATGATCTGTCAGCAAAACACATGAGATCTACTTCTCTGTTCTCAGATTCTCAGATGCTCAGGCCTACAGTGCCTCTCATGGGCAATGCTAATTGCCTTCTGATTTATTCCCTGTCCTCTTAGCTAGTACTGTACATCACACAGCAGCCAGAGTAAGCCTTTTACTATTTGATGGTATTGTTGGACTCTTCCACCCCACCAAAGCATCCCAGCACACTTGAAATAAAATCTCAAGTACTTAGGACTAAAACCTGGTGAATGTGGCCTTTGGCTCCCTCTCCAGCATCATTGCCCACTAGTTTCCCAAGATGTTGCTCACTCTACCTCACATTCATTGAGTGGACTGAAAACAGACACTTCTGCATTAAGATCTCTGCATTTGCTCATCCTTCTGCCTGAAAGTCCCACTCCTGCTTATGTGGTTTGTCCCCATGCCTGTGTATGTCCTCGTGATCTCACTGGCCACATACCTAAACCAGGGTCCCAGTATTCATTTGTAGCTTTCATCTTGGGGGTTTTGTCCCTCCAATACTTTCAAGATATTATTTGTTCGTATATTTATTTCTCTTATCCACAATGTGTTAGTTTTGTAAAAGTGGAATGTGTCTCTTGTTTTCTGCATCAATACCAGTGACTCAAAAGTATTTGGTATTAGAGTGAATGAATGTTTTCTTACATGATCAGCAGAGCTTTTCTGTAGGAGTGAAACTGATTTCATAACTCGCAAATGGTGACATGAAAAAACAAAGGGTTGAGGCTTCCAGCACTTGTGAAACATTGGTTATTCATTTTGCACTTGCCATGTAGGCCCTTCCCCATTTTAGAAAAGAGGGACTGAAGTGAGAGGTGCCCTGTGTTGCAGGAATGTTTCTCACCAGCTCCACAGGTTACCTCTAGACAGTTGTGAAAATTAAATTGTTGAATTTTGGAGAGGCAGCCATTCCCTGGAAAGGTCCCTCCTTCGACTGAATGAACATTCCAGTGACTTAGAATTAATGCCACACATCCTACAGGTGTTCTCAAGTTACCAGTCACAACGATCCTAGGAGACAGGTAGGCTAGCATTCTCCCCACATCGCAGGAGAAACTAGGAGGCAGGCAGTGAAAGGCAAAGGTGGTCATAGCAGAGCCAGAGGACCCTGGTCCCTCCTCACCATGGTTCATAGCATCGTTTCTTCATTTGTAGGACTGGAAACATCTGCTGCTACCGATATGAAAGGAGAATATCTGTAGACTGCCTTGTTTCGCTTGTAATATGTAATCATATATTTTGTTTATGTTCTGAAAGGTACAGGTTCTTGGGAAAGACTATGAAGTTGCTTCTGCTCCTATTTTTAAGCTGTCTCAACTGGGCTGAGCACGATGTAAGATGCGCATCTTCGGAGCCCCAGTGACATTCAGATTTCCTTTCTCCCTAGGCCTCATATCCAGTGATGGCTTCTGCAGATATCTGATGTCAGACGAAAATGCTCCAGTCTTCCTAGATCGCTTAGAACTTTACCAGGAGATGGACCATCCCCTGGCTCATTACTTCATCAGTTCCTCCCACAACACCTATCTCACCGGCCGGCAGTTTGGCGGAAAGTCTTCAGTGGAAATGTACAGACAGGTTCTCCTGGCTGGTTGCAGGTCTGGAAATCAAGATGACAATTTGCTTTGTCTTTATGTAGTGCCTTTAGATTTATGGTTGTCCTCCCCTTAGCCCTTGGGTCCCCAGTATTCCAAGAGGGCCTGTGGATCTGTGAAGTGATGGCTCATACCTAATTCTATATATCTATGCTCCCACCCCATATATCAATAACTGATGAAGTTCTATTTACAAATTAAGCACAGAGAGTCTAACAACATCAATACAAAATTTGTCCAAGGGTATACCGTGATACTGTTGGCAGCTTCGGTGCCTTTCACCTTGGGGCTGCTATTATGAAAGGAAGGGTTCCGTGAATGTAAGCACTGTGTATAGTTCTACAATATTCTGATAACAGGGAAGGCCACTAATGGCTGACAGGTGGTAGTGAATACGGCATGATGTGTTGGGCCTTGCACCGATGCAATTCGTAGGCAGGATGGCTGACTGAAGAGTGGTGCCACCACACGACTCCCATGGTGTTTAAGTTAAATGTAGAAGTTGTTTATTTCTAGAACTTTGAATTCAATATTTTTCAACCAATGTTGACTATAGTTAACTGAACCATGGATAAGGGAAGACTATTGTAATTTGCTTTTCTCTAAAATCAGAAATAGTAATCAACATGAAAGGCTATCTATATTTTTCTTTAATAGATTATGTTCATTTAACTTTGAGTAAGAACAAACAGTATAGCATGAAGGACTCAGTTATCCTGGGAATCAAAAGACATTCATTTACTATAATTTTAAAATATGGCCTCAAAAATCTTAAAACCAGAAAATATAGATATTTTAAGAAGCCATATTAAGTTGGAGATAGTTTTAGGTTTAGTTTTATTTAATCTTAGAAAGAAGCTTGGGGATTTGGTTGGGGGGGTGGAGGCGGCCTTTGCTTAGCCTGTGCAAGGTCTTTAGTTCAATCCCTACCACTACTCAAAATACAAAAATCAAAATTATACAAAAAAAAGGAATTGCTTAATATAAAACTCAGAAGTTTAACTCTCTGAGAAGAGATCACTGAAAGTGATCTTTATAGAAATAAGCAAATATTTAAGGTTGAAGTAGTGCCAAAATAAATGTAATTGTATTATTTTTTGGAAATATCTTTTAAGACTCACTATGTTTTGTGTCTGGAAGTGCTACAAGAGAGATTAACTCCACCCTCATTTTATTGACCAGCTTCGTCTGAATACCTATGTATGAACCGTGAAACAGCATGTGTATTTGTTTCTTGCTTGGACTTAGGGACTGAGTTGGGCACTCTATGCCTGCTAAGCAAGGGCTTGACTCTGAGTTATAGCTCAGGATCTCACTTTGCCTTTGATTTTGAGAAAGACTCTCACTTACTTACCCAAGATGGCCTTACACTTTCAAGGTCTTTTCAGCCAAGGTCTTTTCAGTAATGCTAACATGAGGATTCAAATGTCGTTTTGACCTGTGCACCCATGAAATACCCATGTGAGTCATTCAGTTTTCTGACCTCTAAGAAGCCACTTATTTTGATGTCTCTGCGACGCTGTGTGTGGTTTCCTGCTAAGGCTCGGTGTTGTAATCTGACTGTGTTCTTAGGTGTGTTGAACTTGACTGTTGGGATGGAAAAGGTGAAGATCAGGAACCGATAATAACTCATGGAAAAGCAATGTGTACAGACATCCTTTTCAAGGTGGGTTTTAAATGTTCATAGTCATAGCTTTCCCAGACTTTTGTACAAATGCTGGAAGCAAGAAAACATTTATTTTCATCTTTCCAAATAATGTACCTTCACGTTTCATTTTCTCTCTTTTTAAGGAGAAAGTCAAGACAGGTACTATTTGCCATATAATATTACCTTTGCAGTCTCTTTCTTGTTTACAAATGATGACTATAATGAAATGAGATCATTGAGCAGAGTCTACCTACTTTTAGCCCAAAACAATTTTTGTCACAGTTGGGTAAACATATAGCCTAGCTACTTGGGGTGCTGAAGGAGGGAGACTGTTTGAGTTTAGGATTTCAAGGCCAGCATGGAAGACACAGTGAGAACTTTCCTCAAATTAAAATCAACAAAACATTTTGTATCTTACCTACCTATTTGTTTGCCCATTTTCTATTATTCCTGAGCGACTCCAAGGTAGCATAAAAAGAGAAAGCCTTATCATAAGGAGATGATGACATTGGCATTGTGAATGGTTGTTAGGAAATCTTATAAATTTGGAAGCCTTACTACAGATCAGGCTCCACACTTTCAAAGGATTTAGAGCCAAGAACAAAACATAATTCCCAGGACCAGCATTAAGTACAGTCACTTCAGTACCAAGGTCAGTGAGAAGTTCCCCAATAAGCTTCACATCAAAAGGAAAATAGTTAATAAACAAGGCATCTCATGGGATCTTTGGGTGGTGTCTACGTGTGATTTGAAGGCTAGTTTCTTAGTGTGTTCTTCCACATATCCGTGGTATCCCACCAAAGGTAAGAAATTGTGTGGTAGGCTAATGTCAGAAACATCCATGCCTGCTGGTTTGTGTAGTTCAGAATAAATGCTGACAGTGTCTGGAACAATGGTCCCTAGCTCTGCTGACTACTCAAATCACCACAGTGTCTTCCAAACCAGAGATGCCTCAGTGCTGTACGTGGAATGTTCTGTCCATATCACGTCTCTTAGACAAGGTATTGGTGACTTTTAATCAGCAACAATTCCAGATGATCCTTTCTAAGAAGATTTAGGGTGTATTAAAGTGAGAAGGTGTGAGCTCATCCAGTCATCAAATGACAAGACCAGTGGTGTTCTCTTTAAAGAACTAAGGAGATCAATCTGGACACAGCATGGAAAAGAATCACCCAGAAGGAAAACAGACCCCAAGGTCAAAGCCAGAGTTTTTCTCAAGTAATAATTCTGGACCATTTAATAGGCAATTAAGTTGTGTTCATTTTACCTGTGAATAAACTTTAAGGAATAACAATTAAATGACTGATTCAATAGAATATTTTTAAGTTTGTCGTTTTAACCACCCTGCCACGGATAATTATTGTAAAAATACTTTCTGACTTGCTGAGTGATGAGACTTGCTCTGTGGTTAGCTACAGACCAGTAAGAACTTGTAGAATTTATGTTATGATAGTCTGATTGTAGAAACATTGGTTTGAAGTCCCTTTCTCTAAAATAAACATGAGGGCCAACCCTCAGATGCAGCTTGTCTACTTCATGAAATGCAAGGCATAGGGAGAGGTTAGCCATTTGGGGGTAGGTAGGGGTATGAACGTGAAGTCAGAGCCCACGCCTGCTTTCCCTTACATGTTACTTGACTACAGAGGAGACCCACTTTTCACTAGACTCACAGGAAACAGTGGACATTTGAGTTGTCATGTCAGTACAGTAGGGTCAACAAAGAACGGTGGACACATACATAGTCCAAGACGATTCCAAACTCAGAGGAAGGATCATTAGAAGCTTCCAGAAATCCTTGTGTTACTACCAGCACATTTCTCCATAAGAATGAATTAAAGAATAGTCTGTTATGAAAATCCCTGCACAAAGTTTACGTTCTCAAGGAGAATGATAAGGGCCAGTGGCATGCTTAGTGATGGAGCACATGCTTCCAGGCTCGGCATTCCAACCCAAGTACTACACAAAAGGGGGCAGGATGAACCAGAGTCCCTGACTCTGCACATTGTCAAGTGAGAACTAGCAGGCCACTCAAGTAATGTCACTTAATAGCACTGGAGAAATAGAAGAGGGCTTTGACAGTAAAGCAATGTCCTAAGCCTCTTGAGTCTCCCCAGGAGGGGTGTCTAGGCAGATGTGTTCTCCAGGTCAGAGCTGTTAATGTTGACTTTCTGAAATTCTCAGTTAGTGGACTGTGAATAGTGCCAGGTGCCTTAAATCTGTCTGCTCTCTTCTTTCATAAACTCTCTTTGTCTTTAAAGGATGTAATCCAAGCCATCAAGGAAACGGCGTTCGTCACATCAGAATATCCTGTAATTCTCTCCTTTGAAAACCACTGCAGGTATAAAGGCTCCTTCTTCCTTTTCCATGCCCCTACTTGGTGGTGCTTAAGATCCCTTGCTCCTCAATCTGCTGTTAATATATTTTTTTAATTAACTGAGTAGTTTGCTGTCTGATGTGCTAAGTAGCAAATAATCCTCCAGTGAGGACACAGTCATTCCCACCCTGCCTACCAAAATGTCATTTTCATGTGGCTCAGTAATGCTTTCTCTGAACAAAAGGTCAGAAGTTAGGACACCTAGTCTAAAGTTCCTTTGAGGTGGAAAATTTGGCACTAACTTGGAAGGTGTCTTTATGTTTTCCCTTGCCAGTTTTTTAAATTTAAAGTTGTACCAATTAAAGTTTGTACGGTGTATTAAAAGTCTAGCTTCAGTCAGGGTGATGAAGACAGCCCTGCACTTTGCAAAGCGGGGAAGTCTAGTTGTCGGGATGGATGTCTCTCTCATTCTTGGAGAGCTAATGGACACTTGAATTTACAAATACTACTTCTTTCTCCCCAGCAAATATCAACAGTACAAGATGTCCAAGTATTGTGAAGATCTATTTGGGGATCTCCTGTTGAAACAAGCACTTGAGTCGCATCCAGTATGTATTTTTAGCAGACCAGAGTTCCAGCATGAATGGATTTGTTTTGAAATGTGTTTTTCAGGGGTCAAGTAGCAAGCACTGGACGCTGAATACTAAGGATTTTCATATTTATTTAGATTCTCTGGTACAAAAAGCTTTTATCGTGCTTCAGAGGGGTGTAGAGAGGAGCGTAAAGTAAACATCTGACTCGGTTTAATCTGGCTGCTCTTAGGATCTCATGGTTTAAATTTCATAAAGCTTCCAAGCCAAGAGTCCAGGCCCCTCTGCTTCCCAGTGTCGACTGCATTCTGAGTCACTTCACCGACCTGTAAAACACCTGCGCTAGAGCCTCACCTATAGTGTTGTTTTGTTTCTGATCGACCCAGGGTCATAAGCAGGTATATTATATTTAAGTCTTCCAGGTAAACAAATATGTGCCAAGGGTTCAGAACTCATGGGAGCCAGTTGCTGTGGGAAAAGCTCCAAACTGATGTCATAAGACACAGAGTTCAAGTTCCCAACTCCAAAATAAATACTCAGGCGAAGTCACATGGCCATTTTTGAACTTCATTATATACCTGCCAGTTTGTTCATAAAGCAGTTATTATTAAAGTCTGTGGTCCATAGGAGGGCTTTATGGAGTCCAAATGCATTTGTAATTGTTCCAGAGAATTCCTTGGATTTCTGTCAGGATCCGTAACATCCAAGAGGCTAAGATGCACTGTGACAAGATGTTATAAGAAACAAGGCTTACTAAAATTAAAGTGTTTTATTAGACTATTCAGCCCTCCTGTAAATATGGTAGCATTCGACAAAAGGAGAGGGAAATCCATGCATGACAAGAGGGTATTTGTGCTGTGTAGTGACTTGGCTGCTCTAACCACGGATTTTTCCCAGAGGTATGTGTGGCAGCTGAAAGCACAGGGAGGCAAGGCTGCATCCTTTGCTCCCTACCTGGCTCTCTGCAGCCTGCTGCAGCACTGGGGCAGCTGCTGCCCATGCTCCCCCAGCACTCTCTCTCCCCACTCTTGGCCTAAGGGTTGACTGCCAGGGCCTGCAGCTCTTTGTGGAATGTGACCTTTGATCACTGGTCAGGCTCTGATCACACAAGAGAGACAGGCTGGAAGGGTCTGGCAGTGAACTCCCCCACACCCCGTCACTCTGTATTCCCAAGGGCCATTTCTAAACACCTGTTCTCTTCTGATCCTTGGGCTCCCCAGTAGGATTCCCTGTGTGCCACCCTCAGGTGCCCCAGTGATGACATCTGAATAACACACCCTTCCTTCACTGGCCGTCTCCTCTTTTCTCTTATGTTTCTATTTCTCTGTTGACATGTGCAAGAGCCAGTTGTTCTCACATAAACTTATGATGTGTTAAACCTCGTCTAGGGAGCTGATTCCGAGGGATTCTATACGAAAAAACATCCTTGATTTATTTGATTACTGTTGTTTCCTTAGCCTGGATCCTCTGCCTGTTCTCTGGGGCAAGAGAAGAGGCTTGCTTTTGTGCAAAAGCCATTGTGTTCTTAAATAAATAAAGAAATAAATAACATCCTAAATGCTGCTCATCCTCCAGGTCCCTCCTTCACAGAGCCCCTCCCCTTCTCCTCTGAGAGGGTGGGGCCCTCTGGGTATCCTCCCACCCCGGTGCTTCAAGTCTCTGCCAGATTAGGCACATCCTCTCCCACCGAGGCCAGACCAGGCAGCTATGAAGACTGAGCTGCCTGTCTACTATATATGTGTTGGGGGCCTCGTTCCAGCTTCGGAATGTTCCCTGGTTGGTGGTTCAGACTCTGAGAGCTCACAGGGGTCCAGGTTTGTTGACTCTGCAGGGTTCACATCCCCTTCAGGGCTTTAAATCGTTACCCTGACTCTTCCATCAGTGTCCCTGTTTGGCGGTGGGTTTCTGCATCTGTTTCAGTTCACTGCTGGGTAGAGCATCCCAGAGGACATTTACGCTAGGCTCCTGTCTACAAGCATAACAGAGTATCATTCATAGCAACAGGCATTGGTGCTTGCCCATGGGATGGGTTTTGAGTTGGACCCTTTATTGGTTGGCCTTTTCTTCAGTCTCTGCTCCATCCCTGCATTTCTTTTAGACATAAGGACAAATTTGGGGTCAAAAGTTTTGTGGTAGGTTGGCATCCTTATTCCTGCCTGGCTACAGGAGGTGACCTCTTCCGGTCCATATCCCCACTGTTAGGCATCTCAGCTAGGGTCACCTGCATTGACTCCTATCCCAGGTCTTTTGAACTTCCTAGACATCCCCCCCTCCCTCAGAGGGCTGCATATTTCCATTCATTCTCCTGGCCCTTTGGGCCTCTCTCTCCTGTCTCTCCCTGCACCTGATCCTACCCAGCCATCCCCCTCCCCCTCTCCTCTCCCACCCAGTTCCCTCCTTCCCTCTGCCTCCTATGACTATTTTGTTTCTCCTTCTAAGTGTGATTTTTTTAGTGAAGGGACCTACACATTCCCAGGGAAGGGACCAGCTCCACCAGGCAGCCCTCAGTTAAAAGTCCTCAGAAGGCAGGTCTTAGACTTGCTTCTCATACAGAGGAGAGAGTAATGAGTTGTGAGACAGATGGCCGTGTAGGAAGATGCATAGGGGAGAGTGGATGATGGGGAGTGAGTAAGTAGAGGTCAGACCCACTGATCACAGAGAGCACCCTAAACAGACTTAGCTTCCTGTAAAGTACAAGCATGACACCTCAGCGACGTTCAGATTGCAGCCATTCAAACCTCTCCCATCTTTAGTGAACCCCTTAAAATCCCACGTCAGTCTGTTGAGAAGACAGGCTTAGTCTGTGACCTGGTGCAGACGCAGGGGTGATCTGAGGCCTCCCAAGTGCTTTATGATGGACCTGAAATGTGAAGGCCCACCATACAGCAGGACTGCTACTTCCAGCATTGACTCAGTACTGACTGAGGTCACACCCTACTCTGCTAGGGAAGTTGGATCCATCTGTACACCCCAGAAGACTGACGGTGTTCCAGGTTTACAGCATTATTTAAATCAAAGTTGGATTCAGTGAGCTGCTATGAGCACTGTGTGGAAGCAGCGCTGTGCGCGCTGACATCTAGTGGATGCCGGCTGGTATAACTCCAGGCATTGGGCTCTTCTGGTCTGGAACTGAGCATGGAGAAGTCCCTAACTGAGCTCTTCCTGTATATCTCCAGCTTGAACCAGGAAGGCCCTTGCCGTCTCCTAATGACCTCAAAAGAAAAATACTCATCAAAAACAAGAGGCTGAAGCCTGAAGTTGAGAAAAGTAAGTCAATTGCGCATGTGTTTTTGAGCAGTTCAGCTGTGCAGATGAAATGTGATTAGAACTGATTACAGATTTGAGGAGGGAAGGATGGGGTGCAGATAGTATGTTTATTTTCCAGCATTATGTCACTGCATCCCCATTAATCCTCAGTTCTTACAACTGGTCCATTCAGTGGAAAGCACTCATTCACATGCTTATGTGCTAAAACACAGAAGGAAAAACTCTGTCACACTTTTGTTCATAAAAGATAAATTAATTTACACTCACATTGGAAACATCTCAAAGTGTTGTGGGGCCGGGGAAGCAGCTCCATGGGTGAAATGCTTGCCGTGCAAGCACGAGGATCTGAGTCTGAATACCCAGAATCCACGAGCTTAACAATGAACGTCTGTAATGCCTGTGAAGATGGGGGGTGGGGGCAGAGACAGAAGAACTTCTCACATCTCACAAGCCATCTAGCATCTGCTGTACCTCCATGTTTGATTTCACTTATAGAACAGCTTGAGGCTTTGAAGAGCATGATGGAAGCTGGAGAGTCAGCTGCCCCAGCCAACATCCTGGAAGATGACAACGAGGAGGAAACAGAAAGTGGTGAGTTGTGGGGCCGGGGAAGTGGGTCCATGGGTAAAACGCTTGCCATGTGAGAGTGAGGACCTGAGTCTGAACACCCAGAGTCCACATGCTTAACATGAACACCTGTGATGCCCGTGAAGATGAGAGGGAGAGGCAGAGCCTTTCTTTAAGTCTGTGAGCCGGCTAGTTGGCAAAGGCACTGGAAACAACCAAGAGATCCTGTCTCAAACTGAGATGGAAGGGGAGGCCTCACAAGCAAGGTTGTCTTCTGACCTCCACGTGCATACTGTGGGCACACACTCCGTCTTTCACATACTCTCAGTGGCACACAGAAACATCCTCCACCTAGATAGCACACACACACTCCTGCACATACGCACGCACGCACAAAAAGTAATGAGTTCTTATTTCAAGTTACATGTTTTAGAAGGTTTATATTGGAAATAAAAACATTTATCTCTCTCAACAAACTCCTTTGACTAGCAATGACTTTATCTTGCTAAATATTTAGGAGTAATTTTGGTTTTTTGAGACAGGGTTTCTCTGTATAGCCCTGGCTGTCGTGGAACTCACTCTGTAGACCAGGCTGGCCTCGAACTCAGAAATCCACCTGCCTCTGCCTCCCAAGTGCTGGGATTAAAGGCGTATGCCACCACTTTTTTTATTAGCCTTAATCTTTTGGGGGTTGGCATTTTTCGGGTACTATTATTTCCAGTTTATCTGGACACTGGATGTTAGCAGCTTAGTTGTCTCCTTTCCCATTGTGCCCTGAGCACTTCAGAAAAGATTTCCAGTCAGAGACTCGGCCTTGAATCACTTGCTGTATTCGGCAGGAGTCGAAGGGACCCTTTGAAAGGTCCACTCTAGAATCTTTTTTTTTTTTTTTTTGTAAAGAAAAACATGAACTTCAGTCTTGTTACTGATAGTAGTAAGACAAGGAACATGGGATAAGAGAACCAAATAAAATGATTGACTAATGCTCTCAAAGTGAATTTGACAGTCAAAGCCTATATTACAATTTTAAGTTAAGCCTGGGTGTAGCTCAATGATACAGCACAGGTTTAACCTGCCTCAGCCTTCTCACCAGGGTCCCTGAAGCCTCACCTAAAATACGAATATTTACCATCACCTAGTCAGCTTCTCGATATAGCCAACCATGCTATTGTGTTTAAAGTTGGTGCTGGGGTTGTAACTCAGGATAGCAGTTTTGCCTAGTATGAGCAAAGCCCTGGGTTCGGTTCCCTGCACTGAAAAATAATAATATAATACTTAGTAATAATAGCAACAAGTGGGCCATTTGACAGTTTGGGAATGTTTTTAGGTAGTGATCTCTTGATCATATATTCTGAGAATTACCTGCCCAGATGACTTGAATTTGCATTGCTTAATGGAATCATGGATGCACAGACTGACTTAAGACTAAGGACTTGTAGGAACTTCCTTATTACTCACACGTCTAAACTATGTCTGATTTTAGGAGACTAGGTACATAGGCTAAGCCCAAAAGCTAAGAGAATTACCTAATTTTACTCACTGTCCCTTATTAAAGACCCTAACTGTGGGAGAGATTCCATTAATAAATAAGCTATTATTTATTTTAATAAATTATTATAAATAAAGTATAAATAAATTATTATTTATATCAATAAATAATCCATGGGCTTAACTCCAGTCCCAGAGAAAAACATAGCATTTGACTTCCTTGTGTTTCTCTGCCTAGTGGGATCTAAATGGCCAAAGATCTCTGGTATTATTCAGTTAGTTATATAATGTTTGTGTCTTATTACATAATGCACTATCCACATTTGGAGGCACAAATCTGTGGTGATTTATAATTATCTCTCAGGATTTTGTGAGCAATGGGTTTATTTGGCTAGTTCTCCTTGTATTTTTTATACAGTTGCTAGCAGGTGAACATCTGGAGTCGGCATCATTTTAAGATTTGTAGACAATTTAGACAAGGTTGCTCACTAATTTAACCATCTGTGGAGCTCAGCTGGCTCATTTGAGCTGAGCATCTCCTGTGGCCTCTGTAATTTCTGCATCTCACGACACACTGGCTAAGTTGTAGCATCCAAGAACCTGGGCCCTAGATGCAGGAAGTTGGAGCTGTTATATTATTTAAGAGCTATGAACACTTCATCTCTATTGTGTTCATCGAAGCAATCTTTGGGCTGCCCATTCAAGGGATCAGGAGAGTGGCAGGTCAGATATTAGTTCAGCTATCTTTGGGTATAATAGTCTGTAACCATTAGATTTTTCAGATTTTAAAAATTAATACAAAACTATTTAAGAAATATATATATATCACAAAATATCAATAAATAGCCCTAAAATTTAGAAAAGGAATATTAAGCAAAACTAGTTGTTTTTTATTTAATTCGCCTTACGTTTCAAAGAAGATAACCAAATGCATGAAAGGCATTTCTGATCTGTAATGCAGTAAGACAAACTGCAGAAATAATGGAATAAATTAACAAGAAAAACAATAACTGTCCCATTATATACCAACTGTGATGAAGTTTGTCTCTCTGCCCTGACATCATATAACCGAGTAAATAAGCTCTCTTGTTCTCCAGTGTCCCTGAAGCTTAAAGATGTCCAACATTTTCTACATAATCCATTACTTATAAGGCAATAGCATGGAGAATTGCTCTAGAATCTCTCAACTTCAGGATCAAAGGTTTTATGCCCTATAGTACGTCTCTTCTAATCTAGAGGACTTTGGAGTACACAGATAACACAGATATAAAAAAATGATGATTAAAAATATTTTTAAGGTTAAAAAATATAGCTGATTGTTTTAATTTTGTTTTTGTTGTGACAGGCACTATATCCAAAAACAGCATTGTGGGAGAAAGGAGTTATTTGGCTTACAATGCCAGATCCATTGTTGAGGAAAGTCAGGGCAAAAAACTTGAGATGGGCCTACTTGCCATTCTTACAGTCAAAGCAGTACGGCAAGGACCCTAGAGGGATGCTACTTGTTGATTATCAGGCAGAGCTGTGCTCAACTAGCTCTCTTAGACAGTTCAAAACCATCTGCTTAGGGAATGTTGCTGCCCATGGTGGACTGGACCCTCCTACATCAATTACCTATCAAGGCAGTCTCCCACAGACATGCCAACAAATCAATCACATAATCATTTCCTTAATTAAAATTCTTTCCCCAAATAGTTATAGGCTTTGTCAAGTTCACAGCTAAAGCTCACCAGGACATGGAGGAAAATCAAGTCTGGTGTTTTCAGAACATATATAGTAATCTAAAATGAGAGCCAGATGATTCAGTTGTCAATCGTGCAGGCACCTTCCTACCTTAGATACTGTATGTTCTTATTACTCTATGTAAAAAATGCCTCTAATGATCACCTATTACACTTAAAAATTTGTTATCTTTTGCATAAAACTTAGCCCAGGAAATTGTATACAAGTCTAAAAGTTCCTAAAAAGAGAGCCTCATCTACAAGATTTCTCCTTTAGGGCACAGAGGTCCTGTTGTCCTGGTTATATATGTAATTCTTGGTTTCCCTCAGTAATATTCTGGTCAGCCAGCTAGTTATGACTATGTTATAGTATGATACAAGTGTAGAGTCTCCAATTTAAACATACCAGCATGACAGGCAAGAGTACACCCAATATGGTGCTGAAGGGTAGATTTGCCTAGAGGCATTAGAAAACAGTCAGCGCTCTTAAGAAAAAATGTTCATGCACCCTGACCTCAGGCTGGATTGAAACTCACAAGGCTAGAGTGTGAGGCATCTGGTGTTTAGTAGCAAACTTGAATGCGACTGTGTTTCTATGAACTTGTGCATACTTAGGAGATACTAACATATATTCAGACACTCTGTATAAGTCCTAGGTACTAAGTGTCTACCAGGAATATACAGTTTACACCTGGATGATCAGGCTAGACTACTTATGCCGGTTGAATATCCATTATCCAAAATACTTGCCTGGAGAAGTAGTTCTGATTTTAAGATTTTTCTAAATTTAAATTTTAATTTAGTAATTTATTATTTTTACATGAGAGTCTGGCCCCAGGCCCACCCTGTTGCAAACCAGACTTCTGGGTGCCTGCTCTCATCCCCAAATTCACAATTTCAGATATTTCATAGATTACCAGTTCAGTATCCCTAATAC
The DNA here is from genome assembly GCA_028551405.1 of Uromys caudimaculatus. Classification (NCBI taxonomy): domain Eukaryota; kingdom Metazoa; phylum Chordata; class Mammalia; order Rodentia; family Muridae; genus Uromys; species Uromys caudimaculatus. The sequence goes on along the minus strand of CM052701.1, from coordinate 39,657,753 downwards.
AAAAATGTGATATTCAAAATACGGTGAAATCTGAAACTTCTCTTTTGTTTACACAATGCTGACACAGCTTAGGATTTTGGAACACTCTGATTTTTTGATTTTCAAATTTAAGATAATCAACCTGTATATGAAACAGACACCACAGAGGTGGTAGGTGGTTTCCAAATCCTGGTTATGTGCCATATGGAAACCTCTCGTGTTCTCCTAAGGTTATAGGCAGGGTCTGAATTTGGCTTCATGCATTCTCCTTCTGTCTGTTAAGCAGCTGATCAAGAGGAAGAAGCCCACCCTGAATACAAATTTGGAAATGAACTTTCTGCCGATGACTTCAGTCACAAGGAAGCAGTTGCAAACAGCGTCAAGAAGGTCCGAGGCATTGTATTCCTGTTCTTTCATGGTTTTTAACGGGTGGCAGCTATTGTAGAATTTTGGGGCTGTGACAACAACAGGAGACCAGATATTGTTTTTCTCTTTAATTATATAGGACAAAATTCCCTGCTGTAGGACCAGAATTTGACACACTCACAATATTAAGTTTCAGAGGACCTATAAATTACTCATTAATTGTACTCTCTAACTGCTACTCCCCAGTTGGGCAGGCTCTTTTAAATTTATTGTAGTAGAGATGATGACTAGAGACACAGTATCCCAGGGCCAAAAGGTAGCCTGCTGGCATCATTAGGAAACCACATTCTGAGTATTCCAGATGAAGACTCCGTACAGAGCTGGTCCAGGGGAGAAAACCATCCTTTTAGTAAAAGTATGAGAAGGTTCCAGCCATTCAGCCAAGGAAAATTGGTGTTGGGTTCCTAGTACTTGTCAGGACCAGCCTAGGACAGACAGCCCTAAACAGGTCAAAATGCACTTTTATTTTGCCTTTTGGTAGCACCTACAGGTCTCCTACATTTTAGGAGAAAGAATGGGAAATAGGGAGCAAAGAGCCAAGGAATTCTATAATTCAATTTGTGGCTGGTTCTATTATGAAAATAAAAATGAGTGCTAAAGTGGAGACAAGGAGAGAACAGGGCGACTGGAATAAGGAAGAGAGAATTCAGCATGCAGAGGAGGGGAGAGTAACCTTTCATACCAAAGGAGCGCAGTGAGAGCAGAGATGGCCTGAGTGGAGCAGATTGGGTAATCGCAGGGTGAAGCAAGGTGACGTGTTGGGTGGGAATTAAGTAATTCAAAATTGTGAAGTTTCTATGAGAAATTTAAAAAACGTAGGTGAAACATGATCTATTTCACATAAAACTGTAAAACTGGGGAGAGAGTGTAATCTTACAGAAGACTATGGTGGTCCCTTTGTGGACTCTGACCTAGAGGAAAGTAAGGGCAAAAGTGTGGGAAACATTGAGAATGGGCTTTTACTTGGTGGTTAAGGTGGAGAGTAAAAAGGGAGAGGGTAGAATGACCCAACGTGTAGCAAGGGCGCACACAGTGGTACAGTTTCCTGATGATGGACTGAACACAAAGGTAAGGAGAAACAAGGTAACCTCCTGAAATCGTTGTTCGGGGAACAGGGTGGCAGTGGTACTGTATGCTGGAGTGGGGAGCACAGTGAGACAGGACTCAGCAGTTTCCAGTGGGATAGGCAACTGGAAAGGTCTGTAAGCTATTCCAGCGGAAGTCCCCAGGAGGAGAATCAATACCTTGACCTCATGTCCTATCTAACCTTCGGTAAGTTATTTAACCTCTCTTTGCCTTTGTTTCCCCATCTTGACAATGAAGGTCATAATGCCTGTTTCATCAGGTGCTCACCACAGCCTAAGGAACGTACAGCGGTGCTGTCCACACGGCAGCCCCTGTAGAGTAGCAAGTCGGCTGTGCTCTCCTTATTTTCATCCTCATTATCTTGGTCTTCAACTCCCATACAACAGCACCCGTATCTAGAAGGGGGGCTGAGCAAGAGAAGTGAGTCCAAGAGATAAGGTGTGAAGTCATGGGAATTGCTGAGATGAGTCACAAGAGGTAGAAAAGAAGGCCTGTGTGGAGCCCTAGTCCATAGGGGTTCACAGGAGAGGAGCTGGCAGGGAAGAGCAAAGGCTCTGCCTGCAGCCACACAAAAGAGAACAGGGCAGTTAGGGGCTTTGGATGCAATGGAAGGACTGGATAAGAAGACCTGCGTCCACTATGTTGGTAGCATGGAGGTCAGTGGCAAATGGAAAAGCTTTGGTAGAGTGCTTGGATGAAAGGAAGCAGTAGGACAAACAGGCAGAGAGGATTAGGAATCGTTTCTGACAAGCTTTGCCTTGAAAGAATCAAATGGGCTGGTACCTGAGATGTGAGATGTGGGACGGATGCTCTTTTCAACCTGGATGTTGTCTCATGCTCTAGAAAGGAAGCCACTAGTGTGGTGAGAATAGAGGGATCATAGCAATGGAAAGGTCTGGTCCTTGGTGAAGTGGGGATGCCTGCTTCATGAGGGTGATGGACAGAGATGCAGGTACAGAGGTTTGATGGCAGAAAGATAGGACATTAATTGTCTGGGAGAAAAGCCAAAGAAATGTTATCATTTTTGATGAGAGGGAATTCTGAGGACTGTGACAGTAACAGATGCCCACTGAGACTCCAGAATGTTGCTCACTCCACCAAGTAGTCATCAGTGCTGTCTCAGATGAAGCTAGCATAACAAAAAGATCAGACTTGCTGGTTCAAATGCCTAAAATGTATGTCCTGATGCTTTCTGGGATGGGTGTCAAGGCCAAGGTGCTAGCCAATATGTCCCAGAAATCTCTTTTAGCAGGTACATTGTCCCATGGTGGAAAGAAAATGAGAAAGGAAGATTTTTCTTATCTCTTCTTATAAGAGCACTAACATCACCACGAGGATTCACCTATGACCTGATTACCTCCCGCAAGCCCCTCCTCCAAGTTGGGATATGGTTTGATCTACTATGTGATTATGATAAATCCACTCTAAACCTTGAAAATGGAGATTAAAAATGCATCTAATCACTTAACTTATTGAACAGTATAGCTTAGCAACACAGTATACTGTAGAGTTTTTGGTCATTTATCCTCGGTTTTATGTGGCTGACAAGGAGCCACTGTCCTGCATCACAAGAGGACACCAAACTGTATCCTCAGCCATAAAAAGATCAAACTGAAAGTAGCCAATGAGTTTCCACTGAATGAATATCACTTCTCACCCTCATAACGAAAAAAAAAAAAAGAAAACACATAAACAAGCCATCAGTCCATCACACTGAAATTAGGGATCACCACATGCTTTTGGTGGGGATGCAAACACTGAGTCACAGCCGTGAATGTTGGCTAACTGAAGCCCATCTGCATTCCACGTTACATTCATGGGAAAGTGGCCACATTGACAACCATTTTCAACCTTCATCCCTTAATCCTTAGCGAAATGTTTACAGGGAAGCAACTAGGTGAAGACTGTCAACAAGGGAGGGAAGTAGCATAAACCGGTGTGCCAAGAATATCTGTGGCACTTGCTTTCCTTGATGGCTTCATGTCGTCAATAATTTACCGTGATAAGAAGTAGAATGAGAAGTTTACATATGCTTATTTACCCAAGGACAGGCTAATAAGTATGGAAATTTGCCCTTTAGAGAGGTAAACAAAATAATTTTCTTTCTCTAATTTAGACCTCAGATGACCTTGAACATGAAAACAACAAAAAGGTAACAAAATAATTCTCAAGCATTTTTCCATCAGGAAATGCCCACACGTGGCCTTCTCACATTAAACATCGATAATCTTCCTAGTCCACGCAATGCCGGGGTCACTGTTCATAGTTACAGTATTGACATGCCTGATTCATCTAGTTGCAGTAAAACCATTAAAACCGATTTTAGACATAACCAAGGCAGGTGAGACAATTTCCCTAGAAGTAAGTATTTGATGCAGTAAGTCATCTCCTTATGTGGAATGAGATTGCAGTCAAAGGAGAAGGTTACATAATTATTAGCATATTGGATGTGAAGATAAAAATAACCAGTAGTTAATCAGAGCCATATGATAGCGTAGAGGAATAGACCATGGTCCTGATGTTGCAGAGACTCTGAAAGGTTAGCTCCAGACTGCATTCATCATAGGGTTCTCATTCAGTCGTATTGGGCACTGGCCTTACTGGGAAGAAAGTATATTACATTTGATTTTCCTTTTCTTCAAGGTTCTCGTTGTTGTTTGTATTTGTACATGTATTTCATTGTGTAATGCCAAGACCAGTGGGAGTCACGCAGAGAATTCGCCTATTCCCTAGATTCTCACTCACAATTCAGAACACTGAAAATTCTGCCTTGCTGTCTGTAGGGTCTGGTTGCATTTATAATGAAGTGTCATCTTATTTCCTGACTGTTCAGTCTGAAGGGATACCCTCCTGTCTTCACGAGGACCCTCTGTGTCTGGATTGATTTTTACAAGATGGTAGGGTCAGCAGTACACAGACTGGCTGAGTTGATGTTTTCCATATGTAAGCTGGATGATTTTAGTCCCACAGTCTTGCCCTGTGGCTAGTGGGAGTTCTCATGATACTCAGCGGTACATTCCATAATCCGTCAAGTACAATAAGGTGAGATTTCAGTCTAAATGCAACAGGACCCCACAGACAGCACGGCGGGCATCCAGCATGGTTCCAGCACGTAGCAGCGGTTTTCTGATCATAAGACACAAGGGACAAAACAGACGTGGCTCTTGCCCATATTTGGCATGGTGGGTGGAGTTTGGGCCTCTATGGAAAAAGATGAAAGCAAATGCAAGTTGCATGTACAGATGAGTGTATCTCAGGCTTTTACAGGTAAAAGTAGGTTGATGTTGAAGATGCAGAGGTTAAGTCATCAGCAGCCAAAATGAGCAAATAAGCTAACTGGCCATCTCTTACTCACTGTGCACCTGAACTGTTTCTTGTCCTAGATAAAGTCTCTTCCAGGAAAATAACTTCAAAGTTCTCAACAACATACTGACCACTTTTGGGACATCTTTTTGTTGATAAATGAGTTCTTTTTGCTTTGATATCTCAAGAAATACAAACAATAGTTTGGAGTTTTTCTCTATACAATGTACATCCTATGTAACAAGTTATTAAGTTCTTTAAATAGTAAATGCTTTAATAGAAATAGCTAAATCACATGTCTGCGTGAGCTGAAAGTTCTGGAAGAGACTCCTGTAAAACGTGGTCTCCAGTTCCCCGTTGGCAGTGCCTGAAAACTTGGCTCTGGAGTGACAACCCTTTAGGCCTTCTCCAACTCTCCTCTTCCAGGGTGGCCCCAGGGTTTATGCCTACAAAGCCTGTGGGTGATTCTGATGTAGCTATTGCTGGAGAACCTCTCAGTCGAGCTTTGTGTATTGGCTTCAATGGTAATATTGCTCTCACTGTCAGTGTTGCAGTGAGACCCGGTAAACTTTCTTGAATATTTGAAAGTCCCTTGAAAATCTAACAGATAAAATGAATGTTTTTAGGTTATCTGCTTTTGTATTAAATAAACCTATGAGTTTTAAAGTAAAACCTTAAGAGAGCAGCAAGGTCTGTTACATATGAATTTAAGCATATGCAAATGCTCTTTAGTCAGGATGCCTAAACCAAATCGCTGAGTCCCTTTGAAGCCATCCAGTTAAACGGGCTTGACCTTGTGCTCACAGGGCCTGGTCACCGTAGAAGACGAGCAGGCATGGATGGCATCTTATAAATACGTAGGTGCTACCACGAATATCCATCCGTACTTGTCCACGATGATCAACTACGCACAGCCTGTGAAGTTTCAAGGTTTCCATGTGGCTGAAGGTAACATTACAGGTTAAATGCAATAGCTTTTCTGTCTGCTTCCCTGTCACACTGGCTGTCACCTAATTTATTGCTGTTTTCCTCTGTGGATGTGCACTTCCCCTGACTTGATTCATATAGACTGTGTATGGTCCTGTGCTTGTGGTGGTATTATGCCGTCATTCTCCGAATCATCCACAAGGGGGCGGTGCAAGACTGTGACTTGTTAGCTTGTCGCTTTCCATATGCTTGCATAAGGCTTCTTTATTTACTTTGTTATGACAAACTATATTAGTAATATTTATGAGGCACAGTACCTGTCTTGGTTCCTGTGTGTATATATTGTGTAATCTGTGGCGGTAGGAGAGTGAGGGGAAGTTAATCAGTGGGTACAAATGCCTTGAGGTAGGGGAAATAAGATTTGATGTTGTGGTGCCTAACTCCTATTCAAAAGTTAGCTCCCTACAAAAGCTGGTTCAAAAGTAGTTAAAAATACTTCCTAACCATTTCTGGCCTGAAGAGAACATTATTATCAAAATCACATATCTCAGCAGTGACTATGACACTTGGGGTACATATCATTTGTTTAGTGATTCCACATTTAATTCAGCATGTGCAGAGCGTTAATGAAACACGGACGACTGACACAGTCACGTAGCATGTGCCACAGATACTTCCTGATTTGAGATATAGGATTCTGGGTGTGACTGCATCAGCGGCTTGCTTTCTGAGGGCGTGACGGCTGAGTTTCTAAGCACATCTTTGCTTTCCTTTTACAGAGCGCAGTATTCATTACAACATGTCTTCTTTTAACGAGTCGGTCGGCCTTGGCTACTTGAAGACACACGCGATTGAGTTTGTAAAGTATCCTAACGGACTGCATGGGATGCAGGGTGCTCCCTAGGACCAGCCGGGGTCTCTGCATAGATTAGCAGCTGTCTATAATTTTAATATTTAGGTTTTTGTATAATCTTATCGTAGCGCTGTAAAATGATGTGTGTGAAGGAGAGGGTGGCAGCTGGGACGACCTCCCCAGACGAGCAGTTTCCAGAATGCACACCGAGGCTGTGATTTTCTCTGAGCGGCATTTAGAATGGCATTGGTCCTGTGTCATCTACCTGCTTGTCATTGTCCCGCACCCCCACTGTTGTTGTTCTCTGTTGTATGTTCGCCTCGGCTGCTTTTGGATTTCCTTAATCAGTTACCCAGTTACAATAAGCGACAAATGAGCCGCATTTACCCCAAGGGAGGCCGAGTTGATTCCAGTAATTACATGCCTCAGATTTTCTGGAACGCTGGTTGCCAGATGGTTTCACTGAACTATCAAACCCCAGGTAGGTGCTAATGTCCAGTGACCCCGAATTCCACAAGAACACTGGGACAGGGCAGCCTGTGCAGCTGCCTCTATGCTTGAGGCATTTTGTCTTTTTAAAGGAAGCTGCCATGTGAAAAAAAATGTTTTCTTGGACTTATATAATGGTAAGAAATTAAATCCCCCAAATGAAGCCATAATAGAAGATGACATTTCAGTTTTAACCCCTTCCTTCAATGCTATGAATAGCTCCTATTCTACAATATTTTTAATTTTTCTTCCTTTTGTATCAAGCTTACATCTTTGATGCCAGAGATGGAATTTAGTTTGAGTGTCTTCGTGTGATAACTTAGATTCTTTGCTCCTTTGGAAAATACCACGACCACTGTGACCGTTCAGCAAATACTGATGGCAGCAGCACCTCCACAATACAGACTTCCAGAGTAAACTCTGTAAGGCGCCATACAAAGAGATAGATACCATCAGAATACTAACCTGCAATTCCACCTGCCAAAATATATTCACGGGCAGGTTTTCAACTTACAGTGGCGCCTTTTCTCTTTCTACAAATTCTAGCTTATGATAAACGTACAAGTGCTTGAAGTTTTCAGAGTTTGCATAGGAGCCCCTGGTCAGAATCTTGTGGCTACAGATACAGAAATGAAAATAGGCATAACAATAGACAGATGGCACAAACCATGCTCGTTTTACAGTGTTCCTCTGCATGGCTTTAAAATTTGGTAGAAACAAGAATAAAATCAACTCATTTCTGGTCAGCGCGCTTCCCAGGACTTCGCAGGTGTGGAGCCTTTTTCTTTTCTGGTCCCTCCAACCTGAGGCCCGCTGCCCTTGATCTGGACTCACTGCCTCCTCCTTTTGGCATGAATATGAACTGCTGTATTTCTCAGCCCTGAGGGAGCCTCCCTGATGGCCAGAGCTCCTCACGGATGGATCGCTGCGTGGAATCCTAACTGTTCTTTCTAGAAGAGTCTTTGCCCAGGTCTTGATAGGATCTCTAGTGCTCTTAGTAGGGACAGAACAAAAAGATGACAGTGCTTTACTTACCGAGGACTAGGCTGCCCTCCAGGAGGCCAGCGAGTCCATGATAGGGGACAGCATGGCCCTAAAGCAGTTCATTTTCTGGGCAACCCTGTACTTCATTCTAAAAAACAGAAAAACAATTCACTTTGTTTAGTTACGCCTTCTTCCTCCTCCCCTTCCTGCTCCTCCTGCTGCTGCTCCTCTTCCCTCTTCTCCTCCTCACTCTCCTCCTGCTCCTCTTCCTCCTCCTCCTGCTCCTCCTCCTCTTATTTATAAGAAGAAAGAAAAACGTTTCTCTACCTACAAGAGAAAATTATAAATCCAGTCTTCCTATTCCCGGGGTAGCCCTACGAGAATTCTGACGCTCACATGGGGGATGGGGGGTAACCAGCGAATTTTTATAATTCTTACCCATTTTATAATATGCTCCTTTTACTCGATTTTTGTGTCCTTAATAGCCCTGCTGTGGGTCCCCAGCATCCCCGTCCTAGGAGGGAGTGAGACAATGCATAGCCCCCAACTATAGCTGGTCGTATGTCTCTACTCTGAACATCAAGTTAAACATCCTAAAACTTGTATACCAAATCCACTTAGCAGAGCAGTTCTAGGGTAATCTCTATGAAAATGTACCTGGGGTTTAATTTAAGCTAAATATCTGAGGTCATTTCAGTATGGAAGAGAGTCATGGGCCCTAAACCAGGCCAGTCGAATGCTATGGTGAAGGAGAGAGCTTCGAACCTCGGAACAATGTGGCTTTCATTGTTTCTAGTCACCCCATCAGCATCTTCTCTGCCCAGGGAAATGAGATGCTAAATTATTTTGTCTTTTGACAGATTTAGCGATGCAATTGAATCAAGGGAAATTTGAGTATAATGGATCCTGCGGGTGAGTGATATTATTTAAATTATTGCCTCCTCGTTTCAGACTCCATACCTCGGCTTTGATGAAATCATGTCATTTTTAATTAGGGACAGCTGAATATATGCTGGTTCTGAAGTGTAGATAAAAATAAATGAAGTTTGTAGTTAGATTATATTTACAAATATTCAACCTTTTATCGGTCCCGTTTTGTTAAGCAGGTTCTCTTTTCTTTTAACCACAAACTCTGCAGTTCATCTTATATACTCTGGAGTTTGATCACTTCATTCTCAGTTCAGTAGTGGAGGTTCTTGTGTCTGAGACAGGCAAAGGGGCATGCTCATTAGGGCTGCAGCCACAGATGTCGGCCTCAAATAGGCATAGCCTTACTGCTGGTGAATACAGAAATGAAGTGAATTTCATTTCAAATGAAGCTGTGGGTGTGAATGAATTTAATTCAGCCAGGAATAAACTTTCATCCTCTCTTGAATCTTTTGCATGTTTATAAATAGGAGTTATATAATGCTACGAACGTTGCTCTATTTTACTTAAATAACACTTAAAAATCTGTGAACCAAGTAGCAAAGTAGGAAATGTAAATTCTTCTGAAATACCGAGAAGTTGAATAAAAGTCCGGAACTCGCATTCTGTAAGCATGAAAGGCTCAGCTGAGACCACAGCCCAGTTGCTCCTAGATGGACGTCTAGGAATTCTCTGCTGTCCCGTGGCAATGCTGTCTAGGAGTTCTTTGTAGTGGCTTGCCTGATGGGCTATCTTCATCTCCATCATGGAAAACGAGGCGACACAACAGGTTTTCAGCAGTTGTGCGCTAAGAACGACTTCGATCTGTACACTCTCTACCTGTGCCTGTCTGTTAGTTATCTGCCAGAGTGCCCGCAAACTAGCAAAAGCCCTTCCCGTTGAGTCTCTCTCACACATTTCCCTGGAGTAAGCACTACCCCGCCCTGTGCTGTGTACTCTGAAGGGCTCTGAAGTTCTGTAGCTAGGATAAAAAGGCCCATGGCCAAGGTAACAAGTAGTAGTCTTTGCAGGATTCTTCTTCAGTCGATTCTACAAGGAGAAGAGGCAGAGATTTGGCCAAATGTAAAAGGTCTCAGGGAGTAAGTAATCCTTTGGTCAAAGGAGACAACTTGTCAATATACTCTCTTCCTCTTGTTCAAGCAACAAGTTGTCTGTCCTGTAGTGCACAGCATACCCTGGGCAGCCTGGGTTGGTTGTCTGATGCTCTCCTGGATTTTTAGAATCTTCTGCCTGGAAGTGTAGCTCCTGAGTTATTGAGGGGAGAAAGAAAGCATCTTGTATTTAGCCATTGCACAAGCCACCAGTAGAATAAACCCCTGTGTCTCTGTCCTGCCAGGTACCTTCTCAAGCCGGATTTCATGAGGCGGCCTGATCGGACATTTGATCCCTTCTCTGAAACCCCTGTGGACGGAGTTATTGCAGCCACGTGCTCAGTGCAGGTATGCCGCTGCTCACCACAGACTATTTAAACGTACATACATATACAGATGCACCAGAAGAAAACATCACGTCATAAGAATTTGTAAGTCGCTCTCAACTTAAACTCAGTGTCTGCTGTCTTCGGAGTTTTTGCTACTAAAACTACGAGCGGCTTTAAATGAAGCACGCCGTCTAGAAAGTCTCTCCCATCTGATTACATTCACATGAGGTTCTGAAAAATGTAACCTATAACGGCAGGAAGCAAGTCAGCACCTGTGCCTGGACACGGATGGAAGGGTCAGATTATTAAAGGTCACCAAGAAGCTTCGGAGGCACTAGAAATGCTTGCTGTCTTCACTATGGTGGTAGTTTAAAGACATCCTCACACCTCCATAAAAATTGATCTTGCCGTATATATGTCTATATACCATATTACTGCAGATAGCTTGTGTATGTTACTTATACTTTAAAAAAAGTTGTTTTAAAAATGAGATAATATGAGAAACAAATAAATGAACAGCATAGTTGTTTGGAAAATAAATGTAAAATAAGTTACTCCCTGGCTTTATAACATAAAACTCAACGCTGACCTTTACAATTAAACAACTCTCTCACCACTAACTAGTGTTAATGTCATTAAAGAAAGCAGGCCGAGTCTAGCACTGATTGTCTTTTGCTGTGTTTCTTTGCAAGACTTCTAAAAGAATCCAGGGGTTGCTATGTAGCCTGATAGAATCCAAGAACTAGAAGGGATCTCAGGACATATCCACAGCCATCGCTTCATCCCACAGATCTGGACACCTGAGTGGCAACACAGTGCTGAGGGCCTGATGTCTTCATAATATACTTTGCCTGTTTATTTCCTTGCTGTTTTCCTAGACCTATTCAGAGGATAGTACATTTGTAACCTCAGCCTAGAAATTTTGCTTTCAGAGGGTAGTTACTCAAAAAACTGTTTTGTTTTAATATAGAAAATTCCAGAGAAAAGATCAAATATTTTCATTGATTGAAAATCCCCCAACGAAAGTTTCCGTCGCACCTTGCCACTTGTATTGACGACACCCTGTGTCTGTGTAACTGCAGGTTATATCAGGGCAGTTCCTCTCAGATAAGAAGATCGGCACATACGTGGAAGTCGATATGTACGGGCTGCCCACGGACACCATACGGAAGGAGTTCCGAACCCGCATGGTTATGAACAATGGACTCAACCCCGTTTACAATGAAGAATCATTCGTGTTTCGGAAGGTAAGACATTAGCAGTGTGTCACCATTACACAGTAACTGGGGGGACTGATTTTCTGCGTGAAGCCCACAGGATAGAGGAATGCCACTCATCACACTGACTTGGCTTCTTCCCTTCATCTACCAAGTGACCTCTGTCACTGCCATATGATTATGCGTAATGACTTGGCTGTTCTGGTTCTGTCCCTTCCTTGGCCACCTCCAGTCACATGGTCCTGGTCTGCTTTAGATGTGTTCTTACTCGTGGCTGCTATTATGTCCTGGAGGGTCTCATTCTGATCTCCCAGCTCAGAGGTTAGATGAAAGGCTACAGGAAAGCTAAGGTCAGTGCTGTGACTGGTGGGTCCTGTGATCAGAGTGACGCACCGCTGCTCAGAGTTTTGAGTTTCTCCCAGTTCTGCCTGCCAGGTCCAGGGAGCAAGCAGACATCCTGTCTCATGTGCAGTCTTTGATCTCTTCAGTTGAAGATGCTTTGAAAACTCAGCAAGCAGGCAGAGGCCTGTCATTTCCCTTGTCTGCTCTACTGTCAGGCAAAAGATGTTTTCTTGCTTTTTGGAAACAGATTTTCCAGGTGTTTCTGCTCCGTCCATTTGTTATGGAACAAAGAGAATGGGCTTCTGATCTTTCCTAACAAAATGGGGACTACTTATTTCAAAATAGAATAACTGGCTGAGAGAAACCAAAGCAGGCTAATGAACCGGGTGGCTCTGAATCGAGGTTCCCCCATGATGTGAAGGCTGTTGTTACTGCCCGTGTCATTTCACCCCTGCCACGGTGCAGCATGTGATGGGATGGGATGCCTTATTTTTTCTCCCTTAATTTTTTTCAGTTACTACTATGAAGAAGTATTTTTCGGTATCATGAATAATCCCCACACATTTGTAGACAGTCAAAAGCTTTTGTCAGCCATATCCTTTTTGGATAAACAGATATCCAACTTCTTTTATTCATTCAAAATTTCAACATTGACTATTATTTCAGGTCATATTTTATACAAATATATAAAGTGCTCTGAGCATCCACTACCCCCCATGCCATGTTCTCCTTGGCTTCCTTTTTCACCTTGTCTATTCTCCATAGTTCCCTTGTTCCCTAGACAATTTCACATCTGCTTTCAGGCTATGTGTATATGCATTTATGTGTATGTATGTGTATATATGTGATATATATGGTATATATCATAATTCTATGTATCTGTATAAAATCTAAGAACTACATATCAGAAAACATGTATGACATTTGTCTGGCAAGTGCTGAAATGTCTCATTTGATATGATTATAGCCAGTTCCATCATTTCTTATAAAAAACATATTTTTTTTCTTTGTCTCTGAGAAAAAAGTTCCTTGTATACATATACCACATTTTCTTTCTCTGGTCCTCTGAATTTGGTCACCTAGGTTGGTTTGTAACTTAGCTGTGATGAGTAGGGCCGCAATGAACACAGATGAGCAAGCGCCTCCCTGGTGTGGGCACTGAGAGACAGTTGGGTAAATGCCGGGCGGTATGTCTAGGTCACAGAACACATCTGGGTGTAGTTTCTTGAGGGGCCTTCATACCAACTTCGATAGTGGCCGGACTACACATTCCCATCAGCACTGTATATGGCTTCTCTTCCGTCCACATCTTTGTCAGTGTTTGTTGCCATTTGTTTTCTTAAGTATAGCCATTCTGAGTGGGATGAGATCAAACCTCAATGTTGATTAATTTGCATCTTCCTGATGACTTGTGAAATTCAGTATATTCTCCATATGCTTACTTGACATTTTGTATCTCTCTTTTTAAAATTATTTTTATCTTATGCATATGAGCGTTTTGCTTGCACGAATCTCTGTGAACCATTTACATGACTGATGTCCATGGAGACCAGAATAGACTGTGGGGACTGGAGTTAGAGATGGTTGTAAGCTGCCGTGTGGGTGTGAAGAATTTAACCTGGGTCCTCTGGAAGAGCACTCAGTGCTCTTAACTGCTCAGCCAGCTCACCAACCTCCATTTACATGTCATACTTTGAGAACTGCTCTTCTCACTGGGCAATGTAGTGACTAGATGGATTCCTCGCTGATAAAGCTTTTCTTCTTCTTTGTATATTCTAGATACCCATCCTCCAACTGATTTATAGCCACAAAGATTTTCTCCCACTCTGAATGTTATTTACTGGTTTCCTTGGAGTTCAAAAGCGTTTTAATTTCATGAATCTCTGTTGTCAATTGTTGGCATTATTTCCTGAGCAAGTAGAGTTCTATGGGGAAAGTCCTTGCCTGTGTCAATATCTGGAAGTTTTCCTCCAACATTTTCAGAGTTTCAGATCTTACATGAAGTTCTTTGGTTCGTTTAGAATTGATTTTTGTTCAAAGATAGGGATATAGTTTTATTCTTCGGGTGTATGTATCCAGCTTTCCCAGAATTATTTGCTAATGGAAATATCTTGTCTCCAATATATACATTTGGCATCTGTGTTAAAAACCAGTGGCTATAGCTGTGTGGATTTAATATGAATGCTCCACTCTGTCCATTGATCCACATGTGTAACTCTGAACCAGTGTCATGCTGCTTTTGTCACTATGGCTCTGTAGGATATAGCTTGAAATCATGTAAACTGATACCACTGATAATACTTTTTCACTAAAAATTGCTTTAATTCTCTGGTCTTTTGTACTTCTATATGAATGCTAAGATTTTTATTTCTATTTCTTTTGCATTTATTTCAAAATGCTTTGTTTTGTTTTGCTTTTGAAGCGGTTGTGCATGTGATTATTTCATTGATTTCATCCAGAGCAGGTTTGTCTTTGCTATAGACAAAGGCTACTGAGAGAGAGAGAGAGAGAGAGAGAGAGAGAGAGAGAGAGAGAGAGAGAGAGAATGTGTGTGTGTGTTAATTTTATACCCTTTCATTTTCAGATCTAACTTTTTGTGGGGGATAGTCCTTAGGGTCTCTCATATATACAATAATTTCATCTACAAGTAAGGATAATTTGACTTTTTCCTTTTTGCTACCTAACATCCCAAAATGCATCAAAACTTAGGATGCAGTAAACACAGAGAATTAAAATTCATGCAGAAATGGTCTTTTATACATGAAGCGTTTTCTCAAAGACACTCTTCATGTTTTAAAAAACAAGCAGAGCTCAATGCTGTCAGTGGCCCAGGCAGCAGACAGACACAGGATTGAGTACAGGAGTCCCAATCCCAGGCTCCACTGATAATCTCTAAAATAAGAACGTCATTCAGTTCTCCAGGGTCTCCATCTTTGCGTTGGATGTAGATGGGGGAAATGACAAGAATTGCATCTGCAGTCTTTAACATCTGTCCATTTAATATATTTGATGAGATGACTTCCTGGAAATCCGGACCCAGACCCTTTTTGATGTCTTGGGCACCAGTCTTATACTGCATACTTTAGTAATGCAAATGACTCATTGGTTTGTTTTCACCATTAAGGGGCATTTAAGGAGCAGTATTGGTTTGGTCCAGATCCCTGGGCCGTGGTTCTGGGAGGCCTCATTACAAAATCAATGAAATGCCCAATTTCTTGATTGCAGGTGATCCTGCCTGACCTAGCTGTCCTGAGAATCGCAGTCTACGATGACAACAACAAGCTGATTGGCCAGAGGATCCTTCCTTTGGATGGCCTCCAAGCAGGCTACCGACACATCTCCCTGAGAAATGAGGGAAACAAACCATTATCACTGCCAACAATTTTCTGCAATATTGTTCTTAAAACATATGTACCCGATGGATTTGGAGGTAAGACAAAAGTTTGGATATAGAATACCTTATGCAGGAGGTCCTAATTATGTGACTGCGAATCATTTTGCCTATTCCTGAAAACAACAAAAATGACCACATGTTTCCTTCCTTGTGTTGAGAATTCTGGTAGTTTTGAGGAAAGAAAGCAACATGTCCTGAGGTCTTATTTCAAAATACCGTAATATGCTTTTTGCTTTTGGGCAGCTGGCCTTCAATTTTAATAATGTGATTGTAGGTTCAAAAATAAGCCAAAAGAGTTTTAATCAGAATGGATAGGAATTATTCCTTTATTTGGACCCATTGCTTGTCATTTATAAAGGAAGCAATTAGAGGCTGTAATGAACAGTAACAGACATAAGAGTCCATCAAAGCAGCTTGGGCAATGCGATGGGGCTGCGTAGATAGAAGTCTGTAAGGTGGGTTTTGAAGCTGCAATCCAGGCCACACCACACTCCAGAACTACCAGCAGTGTGGGTAGACTGAAGCCAGGAAGAATTTATTCTATGTTTGAGTTTTAAAACAGGGAACATAAAGGCTGTGGTGGTGGCTGAGTTGGTAAAAAATAGTAAGACCCTGAGTTCAGTTCCCAGCTTCCCTGTAATAAGCTAGGGTGGCCCCAAGTGCTCCTGTAACACTCTGGAGAGTGGAGAGGAGAATCCTTAGGGCTTGCAGGCTACCTTCTGAGCTCTAGACTCAGTGAGAGAACTTGCCTCACAGGAATAAATTAGAGAGTGATGGAGCAATGCACTATACTTCCTATGGCCTCAAGACAAATATAGAGATACCTACACACATGAACATACAACACACACACACACACACACACAATCAGAGAGTGTAATCGATACTTATTACATTATGAAAAGTGTCACACAGACCCATTTGGTAAAATTTTTTAATTTTCATTTTTTAAATTAAAAATTTTTTAAATTAAAAAATTTTAATTTTCAAATAAAACTATAATTTCTTCCTGAGAAATGTGCCATTTGATTAGAATTGGGAAAAGCGATTATTATCTGAGTTCCTACTTGGTGCCAAGCACTTACATAAAAGAGAACCTCAAAATGTGGACTTGATCTGCACGGATGTGAGCGTGTGCAGGTTTCTGCGGAGAAACGTTTGTGTTTGTAATGTGACATTTTGCCAGGGCCAGAGTTTAACATCATGTAAACCCATGACAGTCCTGCAAGTGGTCTCCCCTGTGGTCTTGCCCACTGCCTTTCTGTCAGATTGTTGGGAATCTCTGTACTGAGGTTCTGCAGTTGGAATCTTAACCACGGGTTTGGTAATCAACAACAGCAGGCCCAGCCCTCTGATCATCTCATGCTCACGTTGGTACACCGGGGAAGATACTGGAGAGTTAGCAGTTTCCTAAAAGATAACAAAGGGTAAATATGAGAACTGCGTTTTTTCTGAATTTCTGACCTTAAGTCTCCTGACTTAGAGTATGTTTGTATTTGGTGTTTGGTTAACCTCCCACATCCACACCTAAGAGTTTACCTCACAGTCGGAGTCCCCAAGTATGCTAGTGTTCTTCTTGATTTTGTAAGGAGTTCAAATGAAACTGTACCATCACAGGGAGGGAGAAAGGAAGAAAGAAAGAAAGAGAGAGAGAGAGAGAGAGAGAGAGACAGAGAGAGAGAGAGAGAGAGAGAAAGAAACAAAGAAAGAAGAAACAAAGAAAGAAAGAAACACACAAAGAAACAAAGAAAGATAGGTAGATAGAAAAAAGGAAACTGTGAACATCATTCAAAATTAATTTTATGTGAATTCACTGGTCGTTCTGCAAGTACATACAGTGGGATTATTCCATAACAGGTTAGGTGACTTAGAATGATTGTAAGAGAAGAGTGCTTGCCATGCAGCAAGTAAGGGTCACTCGTAGGTCCTTAATTCACAGTGAATTGCTCTAAATCTTTCCAAGCCCTCCCTCCCTCCCTCCCTCCCTCCCTCCCTCCCTCCCTCTCATCCTCAAGGTCCTTCCTCACACTCTTTCTCCCCCCTCCGCCCCTCCTTGTACTAAAGACTAAACCAGGAATCCATGACTGCTAGGCAAGCATCGCACCACTGAGATTTTGGGTCATGGTCTTACTAAGTTGCTAAGCTTAGCTGGCCTTAAACATGCGCTCTCCCACTTCAGCCTCAGGGTGCAGGTATGTGCAGTCACACCCTGCCTATAGATATTTTATTTAGTCTTAACACACTAAAGAAATATCTGTTGGTTGTAAAATCTTCACCTGAACTTACCCTGTGTTTTATGTAAAATGGCACAGGAAACAATTATATCATAAGCAAGTCATCCTCCAAAAGGAAGAAGTCGTTTGAATTCCTCCCCACCGAGAGGTCTCAGAACTCGGTGCGTTGGCAGCACCGCAGCTCCATGTTCTGCATGACTTTTAAATGTATTTTCATTTTCAGTCATTGTGTGTGGGTGGAAGCCTTTTTATAAGGGTAAGGAAACTGTTCTTGCAGCTTTTCCAAGTTAGAGCTCTTCCTTAGGTCTAGACTTAGGCTCTCACCGTTCACCTGTTCATAGGCTCTGCTCTGCTAAGTGACCAGGTGTGAATTCCCACATATGAGAAACTTTGCTATGTGCAATTATTCATAATTAACCCTGCCCCCCAACTCACCCCCACATACATCTAGTGCTTCATAGACATTCTGAACTCTGGCTGACCCAGCTTCTTCCCAGCATGAGATAGGTCAACAGCCCAGATTTTAACTCTGACCCTTTTCCATTCACATGAATTCCTATGCCCCACCCCCACTCACCTTCCTACCATTCCAAACCCCAGGCAACAGAAATAGGGATTTTCTTGAAGTTGCTTCTCTCACTACTAAAATCACTCACAATGCACAGAGAAATAGCAACAATGGTTTCTTGGTTCATTTTCTTTTGCTGAAACTAAACACCTGAAATTGGCTAACTTATAAAGTAAAGATGTATTTTTAATATGTTTAATATTTGTTTCATTTTATGTGTGAGGGTTTTACCTGTATGTGCACATGTGTGCCTGGTCAGAAGAAGTCATCAGGCCCCCGGAACAGACAGATGGTTGCAATCCACTATGCGGGTTCTGGGTACTGCACATGTATCCTCTGTAATAGTAACGGGTGCTCTTAACCATGGAGCCTAAGAAAAGACGTTTTTGTTTCTTTGACTCCTAGTTCTGAAAGCTCCGTGACCTGCCGAGTCTTGGCGCTGCTTCATGCATCTGTTCAGTGGGGTGTTGGTATAAGGGACATGATCTAGGTGGGGTTTTGTTTTAACTTCCATACAGTGTGTTTTGAACAGATTCACCCACCTTGCCCCAACTCTTTCCAGACCCACCCCACATCCCCACCCATTCAACTTTGTGCCCTCTTTTTATTAAAATGCTTCGAACCCAATGTGTATTGTCCAAATATTCTTGGATGTGTGAGCTCCTCCTTAACATGCTGGTTTACCAGAGGCTATCATTTTAGAGAGAACTATTTCACACTCTCCCAATAGCTAACAACTGTATTCCTTCCATGGCTAGGGGTGGGATTGTGTGCCCAGCTCTCTTCTCCATGCTGGGATTTGGTCTGGCACAAGCTTGTACAGGTTTTGTCCAAGTAAGTTCATATGTGCAGCTACCCTGCTGTGTCTATGTTTCCTTGTAGCCATCCACCATCTGTGGCTCTTAAACTCTTTCGATACCCCCTTCTGCAGGGATTCAGGGCCTGGGGTGGGTGATGTGGTATATATGTCCCCTTTAGAGCTGAGCATTTTCTGAGTCGATTTAAGTCCTGCTCCATGAGATGAAACCCATGCCTAGCACCAATATCGGACTAAGAACCTCTGGCTAGACAGGTCCTAGGCCCAAGGCAGAGAACCTACCATTATTATTGCAAATGAGTGGGCATATTTAATGACTTATTGTTATGTGCATAGATTAGCACATCTCTCAACCTCACCTGAAAAGCTTCAATTTGCAACACACAATGAATAACACTGTGACCCCCCCAACTGTCCAGCGTGCAGAGACTAAAAGAGATCTGTTTCTATACAACCCAGGTGGAAAATATTTCTGGGTTAAAGAGTAATAGTAGACCATCGTAAGCATTCAAAACTAAATCTTTACTGAAAAAAAAAGATGACATTTATAATTTAAAAAAAAATGCCTTGGAATGAATCAACAAGCCTTGGTCTTCCAGTGTCCCAGTTCTCAATATAATGAAATAATGAAAAAAACAGGTACTCTCTTTTACCTCCACAGAGCAGAACTCCTGGGTTGGCTGCGAAGCGTTGTCCCTCGTTTACCAAACCTGAGAGTCTTAGGGTGCTGAGCAGTCATTGCTGCTCCATCTGTGGGCGCACCTGTCCTGCTACTGGTGTTTGCTCACCACACAGCGTCACCACGTCAGCCATCACTGCTGGGGACAGCAAATAGTTCTGGTGCTAAAGACAACGACTCAATGTTATGTTCCCCACCTCAGTTGCTTTGTAGATTTTTCCTATGTGTGCATGTTGTCTTTGAGTAGTGGAAGAAAGGAGATTTGTCTAATATATATATAAAATGTCAGCATTAAGTTAAATGTCACCCCGAGCCGAGCAGTGTGCTCCATGGGCCTTTGTTTCTTGAGCAGGGCCCTTCTTAATTTTGTGGCTCCTCTGCTGCTTTATGTAAATCAAGGTGAAGTGGCCCCCTTTTTTGCTTACCCAGCTCGCCTTGCTGCCTTATGCATCCAGGACGGTACAGGAGTGTTTCTTATTCCCTCCACCCAGATCTTCAACCACCTGTAGCATAGCCTGATATTTCATACAGCAGATGCTTTCAGAGGAAGAATATCCTTAATTAAGATGTCATTTCTAGAGTGTCAACTCTAAGTTATAGTTATGAGATTGGTTTGTATTTATTTACACTTCTCCTCAATAGGCAGGAGCCTATTATTTATTTATTTATTTATTTATAATATTATATTATTAGTATGTATTATTAATGTATTTATTTTTCTGCACATATCACCTGACGACAGGGATCACAGAGTAGGGATTCTGAGGGAACCTGGCCCGGCAACAGTCACAGACCTAAAGAAGGGCCATGGTCCGCACTCAGCAGTGAAGCGCCTTAAAAGCAGTGGTGGAGCAAACAAAAACTGAGTTCTCTTCAGAGTCAATGTCTGAAAGTCTGCTTGTCTTTAGTTCTTTGGAATGCCAAAATAAAGCCTTTGGTACCACATGGAAGTGAGGGAGGCGGCAGGAGAGAGAAGGAGGCAAGCAGAGCATCGAGAGCCTCACCGAGAGAGAACAGCCATTTGGGAATGACACCAAACCCAGAAATAGATCGTGCAATTTGTTTTGTTTTATTTTGTTTTCTGTACAGCTAAGTACAGCACTGGCTGAACCTAGAAGAAGAAGAAAAGCATTGAAAGCAAGCAAACTGGTTTCTTTTGTTTGTTTGTTTGTTTGTTTGTTTGTTTTTCTTTTCTTTTTTTAAAGGAAGGTTTTGGAATCCTATAATGGCTTCCAGTATCTGGAGATGTTAACTCATTGTATGGGTTCTGCATGGTCCAGAGTTATTGTGTGTGTTCTATATTCTGCTGGCTGCTCAGTGTGTCCAGGCCAGACAGCTATGCACACCTGCCTGTGAATCCTGACCAGCATTTAGCCAGGTGCCTGTTTAGAGCGCACCAAACTCAGTGCATGTACCCAGCTATAAGGTCCCTAACGGAGAACAAGACAGGAAAAAACAAATGACTTATTCAAAACAAGGACCTGGAACCTGGTTCGAGAGTTCAAAAAAACAGAAGAAAAGGAAAAATGTTCATTGTTCCTAACAATTAGGGGAATGAAAATCAAAAGGACTTTGCAAGTCCATCTTACCCCAGACAACAGACAATGCCAAAGATCAACAAAACAACTCTTGGCCTTCACTTTGTCTCTTGGAGTTTCCTCTTTAGGAGGACACTAGGCTTTGGCATTGGGTTTAGGGCACCCCTCCCCCAATCCAGAATGATCTCATTTTATCCTACCTGAAATTTATACCAGCAGCTTACCTCTAATTGAGATCACATTCTGAAGCGTCTGTGGACAAGGGATTGGGGGCATGGTGTTCAATTCACTCTGGTAACCCTGACATTATTTGGGGATAAATAGAAAGTCGTCGGGTGTTGACTTCTTGTTTTCCTCTCTTCTTGTCACCTCTAACTAACTGCATTTGGTGGCCGCCTCTTGCGAAGTGAGTTGCATTTTCTTGGTCAGCTCATTTAAACAGGACATTCATAGTTCGTTAATTGTTTTTCAGATATTGTGGATGCTTTATCCGATCCAAAGAAATTTCTTTCAATCACAGAAAAGAGAGCAGACCAAATGAGAGCGATGGGCATTGAAACTGTAAGTCAAAGCTGCGGGCTAACGGCTGTCTGGGGCGGCAGGGGTGGGGGGAGGGGTTGGCTTGCAAAGAGTGACAGCGAAAGCAAGAGAGAGGGGGTGTAGGAAGTTTTCACAGGGTTTTTTAAACCAAGCTAATCCATTCAATAGTAATTTGAAGGAGCCACAAAAATGTAACACATTTCCTACAATGTGGCCACTATCAGAAAGAGCCTCTGAGTCACCAATGAGACATCTGCGATTGCCTGGTCTGTTATAAATGAAATCAGAACTATCCATTAGAAATTATAACAAGGTATTCTTTATAACACTAAAATACCAAATAACTGAGTTCAGTGAGTTAATGAAAATGACTTTTATTACCAGGTACTCATTTCTTTGTCCATGTACCCTAACACTCCCTCTGTCCATCTTTTCTCTGTTGTAAGTGTTCCTTTGCTAGACTCTTCAGGCTGGAACACAGTCAGCCAATCAGCCCCCAACAGCTAGAAAATGCCATGCTTATAAAGGAGTGGGGCTGTCTTTCCCTGGCTGGATCAGTTTTGCCCAGCACAAGCAAGCTGTATAGTCTCACTCCCCCAGGTGCGAGCTTGCTTGTCACACTCGGTAGCTTGGCTGACCTGGAACTCACCATGTGCGCAAAGCTGGCCTTGAACTCATAAAGATCCACCTGCCTCTGACTATTGAGTGGTGGCACCACCAAGCCCAGCTTCAGGCAAAGATCTTTAAAGGCAGGAAAGTCTGGGAGGCTGAGGGATTTCTCATTAAAGTAACAGTGCTTCTAGGGCCAGGTATTTTAATCCTTGGGAATGTTTTTGTTGTAGAGTGACATAGCAGATGTGCCCAGTGACACTTCCAAAAATGACAAGAAAGGCAAGGCCAACCCAGCCAAAGCGAACGTGACCCCTCAGAGCAGCTCTGAACTCAGACCAACCACCACAGCCGCCCTGGGCTCTGGCCAGGAAGCCAAAAAAGGTGAGGTGTGCTGGTCAACTCCTTGTCAGCTCTCATTGTAGACAGTCTTTACGAAGGCACTTAGAATTGTCACTTCTGCCAACTTTCATGTGACCCTAGACACAAAAAAGAGATTATTGGACAAGTTGCTTGATTTCCTTCTCTGAGAGTTTGTCTAATGGGAAATCAGCAATGGTGTCCATGGGTTGGAGACTCAGTGTATTATCCTTAGCGTAACTTACCCTAAACAGAGTTTACTTTGATACTCTTCATGGGAGGGTGGAGGAGCCCTGGCTGCCACAGTACTGGTAGCTAAGTCACCCACCTCTGTCTTCCAGACACCAGCAGACAGGGGACACATGAAACAAGAGAGTCACAAATGTCCTGGGTAATTTCTCCATGCGTAACAAAAAGGCTTGATGGTTTTTGTTGTTGTTGTTGTTGTTGTTTTTTTTTTTTTTTGGTTTTTCGAGACAGGGGATGGTTTATTTTTAAAACCATTAGATGGGCATTTAGTGGCCATTTTCAAGTAGTTTTCTGTGAGTGAAACAGCAGCTCATAAGACGTGTCATCATACAGAAGCACATGACCCTGTGCTATTGGACAGCCTGTACATAAGGAAACATGTATTCTATCTAAAGTGGTCTTCAGTTCAAGATGGCCAGGCATCCATTCTAACTGATTGCTATCCATTTCATATTGACAGCTAAATATTTAAAATACCTCCCTTGACCTTGACCATAAATAATTTACTACACCCAGTCTGTTCATTTTAATAGTAATTTCTTTTTCTCCTAATAGTTTCTTAGCATGTGCATTCCCTATTTACAAGTAAATTTAATGCCAGTGGTATAAGATTAAACCACTCATCCATACACACGCATCCAGCGCTAACAATTTAAGGTAAGAAGAGACAGTCTTTCCCCACTGGAGCAGCCCGGTAATTTAGCAGGAAACTAAGTGTGCACTGAACTTCATGGAACAAATTAGGAAATGAAGCTGTACAAAAGTAGCCTGATTTGTACTGGCCCCGCAGCTGCTTGTTCTCAGGAAGGAGCATGGAGTGAGGTAATGACCCAAGCGCAGGCACTTCCCCTCCAGCTCTGGTCAGTATCAGTACTGCTGCTCCTACAGAGATGGGCACTTGGAGACAGGAGAGGTAACATTCTTGTCTGACCCACAAGTCCATGGGAACCGGAAGAATTATGGTATAAAGTAGTTCCTAAAACAGCACAACAACCGGCCTCCAAAGGCTCGGAGTCCCAGCTCTAAATAGGTTTGTGCTTGGGTTTGTTGGTGAGTTACCTTTGTTCCCCAACAAGAGTACATTTGAAACAACCAAGCAGCTGTCAATTGGACACCCAAAAGGTAGGACTTACCTGCTGTTTCTTCAGGAGGCTTAGAAGCCTACAAGAAGCCACCACCCTACTAGGTTCTACCAAAAAGTCATCATCATCATCATCACCACCACCATCACCATCACCATCATTGGGCATGTACATACACAGGGGAGGGTAAGAGCAGACTCCACTGCAGTAGCCAGCCCAGGCAGGTGCAATGAGGACTGACTAGTTAGAACAGAAACGGACCCCCAGCAAGGTCCAGACAGGACTCAGAGATAAGATCCTAATTGAATTGGATCTTAAAACATGTAGGTCTGGCTCAACCAGAAGGAGATGGTTAGGAAGACCAAGGGGAGGGAAGGGGATAGTAGAAAGTAGAAGTATTTCATTTGCCCTGGCCTGCAGAGAACTCTGGGACCACTCTGAGGAGGCAGGGAAGGACAGCACCGACTGTTGTCATCAGGGGTCATTACAAGGAGAGATGCTGCAAGCCATCAGGGACCCCGGTACTCAGGACTGTGTTACAGCACACACCACATTATGCTTAGAGGGCTAACCAGAGGAAACTATAGACAGATGCATCCTTCATCCTGCCCTTGTACCTGCAGCCAGGCTGGGAAAGATCTGGTGGTCTCCTTTCTTAGGCAATACATGGCTAATGAATGGCTGAGCAGAGAGGGCAGCCTGAGGTAAGCTGTGGGTCATCATAAGAAAAGAACTAAGAAAGAAGGATTTAGTTGTTTGGATATGGAGCTTAGAGAGACAAAAAAGCCCAGACCTACTTCAAGAGACTTCAGGGTCACACTCTACAAGCGGACAGCAAGAGAAAGTGAGGAGCTGAACATGGCTGGCTCCTGACAGCACTGTGGTCAGCGAGGAGGGGGAGGGGCAGGGCACCGAAAGGATAGGAACCCTCAGGCAGAATGAATGACAGGAAAGAATGAAAATGAAGAACTCGTTTTGAGGAAGAATTGTAGATTTAGAGAAGTCATGGCTATAGTGTTTCTGTGCAAGCAGGGATGCCCGCTTGCAGACGCCCAAAGCCTAGCTGTCGAGCATGATGGCATAAGGCAGAAAACACACGTTCCAATGGCATGTGCGTAGCAAGTAATGAGGAGAGAGGGATGGGAACTGTGAGGGTGCAAGGGGGTGTGGCCGCCAGGAAGCTCAGATGTGGAGACAGGAAGTGAGCAATGAGAACAGCACCCCTACCTGCTCAGCCCTCCCAGTGACTCACCAGGCTGCACTGTTCCCCTTGGTGTTTTGAGAAGAAAGAATTAAGCATCCTCAGGTCCTAGCTAGTTTCTAACTGGTTAGACTTTGAGAAAGGAAGGTAGTTGGTCTGCGGAGCTATACAGATAATAGCAAACGCTTTCTATAGTAAACCGGCAATTATCCAGAAACTTTGGAACTTAAGATGTGACCTCTGACCTGATTCCCTACCAGGCCAGCTGGTGGATAAGCACTGTCCAGTGTGGTAGCCACATGCAGCAACGTAAAGGAGGTGAAATTAAGCTTTCTTCCTCATATGCCCGAATTTCAGATGCCTAGGAGCTACATGTCTCTGGATACCTCACACATAAGCTGTTCTGTTCCTGTCAGATGTTCTATTGACCACACTGCTCTAAGCGTGTATAGCAGAACCAATTCTTATTCTATAAAATGTGAGATTTCCCTACCTACTTAGTGAATTAAATTTTTCACACATCATTCGTATATTTCTCCAACAATGCAAAATGTAATTGAGGAAAGTATGTTGTTTTCAAGATGCTGCTTATAAAGATTTGGTTAAGGCCAAAAAGCAAAAAGAAAGAAAAAAAAAAGGTAAAGAAAAGAAAGTCTTGTCAGTATGGGCTGAGGCCTTAGGATTTGCTGGGTGCCCGAGGACCCTGCAGTCTCCTAAAACCTCTGTTCTTTATAAGTCGGAAAGCTCGCAGCCAAGAATAGGAAGCCCTTGGCCCTGTAGCATTCACCTGCTTATGCTGCCTCTCTCTCTCTCTCTCTCTCACTGTGCAGCATGAGGGCAGGAGGGGCTGTGACACCAGACACAAGACACCAGACAATAGCCACACACACCCTGCCCATCCTACCCTGAAATTCCATGGATCACATCACTGATTCTCCCAGTCAAGATTTTCTTCGACATCCACTAGACGTGCAAATCTTAAAATGGTTCAAACCTACACAAAAGAGCACGGGGCTCCATACCTATCCTGTGTAAATACATCGTACCTGCTTTGGGGATTCCAGTAGGAATTAATTATCTTTGAATACACACTCATCCTATTTGCCTATGATGAAAATCTGTAGTCAAACAGAACCCTTTGGTACCCAGCTCGCAAACAGGCTGAGTGTCTTACTCAAGGTTCTCATGACAGAACCCCTTAAACAGGGGGTCTGATTTCATTTTTCCTGTGTTTAAGACATTGCCACACTCAATAGCACATTGCTTAAATGCTAAGGTTAAATCTGTCCAAATCAAGCTTTCGGAGTTTTGCTTTTTGCTGAGGGATGACTGAGATAGGAATAGAGTTGGAAGTTAGTTGACTGATACTATGTACCCAAATGCAGAGATGAAAATAGCTGCGACAGGTGCTGGTGTGCCTGACCTCTTTCTGGCTCCACGTAGCCCATGCTGCAGTGCTAAGAAGGCTCTGATTGGGACTTAAAGTTACTCCTCCTCAGTTGCCTTGAGACCATGGGTAATAGCACATGCAAGCTGTTTTGGAAGTATCAGGTATAGCTTAGAAAGTTTATATTGTCTGTTATTCACTCTAATTTTTAATATACGTATTTATGTTTTTGTGACTTTTTTAAAGGTATTGAACTTATCCCTCAAGTGAGGATAGAAGATTTAAAGCAAATGAAGGTAAAATGTCGTGACTACTTTTCAGATGTCCTTGTGCTATGCACACTGATGAAACAAGTTTTTTCCATCATTATGACAGCCTCTAGGAAAAGGGTAGAAGGAAAGGGAAGAGAAAGAGGGGGGAGAGGGACAGGCAGAGGCGAGGGGGGGTCTCATGAAGGGATGAGAGGGGGAGGGACAGGCAGAGGCGAGAGGGGGGTCTCATGAAGGGAAGAGAAAGAGAGGGGGAGAGGGACAGGCAGAGGCGAGAGGGGGGGTCTCATGAAAGGAAGAGAAAGACAGGGGGAGGGACAGGCAGAGGGGAGAGGGGCTCTCATTTTGGATCTTCTTTTTCTCCCCTACAGGCTTACTTGAAGCATTTAAAGAAACAACAGAAAGAGTTAAACTCTTTAAAGAAGAAACACGCAAAGGTACTGTGGCTTTTGCATACGTGGGTGTGCATTTTGTTTGTTCTTTTGTATTTTACTTTTAGCTCTCTGATGAAGACCTACCACTTCATTTTGGTTATGTACAGTGAACCATTCATCACTCAGAATACTAGTTAGAAGCTAATTCTAGATAGCAAGCATGACCCTCATCTTACCTCACTGGTAACTGCTGGTGCCTTGTTCCCTGGTCGCTGTACAGTGGTATATAAAAGCAGCATATGTGGAGAGATGCTAGCAGGGGCCGCCTCTCACAGTCCTCCTCAGTATAACTAGAAACTTACATCTGATTATTTTTTTATCACTAAGAAGCCTTCCAGACAGGGATCAGAAGAAATCTTAAGTCGTAGTTACAAATTTAAGAGAATACCAAGAAATGGCCCCAAGAATTCTCCGATAAGGTGAGAAGGTTTTCAATTCTCAGTTAACAGACGTCTTTCTGATATTCTCTTGCAGAGGCAGGGTGGGGGCATGTAGAACTGAGTTGGGGGGAGATACAGAACTGAGATGGGGGGTGCAGAACTGAGGTGGTAGAATGCTGAACTGAGGCAGGGAGGTATGTGGGGGGTGCAGAACTCGGACGGGGAATGCTGAACAGGTAGGGGTGCACAACTGAGATGTGTGGGGTGAGGGATGCAGAACTGAGGTGTGTGGGAGATGCAGAACTGCTTTTCTCTCTTGAGAAGCCTCACAACTACACCCACTGTCAGGATCCTGTGAGTCCTCTTCACGACGGGCAAAGAGAGACAGAGACCCCCTGCTTTGTCTGAAAGGACATTGAAACTCTTTCATGTAAACACTGCTTGCCCACTTCTTTCTACGCTGCTCAGTCTCCACTCGGGTCTGCACTTCCTGTTGGGAGTGGGGAATAAGCATACCAATGTGTCAATGGCACGGCTGAGAAGCTTGTCCGTTCTCTAATGGTTCATTCTCAGGCCAGACCTTATCCAGGCCCATGATGTTTCCTGTGCTGTAGAACTGATAGTTAAGTGTGCTTACTGACAGGTGACTTCCAAGACTCTTACAGGTTTTCATTAGTACCAGTGTTGTATCTACTTTTCTATTGAGTGGTAAAATATTATGACCAAGACAACTTATGAAAGAAAGCATTTCATGGGGGCTCACAGTTTCAGAGGGTGAGTCCATGACCATCGTGGTGGGGAGCATGGCAGCAGGTAGACAGGCATGGTGCTGGAGAAGGAGCTGAGAGCTGACAAGGTGAGACTGAGACTATGAGAGAGAGAGAGAGAGAGAGAGAGAGAGAGAGAGAGAGAGACAGAGACAGAGACAGAGACAGAGACAGACAGAGACAGAGAGAGACAGAGACAGAGAGACAGGGAGATAGAAAAAGAAAGACAGAGAGACACAGAGACAGAGAGACACAGAGACAGAGAGGCTCACTGGGAATGGTGTGTGCTTTTGAAATCTCACAGCCCACTCTCAGTAGCATACATCCAACAAAGGCACACCACCTAATCCTTCCCAAACAGTTCTCCAACCAGCAGAACAAGCATGCAAATATCTGTGAGCCGATGGACATTTGTCATCCAGTGCACCCTGAGCAGTCAGCTGTGTTTCCTCACTTCTTTTTCATGCTCTCTTGTACTTTAGAAGTTGAAGTCATACTGTTCTTTAAAATCTTATGAATGAATCCCTTCTCTCAGGTTAAATACACTTTGTTACTCAGCCTGCTGTGTATTGTATTTATGAAGTCTGAGTCTTACATGAAGCTAGTATGATGAATGAGACTAACATTTACACATGCCACTTTGTATTACACAAAGCCTAAACAACACTCTTCACGTTTAGACATGAAGAAATTGAAATTGAAATTTAGAGGACCATTCCTTGCTGAGGGGAATGTAACTAGTCACGAGCTGTCTGCATACCCCTTACTATCCATCGCACTGTCTACTTTTATAAAGAGCATTTCTGGAATGTTTGCATTGTCTAAGTGCCTTACAAAGAATTGCTTTCTAATAATTATACCTTTTGTTTATAGACAGCCCATAATTTTTATCTGTAATACTTAATATTCCTACTCTCTGAGCTAGCTTGTCAGATAAAGCATATGTGAGTATTTACTTGTGTGTATATACTTGGGCTTAGTCCACAAACAGAATTGTCTTTAGCACCTGAAAGAGAGACTGTTGAAGCACAGGGCACGTGGACCGAATCTGTTGCCACTGGGTACATTCCTACTTGGTCTCCATTGCCCTTGCTTAACTCTTACCAGTTTTCCACCTGAAAAACCTCTTTAAATGCTATGAATAGCTAATGTGTAGGTTTTCTTAAACATTTATCCTTTAAAAGAATAAGTCTTCCTTATTCTTGAGCATTTCATACATGTATATAATGAAATATGATCATATTTAATCTCATATGCCTCAATCCTCATAACATATCTCTCCCTCTTTCAACTTCATGTCTCTCTCTCTTTTAAAATAACCTATTAAATCTAACTGGTGCACTGTAGCTAATATGTGCTCAGGCGTGGGCCCTTCCCCTGAAATAGGCAGCCTACCAGTGGGAGGACCTCAAAAAAAATGATTCTGTCTTTCCTAGTAGCTATCAACTCCCAGTAGCTCCTCAGCAGGAAGTGGGACCAAGAGAAGCATCTTCTCCATCTATGCTAAATTTTTAAAGGCTCCATCATGTAACAGGACTTACTCAGGTAACCACAGCTGCTGTGAGTTCATAGAAGTGTTAATCATGCCGTCCCCAGGAGACAGCATCTTACAACATCTTCCCACATCATCTCCCTCTTACATCCTCCCTTCCCTCTCTTCTTGGCAAGGGGAAAAGAATTGTTAAAGATGCCCCACTTAAAGACAGGTGCTCAGTCTCTTTTCAACACTTTGACCAATTATGAGTCCCTATACTGAGTGCTGCCCGCTGATAAAAGAAACTTTTCCCACCAAGACTGGGAGCAGACCAGGTCTATGAGTATAAACATAAATATTTAGGAGGCAATTTAACAAGGTGACCATTTAACAAAATAACAATAGCAGGTTCTGTGCTGGGGCTTATGATCTCCTAAGCCCTGGCCTTTTGTCTAGGATTACAATGCCATCGTGAAATTCCTTCTTGTGCAGCAGGCCTCAGATCTAATCAGAAAGTAGTTACCAACCCTTTAACAGGCATGCCAGGGTGGCCATCTTGTCTAGCAGGTTGGTATTGCATCATGCATGGTCCAACACTAGGTAAAACCACAGATGCCTTTATTTCCCACCAGCCCACAGAGCACTTTTGGCACTCTGAAGGCTGCAAAACAGGACGGAAGTTCCCCAGTCAGTTTGAGATTGATTACTGTGTGTCCTACAGCCAACAAAAATGTGTGGTATCCTCAGCATCAGGGTCTTACCACATAATTATGATTGACAAACAAGGACATTAGCAGTCATCTGTATTGTTTTGGAGATATCTGAGAACTCCGTGACCAATAACTCTTAGGGAGGTATCATGTCTTACAATGAAATTATTGTTTAATAAGTCATATCTTCTGGGAATGGTATTATTCACTAATGCAAGAACTTTTTTAAACAGGTGTATTTTGAAATTAGCTTTCTAACTAATAAGATAAAACTCACCTGAAGCATATCATATCACAAGCCAATTAAAATATAATTGGAGGGATAGTAATGTAAAGGATGTAAAGGAGCACTGTGATTATATTCTCTTATGAGTTAGCTTTTTCTTGGTAAGAAGCCACATCACAATGAAGATAGAGAGATGTAACTGTGTCCATGTTTGCAAATACTCATTCTAGCACTGGGAAGATAGAATCATCTATCCTCATAGGGATAGAGCTTAACTGAATCACTTGACATTTAAATGGTAGAGCCAGGATGGAACCTAAATTCTGAAGAGGGCAGGATCTTAGCTACCTTACCCAGCTGCTTCTGGATTTCTGCAGACAAGCTTTTATTTCCTTATATCACCTTCTGCGTGGTCTGAGGAACAGGTCTTAGAATAGTGGAGACTGTGGGGGCACAGTGTGTGTCTTTCTTCAGAATTGAATTTCCAGCATTGAATTGTTGGGCTAGACTGCAGGGCTTCACAGAGATGTACCTTGTGCCAGCCCAGACTGAGTTGCAGTCCCCAAACAAAGTGTAGAAATGCTTTTTATGTTTTTAATTAATGTGTCATGGCCTTCTTCTTTCTTTTTTTCTCTCTTTTATTGAAAACAGATTTTCCCCCTCACATAATATATCCTGATTTTTGTTCCCCTTTCCTCTTCTCCTTCCACTTCCCTCCTGTCTCCCCTCCTATTCAGATTCACTCCCTCTCTGTCTCTCATTAGGAAACACACAGGCTTCTAAGGGATAATAATAAAAATAATATAAGAACATAAAACAAAAACTAACACATTGGAATAGGACATAACAAACAAACAGAAGGGAAAGAACCCAAGAGAAGTCACCGGAAATAGATACAGACTCAGGGACCCACTTGTTACACACTCAGGGATACCACAATAACACCAAACTGACAGCTATAGTATGTACCCAAAGGAACAGTGCAGGCCTGTGACAACTGTCCAGTCTCTGTGAGTCACATGTGTGTCAGTCATGCTACTTTAGAGGCCCTTGTTTCCTTGGTGACCTCCATCCCTGACGGTTCTTATGCTCTTTCACCTCCTCTCCTCAGGCTTCCTGGAGCCCCAAGAGGGAGGATTTGATGGAGACATCCTGTTTAGGGCAGTTTCCCAAGATCTCACTCTCTATGTATGATCTGGCTATGGGTCTCTGTATTTGTTCCCATCTGCTGCAGGAGGAAGTGCCTCTCATGATGGCTGAGCAAGGCAGTGATCTATGAGTATAGAATGTCATTAGAAGTCATTTTATTGCTATGTTCTTTAGTAGAACAGTAATAACTGGTTTTACCCTATGTCCCTGGGCTATCTGGTCTCAGGTCACTCAAGCAGTGTTGGGTATGGGTTCTGTCCTGTGGAATGGTCTTAAGTCAAATCAGAGATTGGTTGGTTACGTCCACAACCTTTGTGCCACCATTGCCCTAGCATATCTTGCAAGCAGAACACCATTGTAGATCAAAGAATTTGTAGCTGGGGTTGTATTTCCATTTCTCCTTTGGTAGTGTTTAGAGTCCCTTCCTCTACCAAAGCCCCTAGCACACAGGAGTGAGGCTCCCTGTGGTCAGAATGGAATATTACTCTGCAGTTAACAACAAAACAACAAGATCATGACATTCACAGATAAATGAGTGGAGCTAGAAAAAAATCATCCTGAGAACATAACTAGGAACCAAAGAAAACAAATAGGGTATTTATCCACTTATATGTGAATGTTAGCTGTAAAATCCTCAATAAACAGGCTATAATCCATAGCCACAGGGGTTAGGTATAGAGTAAAGGACTGCTAGGAGACAGATAGATCTCCCTAGGAAAGGGAAGTAGAATACATACTTATGGATGGATGGGGTGGAGGCTGAATGGGAGGGTCAAGTTGGAAGGGAAAGGGGAGGAGGAAGACGAGGAAGGGAGTGTGGGGGGAGACAGCTAAAATTAAGGGCCATGTGTGGAATAGTATGGAAACCTAAGACAGTAGAAGCTTCCTAAAATATATACATATGTGAAGACAAACTAAAGGAAATCAACAAGTGATAGGGGGACAGAGCCCCAACATGGATATCTGTTGCCACCAAAAGAAGCTTCCAGAGCCAGGAATAGAGGGGTCCCATGGGAACCCCCAAACAAACCAGGCTGTTGTCAAAACTGTAGGTTATACTCTCCACAAACTGACAGCAAGGCCCTATTGCTGAAGACAACACCTACATAACTCACTGAACATGGAAATGCATTTTAAACAAGCATCTCTCCTAAGCATGTTTCCAGACATGAAAGTTAGCTCCAAGGTGAAGCAGTGAATGACAGCAGGAACATGAGAATCTGCTATTTATAAAAGAAAGCCCTGGAAAAAGGTCTGCGAAACAGTGGTAGGACTGAGACGAAAGACAAGCGTAATGACCGTTGTGGCCCTTGCCTGCTTCTGGTCAATTGCTTTTGGCTCTCGGAATGCAGCTAGTGATTAGGATTCTAATTGTCTCTCAGCTTCTAGAATCACTTTTTCAATCTGAAGTGGAAAGTAGGGTAATGGTTCTTAAGAGCCCATTAGAGCAGACACACAAGAAAGTAAAGAAACAAGCAATCCTTTCCAACAGTGAGCTCAAGGTCCAATCTAGGTTCGCTTCCATTAAGAGACAAGCATGAATTTAGTTGTCTCCACTGGTCATATCCTTAAAAGAAAATGTTTTAAATCTAGACTTGACAGCAGTCAAAAAAGTAAGAGCACTTATTCCTGTCCAAGATCAAGAGAGAATCAGTGTCTACACCTTCAAAGTGTAAGACTCCGCCCTGTGTTCTCCAGAGGAGAACCATTGACCAAATTCCTTCTGGGAATTTCCTGCTTTCCACCCAACTCTCCAGCTCTGTCTCTCCTTAGAACAACTTGTGGGGGCTGGGAAGGTTGATGTAGATCTTAGGCTTGTGGCACCAACATCAAATAAATCAAATAAAGCACCTGAGAAACCTGCACATACATGGCATGCCATGGGATGGCATCCACGGAGTAGGGGGACATATGCTTGTAGTACATGCAACTTGGCTTTTAATAATATTAAAAATCCCATCTTACCACAATATAATAATCAGCCTAAAAGATCTACCATTTTGGTAAATCTGCTAGTAAAAACTTTGTGCTTGTCTCTGCAAGCCTTGTAACTGATAACATGAAGGCTGCTTCTGAACTTGGCCGTTGTAATTCACAAGGAGGTCTCAAGATCAGAACGTTACCTCTGTTAGAAGATGGGAGGGGTGATGGCACAGCTGGCACCATATCCTACTTCTTCACAACCTCCCAGTTCAGGACGAGCCCAAATGGCTAATCACGTTTTCAGCAGTTCCTGTGGGATGCCACTTGAAAGCAGGGCTCCCTTTTTAAGTTGTGCGTTCATTAGGCTGAGGCTGGGGGCTTCCCTTTTAGGGATGCTCTTGAATAGGAAACTCTAATGTTGGGTGGGGAACAGAAGTCTGCCTGGTTTTCAGACTGCATTACTTCCTGGCTTTCCAAACAAATACTCGGGGCAACTGATGAAAACCATGCCGGCCTGGCAATGTGATGCTTCTCAGCTTCTGTTAAAGTCCAGCTCGTAACCACAAACTCTTCTTGCTCAGGAGCACAGTACCATGCAGAAGTTGCACTGCACACAAGTTGACAAAATCGTGGCCCAGTATGACAAAGAGAAGTCGACTCATGAGAAAATCCTAGAGAAGGCGATGAAGAAGAAGGGGTAAGACAGATGGTTGACTTGATAAGTTTCCCCCTTGTCGGAGTGAGACTGCACAGCTCAGCTGCCGGCATGGACCACGAGGGGCACAGTTAGTGCAATTTCATCATTGAAGACTAATCCTAGGACAAAAGTGGTCCCTTCATTTCAGACCTCATGTCATCACAGAGGGGTGTGGCACCAGCCGGCTTAGTTGTGGTTTTAGGATGGTCTCAATAGAGTTCCCTAAACCTCTAGTTCATGGTAATCTGTTCTGTTAAGTTTTGTTTGTTTATGCTTAAGAAGTTAGCCAAAAATAATTTTTAAATTAACTCTTTCACCCTAAGGATTGGTTATACCTTTTTGTTTTATAAATACTTTTTTAAAAGTTGCAATAATGTAATAGCTCTCCTTATTTTCAGTTTCATTCTCTGGTATTCTAATGAACTGCAATCCACCACAGTCCAAGACTAATTTCTATCATGTATATCACTTGTTAATTGGTCTGTGTTATTATTAGCTACCAGTACATTTCCCTGTGTATAATGTACACAGTCGTCACTGCCTTAGGCCTGTGAGGAGGAACAATAGACAACAGCTCCAAATGCCTGTTGTTTTAGACATCCACAGAGGGAAGGCGGGGTCTTGGAACATATGCTTGTAGTACATGTAACTTGGCTTTTCATAATGTTAAATCCCATCTTACCCCAGTGTAATAATCAGGCAAGTTGACATTGGTGGGATAGCATTGGTGGAACAGCAGTACACTGACTGGTTCACATCTCCCCTCCCCCCCTTTCTTTCTGGTGTTCCCTCTGGAATTGCACACTGCGCTTTCTGCTCTGTCTTCTTACTCTGTGATAGATTCTCTCTCTCCCTGTCTTTCATGGGCTTCGCATTTTGCGACCACTCAGTCATTTACATAATGCCTCTAATGTGACTTCTAGAGTAAGTAAAGGGAGGTTAGGGATCAGATCTTTGAGTGACACACCCAAAAGTGTAGCTTCCCTCTTGGGGCACAGGATACCACTGTAGGTGATGAAATGTTGGAAATGGCAGAGCTGACCTGGGTCACTTGGTGAAGGATGTCCCTGGCCAACATCCATCTTCATGTTCAGTTCAGTGCTTTCCCCCTTTAGAATAAGTAGCTTGGGGAAATATCATCAGACTACACACACATACATATTCTATTTCTTTCAGACATCATTTTGGGCCTAGATTTGATCTCCATCAGTAGACTATATGGTTTAGCCTTCCACAGTGTGAGGGCAAAGGAGAAAATAAACATCTTCCTAGTTTTCTTCTTTCTTTCTCTTTAATGTTCAATCACGATATCACCTAGAAAACTAAGGATGTGAATTCAGATGGATTGTTTTTGTTACAATTTCTGGTCCCCAAATTCTAATTTCATGACACGGAGCCAACGTCCTTTGCTTGAAGCATCAGTGGCAGATAATTATGTGCCCACACTCACCCTGGAGCTCATTTTGGAAGCATCTTCATTTTATTACAGATACATTTTCTAGAAAAACACAAACAAGGCAGTCTATGTGAAAGCCATCTGCCTTTCGTTTGTCTCCCCAAGGGATTTTCTGTGTTTCACTGAAGCAGAGCCATGGCCTGATGCTTTACAAAGTGTTTGGATCTATTTTTTAAGTGAGTCAGGACAAGTTCAGCAGCCCATCTCCTGTGTTCAAGGAGGCACTGGGAGGAAATGCAGCAAGTGTGAGGAGGTCTATGTTGTTATTTTTGTGTCACTGGCCACACTACCACATAAGTTGACCACCTGACATAAACATGGAAGAAGGAGTGTTTCTGGCTCCTGGACTCACTCTGTCATGGTGGAGGAGGCAGTCAGAGCAGCAGGTCACTCTCATCTGCAGAAGCATGTGGTGACAAACTTTGCATCACTGAGGATGAAGAAGTAGAGAAAGGAAGGGGGAGGGAGAGAGGGAGGGAGGAGGGAGGGAGGGAAGGAGGGAGAGAGGTACCAGGAGCTGGAACATCATAGTCCTGCCCTAATGAACTGCTTCCTCCAGCAAGACCCTAGTCCTAGAAGTCCCCCAACCTCCCAGACCAGGAGCCTCTAAAGTCACTCATGCTCAAACCATAAGAGCTGATGCTTAGAGGCTCTGGCCATAGCAGCAGCATGACCTTTTTTAAAAAGATATTTTCCCATTTTTAATGCAAATTTTAGAACAAAATGTTGAAAAGGAGGTATAGACCATAATACCATGTTTTTAAGGGACAAGGTTTTGATGGATTTTCAGCTCTTTCCAAGAATAAACTTATTTTTGTTTACACATCACTTTTCAGAAAATATCCTGTGTTTTTCCTTGATTTCTGTATTGAAATTTCCTTGTTTTTTTTTTTTTATTTTTGAAAAATCATTATTTGTTATTTTGGAGGATTTTATACATGTATCAAATGAAATACAGTAACATCTACCCTGTCTTCTCCCTCTGAATTCCCCCATATTCCTCTCAACACCTCTCCCTTCCAACTTCATTTCTTCCTTTTCATTTTTTTATAGGCTACTAAGTCCAATTAGTGCTGTTTATATGTGCATGGGTGTGGAGTCTCTTTCTATATTTTTAAATCAGGTCTTGTAAGTTTTCAGACTCAGTACTACATAATAACTCTGCAAAGAGTGATCCTGGGGATAATATTGGCCCTAGGACATTAGAAAGTGCCCACTTCATCTTGTTTTTATTCTCAAACCTAAGTGGAATGAAGGTGATACTTATGACTGGTTGTTAAAGATGAGACGACGGCTGTGGAGCCGTCCTCATGAACAGGAGTTGAGGTCCTACAGTGCATAAAGCCTTATGTCACCTGAGGAATAGGAGACCGAGGAAGTCTGCCTGGAGGTTTCTCTCTGGGTCCATGCTGCCAAATACAGATCTGCCTCCTGACTCTGCAGAGAGAATTTTCCCAGTACTTGAAAACAAGGCCTAAAAAAACACATTGAAAGTTTCTTCACA
Source organism: Uromys caudimaculatus (assembly GCA_028551405.1). Classification (NCBI taxonomy): domain Eukaryota; kingdom Metazoa; phylum Chordata; class Mammalia; order Rodentia; family Muridae; genus Uromys; species Uromys caudimaculatus. The sequence continues at coordinate 39,620,153 of CM052701.1, read as the reverse complement.
GCCAGTTACCAGATGTTTTCATCTGTACAGCCAGCTCCAAGAATAGCTTCCTCTTATCACCTAGACTTTGTAACCTGGTTGCCAAAATTCGTGTAAAGGGGGAATTTGGTTATATGTCTTTGGCTATCTCCATAATGCCATCCATGTCTAGAAAACATGCAGGCATCCTTGGACTGAAGACGGTCTGAGTTATGATTTTCCAACTTTGTGGTGATGCAGGAGTTACCCACTTCCAGGAGAATATGAACATGGAATTCTGAATTTGAGCTTTGCCTGAATTTCCAGTAGGTGGTAGGATATCTTGGTTCTGGTCAGCATCTTCCAGCCAGCCACATGAATGGGGGAAACGGTTGGTCCTCTTCAGTGGACTGGGTAGGTTGGCTGGGTTAAATGCATCTTGTGTTTCTGATACTTTCAACTTACAATGCGGGTTAATCGGACCTCATCCCATCCTCAGTGAAGGAGTGCCTGCAACAGTTCTCCCTATTCTTCATACCTGACCGAGGGAATGATTGAATCGAGAAAGAAAGCTGTACTGGAGTGCTCCTGCCTAACTACAGGACACCTGTCTCTCATGAATTTTCCATTCAGTATGTTTCGGGTGCCAGGGAGAAGGTGAATGGGGAAGGCAGAGAAAAAAAGCTAATGTTGGAGAAATTAGAATAAATGTTTCTGCAGAGGCAGAAAATAAATAAGGCACGTGCAAAGGGGAGTAATTATGCAGTCATGACTTCTTAATATTACAGGGGTCCTTGGCTTATGCCAGCTGGTTATGGATGCTGAATAAAACCCATCATAAAACATTTACTGTGAGAGTTTTCTGGAAGGAAGCCAAAGGAACATTTCAGCTTGCTGGATAACAGACGAGAAGAAACCCACTGAGTGCTGGTCATTGAGGAGCAGTGGGTGTGATGAGAGAGCCCATTTGCAGGAGAGAGTGTTTCTCTCTGCATGCCTCTTTAATAGAAGGTCGTGAGCTAGGCTAGATAAGCCAGAGCATACCAGCTGAGGACAGAAGCCTAGGTCCTGTTCTACTTTCAGCAATAAAGTGGAGAAGAAAATACCAGCACTGAAATAAGCAGTAATGGCTGCTGGGCAGTTGCCTGATACATATTTTCTACTCATAGGAGAATAAGAAGCCCCTCCCTCCCCTGTCAAGTAGTGCCAATAAATGCTATTTTCTTCCTCGCTGGCATATTTAAAAGACAAAAATCTGGCATTGTGACCAAAATGAAAGAATTAGACATTCATTTCAAGACTGTTTGCATCCCTAATAATACTCTATGAAATAAATAAAAAAACAGCTTGAAGAAAAGCAGGAACCAAAATGGAAACCCTGACAACAGACCCTACACAAGGCAGTAATTGCGAGGTCTGAAGTATCTCTTTGTGCTGTGGTCGAATTGAGCAATCATGCTACAGATAATATTTTCTAAGGTAAAAATCTACTGCTGGAAAATGGATACTGCCCAATGAGCCATGGCATCCAGGATATGTTTGATGAATATATTGTCTTCATCAGAAAGTGTTATTACAGAGGCCCAAGGGAACTGAAAGATATCTAATTTCTGGCACGCATTTTCACTTTTATATTTTTAGGGGAAGTAATTGTCTTGAAATAAAAAAAGAAACAGAAATTAAAATTCAGACCCTGACATCAGATCACAAATCTAAGGTAAGAAAACACCCATTTTTACATGGTGACTTGCAAAGGACCCTTTCTAGTTTATTTTAGAAGGGACAACTCTGGATTGCTCTGGTATCAGAAACAATAGGAGGGAGTTGGACTGCTAAGACAGGGTGGGAGGTTTGTGTCTGCCTCAGATTTACTGCCTTTGAGAAGAGCCACTTCACGGAGCATCTTTTTGTCTTGCATGTGGAAAAAAAACGAACGATGTTTATGTTGTTTGATGACCCTGATGCATCAAATAAAATGGTGAGCAAAGAGACTGGAAGGAAACACTGAAAATACAGACCCCCTTTCCTAGGGAGATACATCAAGCATGACACAGGAACAGCCAGACCGTGGGCTGAGTATATGCTTACATTTTACTGCATCTTTATGCGAACTTCTAGGGTGAGAAAAATTAAGTTGGTAGTCTAAGAGTTGAGCCTAATTGCGGGAATTGGCAACTCCCCCAAGACAAATGAAACTAAGATATTGAAGGACCTTAGGTATGGTTGTGAGCCTTCCAAGACCTAAATGCTAAGACTTTGGAAGAACACAAACATTATTTCAGTAATAATGAATTTTAAATGAAAAAGTTGCTAAAGCTCTCAACTATAGCACAAGCTCAAAAGAGCAGTTTCAGCGTGGCTATGTGTGATCTTAGTATGGCTCTACCGTATGCGTGGACAAGTCACGCTGTTCTAAATGGATTTCTCCTTTGTGTTGTATCTTTTGTATGGCAGGGACTGTGTATCCTGGGATATGAGAATTAGTGCTTCCTGCACTATTGCCTTGAGTTTTAGATACTTTCCCTCTGTAGCATGAAAACCTTGGTGATGGTATCAGTTTGCTTTGGCTATGTGCTAAGCTGCCAAAATGTAATGCCTTTAAGCAACTACCATTTATTAGCTCATCATTCTGTGGGCCACACATGTGAGCCATATTCAAATGGGTGATGACCTTGACTTTGTGGGGCTCATTCAAGCATCTACAGTTAGCTGGGGGCGAGGGGGAGTTGCTATCTTCATTTGTGTATCTGCAAAATGGTTGTGATTCTTGCATAACCTCCAGCCTCCAGCAGGGCAGTCCTGGCTCATTTAAAGGGCAACCCCCATAGAAAAGGGGAAAGACCTTGTTGACCTCTGCCTTAGGCATACTTGCCATTGTCTCATTGGCTAGAGCAAGTTGGAGAGTCAGATTTCAGGAGTTGGAGAAGCAACCTCTAGCTGTTGATAAGAAAACTGCAAAGCCACCACTTTGCAGAAAGTGTGGTCATGAGAAGGGGAGTTCTTCCTACCCTAGTATCTGTTAAGGGTGATGGAGTAAGCCATAATGTAGAAATAAGAGAGCACTTGGCTCTCTATTCAGACCTGTGGCCTGACAGAAATGGAGCTGGAAAAGCATGAGATAATCAAGAGAAATGTGCTGAAACCGACCAAGATCCAGACACACTGGAATGTAAGACAGGTAGTGAAGTACCAGGCCACCGTGAGCTACTCAACAGCCGGAGTGGCAATGTAGCTCAGTACAACAGTGACTGGTGTGTATTATTTTTGTGTGGGTTGTGAATATCCATTGATTCACAATAGAAATTGTGACATGGCCTGCACGAATAGTGTTGTGCTTTCAGTGCATACCTGACTCAAGAGCTTCCAGATGACCCCGTCCCATTTTCCCCAAACAGGTCAAAGAGATTGTGGCCCAGCACACAAAGGAGTGGTCAGAAATGATCAATACTCACAGTGCCGAGGAGCAAGAAATCCGGGATTTGCACCTGAGCCAGCAGTGTGAGCTGCTGAGAAAGTTACTCATCAATGCCCACGAGCAGCAGACCCAGCAGCTGAAACTCTCTCATGACAGGTGAGAGGGCCAAACAGCCTACCGCAAACCTTCGTTTCTTCAGATGACTGGTGTGTGTGGGTGTGGGTGTGGGTGTGGGTGTACAAAACAAGCAAAAACAATTTAACCTATTTCACACACTTAGTATGAGGAAGCTGATTTGTATGGAGTAGGCTCTGTCAACAATGTCATGCACATGTGAGGAAGATACTATCAGCAAGTAAAGTCAGCTAAGATTGCAAGTTGCTATAATGCATACTGAAAAATGGTCTTCCTCTTCTAAGTGTTTTGGGGCTCAGCAGTTAGTTAGGGCTGGAAGTAAAAAGGACCTGGATTCTCTTAGGAATATAAGACACAGGGAGAAAGCCTGGCCAGTGGAGCTCCTTGAATGGCTCTCATGGTGGCAGCGCATTAGAGAGCCTCCTCTTTTCTGTATGTTGTTAGAACTTTGTGTTTCTGGAAGACAGACTCGTTCAAAAGGTAGCGAAGACCTACCAGCTCATTTGCCTATCCCCACTTTAGCAAAGCGCATAGTGTGTTAGAAATACTGTCAAGGCTGAGCTGGACTTCGCCCTGGGCAGAAGAGCATGTCTGCTGATTGCATGCTTCCGTCCCAGTTTGCTTTGCAGCTTGCTTGCTCACCATTAAGCATTTGCTGTATGCCACAGTTAGAGTATGCTGGTTTACACAGAACAATACAAAACGGAAACTTTTTACCAATAAAGCAAAATGATCAATTTTAAAATGGCAGCTGCATAAATTATACGGTTGTATATGAAAATTCCCAGCCTCACTTTGGGTGAGACATCCTGCTGTGAGAAAATCAAGTGGTTTGCCAGAGATCCCAGTGCTTGTGTGAGGCAAATGAGTGGTGTGTGGCATGATCTGGTTCCATCAAGAAGTGTCCTGCACCCTATGACATTCTAATGACTTGGTTTGCTTCTATGGTGTGAGAGCTCCTATTTCTTTTTCCTCAAGACTCCTTTTGATTGGATATGTGTATACAAGTCTATGCAGCAGGCCTGCCTTTGGGCAATGCTACAGTGTCAGCTTGTAGGCACCCCCTCCCCTTATGGGGCACTTCCTGGTCATCACTTTTGTAACCACATGGAGAAAAATTCTGAGTCTCAACATTAGATATTTTCTGAAATTTTAAAAATGTAATTTTTCATTGCTTAGAAAGTCGTTTTTAAAAACCCCAAACCCGGCTGCTGATTTGTCGTTAACAATAAGTCTGTGCTAAGAGCACCTCTCAGAGCGACAGCGGGACCCAGGGTTGTTCTCCACTGCCTGTTAGATTGTGTCCGTTTTGCTTGGTAATTCGTCTTGTTTTTGCCGAATGCTTGTCATACATACAGTGAGCTTTCATAAGTGTTCTTGCTTGTAGGAAAGGAAGGAACGGTAGGAGGACAGATGGGTCACTTTACAAGGAAATCATGGGAAACTCTGAGAGCCATTGTGTGGGTCCAGACTTTCTCTCATTGCCTTGATGATGAGATGTAAAGTGGCTGACTAAAGCTCCATTTTAGCATTGCCCATTTCTCCTGATGTAGAGTAAGTCACTGGACTTAGGTAGCCAGCCTCCTTGCCTGTACATTGTGGGCAAAGACCTAAGGAGATCACTATAAGTTAAAAATTATTTGTAATTGCATCCTTTGACTATTCCAAACTGTGTGCCTTTATTGTCTACATGAGTGAATCAAAGATAGACATGTCCATTATACACACGTGTGCACTTACACTGTCGTTAGCCACCTGTAAATACATACAAGTCTGCTGTTTCCTATACTTACTTGAAACTATATAGCTCCTTTCATGTCCATGGGTTGTTGGTCAGCAGGAAGGTCACTTGTGAAGGTTTTAGCAGCCTGTCTCTTCCATCTCATTAGGTCCCAAACAGTGCTGGACATCTGTGCTGTTTTGTTTTGTTTTGTTTTGTTTTTGAGCAAACACAGCATCTATTCACTGGCCATGACGCATGCCTCCGCTAGGTGGCACTGCTTTCCTCAGCCATCTCCATTCACCTGAGCTGGGGCTTTTCTCCTTTACCAAAGTACTTATGAGCTCAGTCGTGTAAAGATCGTGAACCTAGTCCTATTGTAACATATTGAATTGGGGTTTTTATTTTCATGTTATAAATCATAAAGACACAAAGAGCCATACATTCGCGTTGCTGTATCCTCTTCACAAACATCAGGACTCCAACTGTCTACTCACTGACTTTCAACTGTGGTCTCCCTGGACCCTAGCTCTCCTCTGCATGCCTCTCCACTCATTTGTTTTTATTTCTATTCCATAGGGAAAGCAAGGAGATGCGAGCACATCAGGCTAAGATTTCTATGGAAAATAGCAAAGCCATCAGTCAAGATAAATCTATCAAGAATAAGGCAGAACGGGAGAGGTAAGTGTGAGGGTGCTCACTAGGGAGAGGTGTGTGTGAGGGTGCTCACTAGGGAGAGGTGTGTGTGAGGGTGCTCACTAGGGAGAGGTGTGTGTGAGGGTGCTCACTAGGGAGAGGTGTGTGTGAGGGCGCTCACTAGGGAGAGGTGTGTGTGAGGGGGCTCACTGGGATGTCTAGTTTACTGGGAACCAGTGTCAGCAACATTTGGTTTTGTGAATTCAGCATAGATCTGAAATATTAACACTGTGGTATTCTAAGAGTCCTGTTAATACAATATCTATGGAAGTCGATTATTACTGCAATAGTAGTTTCTGATGTTTTCCTGATAACTACCACTGGTAAAATGTATTCACATTCACACATATGTAAAAACTTGACATTAATTGATATAATTATTTAGCATTCCATCTACCATCGTTCTGCAAACCTCTCTCCTGCTCAGGAGTCAGCATGTCCTGGGTGAGATGGCTCTTAATATTAGGAAGGCTTCTTCCCACCTTGATTTGCTTCCTTTGCCACCAGGAACTATTTGTAAAACTTCCACATAGATTTTCTGGTTTGTCCTCCAGCTACGCGGGTTTTCTAAAAGAAGAAACTGAGGCAGGAATCCAGGAGGATGTCACTTACTTCCTCATAGGAGACAGGGAAGACAGGGCAGGGTAGGACCAGACTTGAGTAAGGCTGTGGCTCTAGGTGCTATGGGCAAGCCTTTACCACAGCTGGTAAAGGGAACCTGAGGCAGAGTAGCAGCCATGCTGCTAAGGGAGTGTGGCCGGTAACCACAGATAACAGTCACTCCTTTACTCATGAGCCATCTCTGAGGACCCAGAAGCCTTCTACAAATAGAAGAGTAGGCAGAGCTAAGGGAACAATGGACATCAGGGTTCCTGCTCACAAAGAGATGATGTCTAGTGAGTCGTGGCCAGAGCCACTGAAAGACTGGATTCTGCTCTACAAAACACAGAATCCAGATTTGCCCTTGGAGACCAAAGAGTAAGATGAGTTTAGAATTTTAGATTCATGTGTCACTGCCTGAAGACTTTGCAGCCCAAAGATGATGGGGTCTCTGCGCTTCAGCTCGGCTGCCTGGCCTTCTGGGGTGCTCTGTGGCTACTGATGTTTTAGGCAGGACTGCGTCAGTTCTATTTATTCTTTTCAGTTCTTAAGTGATGCTAGGTAATAGTAAATCAAGATATAAAGCATCCAACTAGTTAAAATATCTTTTATGATAAAGTTTTATAAAATGTCCTTTAAACATAATAGCCTCACCCCTCAGTGGGAAGTAGAATTCCACAGTAATTTATTTTTTATTATATTCATTTATTTACTTTATGTGAGTGTGTTGTGTTTGTGAGGTGGAGGAGAGGAGAGCACACGGGAGCACCCATAATCACACAGGGTGCTCATCTATAGGTCAGATGACAACTTACAGGAGTCAGTGCTCTCGTGTGGGACCCAGGGATCAAACTCAGGTTGTCAGGCTTGGTTGTAAGTTCCTTTATCCCTTGAGCCATCTCACTAGCCCTACATAGTGATTTTGACCTGGAGTAAATTGCTTTTTTTTTTTTTTAACTGTTGGGCAAGATATTTGTCAATCATTGTGGAGTACCATCTGTGCCTCCCAGTAAGAAAGTTCAGGGAAGGACATTAGTCATCTGTTCCAGCATTTATTTGTAGAGTGGTATTGTAACATCTCTTTGGCTCTTGTTCACCTTTCAGAGGTGCCAATTTCTGGACATTTTCCCAGAAAAGGAACTCCGTTTAAGAGTCTTACATACATGGAAATATATCTTCCACTCAAAAATCTCAAATATTTAAAACATAATGAATACAAATTATTTTCCATTTGATTATTTAGACTGTGTTGTTAAATTTGAACTCCTTTAGGCTGTACAAAGTGAAATATAACATTCAGCATGAAGACTAGCCTGCTAAGTCGTCCTTTATTGTCTTTTACCATGTGTGTTACACAGTGGACCTGGTTCAGCTGAGTACAAACTTTCTGTTTTCTTTTTTTCCATGCAATGCCTTACTGCGTTTTTGAGGCTAGTCTGGAACACATTAAGATCCTCCTGTCTCAGAATATTGAGCTTTGGGATGAGGGGACAGGCCACTAGTCTCAGCTTTCAAATCACCTTAAACTTTAAAGTGCTGCTAATATCATTAGCTAGGCTTTAGAAATTCTTTCTTTAGTATTTGGGGGTGCATGCCGTTAATCCTAGCATTCAGAAGGCAGAGGCAGAAGGATCTCTGAGTTCGAGACCAGCCTGGTCTACAGAATGAGTTCCAAGACAGCCAGAGCTACGCACAAAATATATTATCTTTATTTTGATTTATAGGTATTGACTGAAGTTTTGTATCCATCATTACATGGTTCTAAAGCATCAACAAATTGCTGTTTCTAAAATAATAATGATAACCTCTCCTCCAAAAAGTCACTTACCCCTATAGTAGCAAAATATATTTGTGGCTTTGGCCTTATCACACCACTGAGGACCAAACCTAAAGACTTACTATAGGACTTAGCAAGACCAATAGAAAGTAAAACACTGTTCTATTCTTTTAAACAGAAATTATACAGCATTTATAACAAAATGAAAATGCAAACACTGTTTATCGTGGTCAGAAACTATGGCAACTTTTACATGAAAAGCATGGGTATTTCTTAAAAGATGTGAAAATTAGTGATCTGAACACTCAAAGAAGGTAGAAAGGTAGAAACCAAAGTGAACATCAAGATCCCAGGTCAAAATAAATAATAGAATGCACAAAGTACTAAAGTAGAAAAAAAAAAGCAAGAGAAAGCATTCAGAAAAGTAATAGCGTATCTAAAAATGGAAAAAAGCTTAATGATTCACTTAGTAGACTGTCAGCAAGAATGATTAAGAGGAGAAAAGAAACATGAATTAGTGATATTTGGAATGAAAACTGAAAATAAATAGAAGCAAATCGTTTTCAAAGCTGCTATAATGCTAATGGTAAATTTGAAACTATGTAAGAAAAGGAGAATTTCTTTGAAAAATACACCTGCCCCATGGACAGCCCCGCCTCCCTGTGAATGCAGTCAGCACTAATTGGATTGGGGGTTATTAATGATGAAAATAATAACAAAAGGAGACATGGACTTGGAGGGCAGGCCCTGGGGGAAGCTGGAGGAAGCCAGTAGAAAATTCACAGTATATACATGTATACATTTTCAAAGAAAGGAAAAAAATAGTATTCTAAAAGAGAAAAGGAAAACTACACATGCGGTGAGCACAAACAGAGAAGCCTAAGGGGCCGCCATTACTGCAGGACTTCAACCCATTTGTGTATCATGAAAAGGCCCACACTTAGAATCAGAGACACAGTTAAAATGGCATGATGCACCAACCAGGGGGCGGAAGCCATGGGGTGAAGATGAAGTTGTCTGTATCCTATCACCAAGCAAGTCTGGGAGCTTGGGTTTCTGAAGGAAATATATCCAAAATATCCTAAGTCCTGAAAACACGAAATGATCTTAGCGTGCCAGCAGTATCGGTGCTTTGTGGGATCTCATTAGAAATGCTGATGCCCCGGCCCTCTCAGCCCCTTGAGTCAGACTCTTAGGTTTGGAGCACAGCAGTATGTCTTCAACACAGGAAAGTTTGAGAACACTTAGATCTGTTTCACATGGACACATCCATTTTGGTTAAAAATATTAATATATGGCTAAGTAAGCCTCTGCCAACCTCAGGACTTCCTCCCAGGAGAGGAAGAAAGGAAAATAGAATCTGAAGGAGTACAGAGGAAGTTTAAGTTTTATGTGTAACATTCTCTATTTAAAAATAGGAGACCAGGGACTGGACAGATGGCTCTGTGGTTAGGAGTGCTGACTCTTCTTGCTGAGGACCTCAGTTCACTTCCCAGCGCCCACTTGGCAATTCACAATTGCTGCCTATAACTGTTGTAGAACATATTTAATCCTGGCCCCTGCCTTTGCTATTTAAGTTCCCAGATGAAAGACACACACAGAGCTTTATATTTACAATAGGCCTGCAACAGCACAAGAGCTGGGCAGACATCTACCCTCCATACTGTTAGAATCTACTTTCCTATCGATAATCCCGAGTACTCCTTAACTGTGTTTCCTCTGGGCTGCTCTTACCTCCAAGTGGCCAGCCCACAGGGCCAGGTTCTCTTGACTCCTAACCAATGGTGGCTTTTCCTGCCTCCTCCTGCACTCCTCTTCTTCCCCTCCTGGATCTCCTCAGACCCCAAGCCCTGGGAAACCTAAACCCCACCTATGTCTCTTCTGCCTGGCTATTGACTGTTGGCATTTTTATTTACCAATCAGAAATGACTTGGTCGCAGGGGCTACATAGAGACTTCAGGACTTGGGGGCCCACACTTAGCATTACAAAACCTCAACATATAACTCTAGTTCCAGAGGCTCCAATAGCTTCTGTCCTCTTAGGGCTCCCGCACATGCATGGCAGAAATAAACTCACACAGGTAAACACACATTCACAGGAATGGGAAATTATAAAGAAACATAAGTATTGGTTAATCTGAGGGATGTGTACAGGTGGATTTATATTTTTCTATTCTGTGTGTTTGGAAAATGATACAATAAAAATTAAAGGGAAAGGAAGCAGCAATCTTCTCCAGGACTTGAGGGAAGACAGTTTCTTATGGATTTAAGTGAAGCAGTCCCACATGCTGTTAGACTGACTGTCCTTTGTCTCCATTGTTTTTAGGCGAGTCAGGGAGTTGAATAGCAGCAACACTAAGAAGTTTCTAGAAGAAAGAAAGAGAGTGAGTAGCCCATGTTTTTCTCTGCACTCCTCTTTGGAAAAAAATAGCTTGTGCTTGCATCCCAACCTTGCAAGCTGATTTGCTTAATTTCATTTTTTCCTGTACATTAATTATTCCAGTTTTGCCCCTCCCGGGAAGCCAAAGTGATCTCTTACTAAAATCATTATGGAAATTATCCGACAGCTCTTTGTGGAGGTGACAATGCCACCTTCCAGTCATGCATAAGTGCTCCGCCATTATCTAAGATTTGGGATGAAAAGATCTGCCCAATATACACTATGAGTTTAAACCCTTAACGGTTTTCAGGGTCTTTTTCATTCCTCTTTGAGAAGTATGATCACCCTCGGTTAAATTATAAACTCAGTAAGCTGTCCATCATTTATAATTTTGAGACGAATGATGTTGATCACAGTTTTCTTTCCAGCTGGCGATGAAGCAGTCGAAAGAAATGGATCAGCTGAAAAAAGTGCAGCTGGAGCACCTAGAGTTCCTAGAGAAACAGAACGAGCAGGTATTGCACCCCATGTAAATAACAGACATAGGCAGCCGGGCAGCCTTGGGGGCACAGTGCCACGGCCCTCGGGAGCCCTGTGTCCAGGGAATATAGGGGACGGTAGAGAGACTTGCTGGGCGCTTACTGTACTTCCTCCTCTTCATCCAAAAAGAGCAGAAATGCCTTTTGTAGAGGGGGTGTGGCAAGTGGCTATGGGAGCTTATGAGTGAAAAGTTGTCCTTCGGGTCTATGACAGGATGGGTTCTAAGTGTGATGGTCCTAAGAGGGAGCACATGAGCAAACAGGTTACAAGCCACGTCTTCATTTGTGTTTGCAGCTTTACAGTTTACAGCCTGTAGGTGTTGGTGTATTAAAAGCAAAAGAGAAGAACTGTCTGTCTTCAGCATCAATCTAGAAAGTGAACTTGTAAATTCTTCCAGGGGCTTCACAGGGAAACCTAAATTCTTGCCCCCACAACTCAACAACCCAACGAAGAGTGCTCAGCATTTTCTCACTGTCTGTTTTTTCTCAAAACAGAAAAACACTAAATAGAAGAGCAATTGTGCATGGCAATAGTTATCGAACCTCCACTTAGTCAGTTAAGGCACCTGCACAAGTCCGTTTCCACGAAGCATGGGAAGTGTAGTGTAGCAGGCTCTGTCCACTTGAGCCACAGCCCAGCAGTCTTCCTTTTGACCTCTAGCTCACCATGCTGGAACTCCCAGCAAGCTGTACATTTTCTCTGTCTCACTTGGTCCCATTTTGATTTGGTCCTAGCAGTCCAGTTCATTTGACCAACTCATAAATACATTACATTCTGGTACACATTATACAACTTATGTTTTCTGTCCTGAAAGCACTTCTCAGTATGTGCCCCGAGGCGGCATGAGACTGTAAGAAAGGGTAAATCCACCATGATCTCCAAAGCTTCAGAACTCACTTGGGGAGGTGGGCAGTCAAGGAAAGCAGAGGCTGAACATCTCTGAGAGGCTTTAGAATCTCCTTTCAAAGAAGGGCCTGATGAAAGGCAAGGAACACTGAGGATTTAACTATCTAAATTAAGAAACTATTTAGAAATTATTGTGTTGCTTAGCAACAAGTTTGACTAAAGAATGTAAATGTGCTAAAAATTACTCATCACTACATAGCTAGAGAATACAGTTTTCAGGTGTTGCTACTTTTAAAGGATAATAAAAAATCACTATGAGCGTTATACTAATACATGGGTAATTCGAACCACATAAGACTACTAGCATTAAAATCCTGGGTTACTGGTAGTTGTATTGATTGGATCATGTTGGAAAGATGCGAGCTTTTTGTTCTTAAAGCTCATACAATACCTATTAATATGTCATAAGTAACATCTACCACCCACAAAGTGAGATTTTGAGTCACAGAAACTTAAGAAAGCACTGAACATGAAATATATTCAGCTGTAAAACTGTAATGATATTCAAGGAAACAACATTCAAATAGAAACTTCCAGCAAATGTAGAATTGGGAATTGAATTTCTACATTAAGCTTCAATTTGAAAATATAATATCTCTTGTTGCATAACAAATTAAAGACTAGGTTTGTTGTCGTGTATTTTTTAACATGAAGGTCAAGAAGCACTGGATCCTCAGTCCCTCTGTCTGCTCCAGCGCTCTCCTATGCACAGTGCAGAGATGCAGGGATTCCTCATTTCCTCATAAACATAAAAGCTGAAGCCATGTAACCGAACTCCAGTCAAAGCCAAGGACACATTCCTTTAGCAAAACAGGTCACCATAGTCACACAATCACAAGAGTTCTAAAGCAATCTTCCAACCCTTTGTTAAGCCCCAGATTTCTTCCTTGTGTGTAAACCAAAGATGCTTTAATTTAAACATCCATATAATGTTGCCCTTTACAGTTTCTTCCCTTTTCTCTATTGTAGCCCTCCTAGCCACGCTCTGTCAACCCCTAAACAAAGCCTGGTCTAGGTAACTAACCAGACCACTGTCAAAGACACTGGGAGAAACAGCTGAAGGGCTCACACAGTTCGGTCTTGATTCTGATCCTGTCCTTTGTAAAGCACTTTCTAGCCTGGCTTCTTTTATCAGCCAGTTGTTCACTTAGACTTCCCAGAGCCAGGACAAAAATGTACACATTGTGACATAGTTTTTCTCATAGTCCTCCAACCACCCAGTGTTTCATCTGTCTTGACATGTACCATTTCAGACATTTAATGATTCCATTACTGTCACATTTAAGTCTTAAAAATTAATATATGTCATCAACCCTATCATTGAATAGAGTGAGGGAAAGGGCTCAGCAAAAGCTAAGGCTCCCTACCCACTCACAGGAGAGAGGCACACGTTGTGCTAGTAGGCATTGGTTGTTCGTTTTGTTATTCCTTTTTCCTTTGTTGAGCTCAGCTTGGGGACAGTTGTTGACGATGGGTGTGTACATGTTTTACCCTTAGCTTTTTTGCTTTTCTGTATATGGTTTTGCATTCATTTCTCAAAATCACTTCAGTATTCATTTATTTTCTTTGTTTTCTATATATGACTCAATTTTGACATTACTATTTTTGTACAAACAGCTTTTGAAATCCTGTCATGCAGTGTCCCAAACACAAGGTAGGACTGAAATTTTGATGATAAGCAAGACCTTGCTTTCCTTCCTGGCTATGTCAGTATTCTTGGTTTGATTTCCATTTATGCCTCCCTTCTGGTCATAGCTAACTGATATCTTAAGGGTTTAGACTTAAAACCCTGGCTATTTCATGCTTGAATTCTTCATACTCCTTAACCTGAAATGCTGTCCCATGTGCTTGTGGTAGAGTTTTAGCCAGCATTTCCAATTACAAATCCAAGAATTGGGTTGTTACCATGAAGACAACCCAGACTAAGAACATTATTTTTATATAATGTCTGTTGGTGCTTTTCAATGATCTAGTGTTGTGGTCTATGTGCAGAAATGTTATAATAGAATGGTTTTTGCCATGTGCTCTGTTAAGTCTGGTCTGCCTATGGCTAGTCATGGTTATAAGGTGACTATATAATTGACTGTTGGAATCAGAAACAAAATGTTTTTGATGTCTGTTAAAGTAGCCAGACATCTGCTAGGTGATCCCAGGCTATAGAAATGGGTGGTCACTCTGCCCATGGAGAATTTAACTCTCAGGATAATCTTTTAATTAATGACATTTAATTATGCATTTTATACTATGTTCAATAGAATCCTTAAATGCAAAGAGGCCAAAATGTAGGGAATCTTTTATTACCGTTTACTGAACACCAAGTCATTTAATTTCCAGCGCTGAAAATGTCTCACTGTCATCTCTCACGGATACTGTTTGTGTCATTATTTCATGTTTGTATATTTTCTCCATTTCTTCATTTTCCTGTGAATATTACTGTATGTCAGGCATTGAAATGGGTAAAGGGACTCAGCCCCAAATTTACATGGATCTAAAATTCTTTAGTGATGTTATATCTACCCTCATTAAAATGAAACCAAGAGCCATAATGTTGAAATAATAGTAACAGCACTGCATTGTCTGTGATATAAATTGATATTTGTTCTGGGACTTCATTTGGGAGATTTAAGTATTCTAGTATAGTCTAGAATTGGTCAGCCCCTTCCTCTGACCTTCCATTTAGCTGGACTAACAAAGCAGACATGAACCATAATATCACGGCACTTCAGAATCTTTCTTTCAAAATATATCCCTATAGATCTGTCATGTTTCCATTCTTACCTGTCCTTTGTTTCAGTAGTATATCACTGAAAAAGAGGGGAGGGTTTCTCACCCTTCCAAACGGTGCAAGCATGCGCGTTGGGCATCTAGGCTTTGGTTGGAAAGTCAAAGTTGAAGTGAGCCACTTGATTGGTTTCTCCATGTTCATCCCTAGAACCTGCTTCTATAGCCCCTCTCGAATAAGCCCATTGCTTTAGTGACTGTCTTAATTCATGATATTAAATTCATCCTGACTTATCTCCTGCCAGTCCATAAAAAGTAAATTACTTCAGAGAAGCAAGAGGCCAGAGTTTGGATACATTTCTGGCATCCTGCCTGCTCCTGTAATGTTCTGTTGGTAGGACTCAACTCAAAGCTGTGTAACATACATGCTCTTACTTTGCCTATCCCCATCAATAGACTCTGAAGTAATTACTTTTAATTAAACTTCAGGCTGCTTGAGAAATTAGTTGTGCGTAAGCAATGCTATTCTGAAAGTGATAGAATTATCCAAACGAAGTCACATGACACTAAATCGAACAGTTTGATTTGACGCCATCTAAGTATCTGGCTCAAGTACTTTTCATGTGATTTTCCCAGAAATTTGTAGGCCAGATTTTCTCAGATGTTTTTGTGCCATTAAAGTTTCTTAGAAGATCCTGTGAAAGAAAGATTCAGATTCTGTGGATCTTAAGCAAACTCCAAGGTTCTGTATTTCTGAAAATAACCCCATAGAAGTTCTGAGGCTGTCAGTCCACTTGCCATGTATGTAATAAGGATAGGTTTAGCAGGAAGAGAGGCTAGAGACAGCGGGTACCTTCAGAAGAAAATTTCCATGTGTAAGGCTGTGTTTCTGGTGTTGTAGGCGAAGGAGATGCAGCAGATGGTGAAATTGGAAGCCGAGATGGACCGCAGACCAGCAACAGTAGTATGAAACTCCAGAATGCAAACTGAAGCTGGAAGACCATGGAACACCAGGAGATCATGCCCAGCTTCTGAACACAGACTCCACAGACAAAAGCTGTTTTCTTTTGTGTTTCTTTTATGTATAGACACGGTGTTACCTGAAACCACACAGACTGGGGATGACCAAGCGTTCTTCTATTTAACAATTTGAATATTGAATTTCTTTGGCCAACCAAAAGTAGCTATGTATACATACAGACACACATACACACACACACAGAGAAATCCCCTATTCCTGACAGGCAGAGTTGAACCATGATACACAACTTAAACATGTTTGCTATGAGACAGCATCACAAGCCAGTGGGCTTGGTGATAACAACTCTGCTTTGTGGTGCATTAGAACATGTTTGAGCTGCTGCTGCAAAAAATTTAGTGCATTAGTAACTTAATAGTAAGCGCATGCACTAGAAGAATCAACTCTGTCTACAGTTCATTAGCAGAAGTGGTGGTCTGCTATACAAATCACTTTGCAGAATTTTCTACACCTAAGTTACCTCATCAGTAAGTGCCATGTCTTTACCATGCCATAAGATGCTAACTTCCTGTAAATGTTGCAGAAATCGTTAGGACAATAGAGACACAAAACGGTGTACCTGTGCCAAGCTCATCAGTGTGCCAAGGGGGACTCGGCAGGCTCGTTCCGGAAAGTTTACAGCTGACACTGCTTTGTAGGAATTGCTTCTGCAGATTCTACATACTGCAATTCACTATACACTATAGGGATCGTGAAGTGGTTATTGGCAAATGTTTGTAAATGTGACCATGTACAAAGTATTTATACTCCTTAATTCTCACAGTTATAGCGCAAAAATCATCTAAACATTACCACAAGACAAGACTAGTAAACAGGAATCATAGACGTAATGTTCTGCATGATGCACCAGCACCGATTATGACTAACCCATTCAGACACAGTTAACCTAACACCAAATAAATACTGGTTAAGTAAATGTATGGCACAGAATATTATTTGACTATTAAGACTTTTAGCATAATGAAAAAGTCTATATATATGTGTATATGAATTATGTGGTTATTCTTGATACTTCAAGTTCTAGTTTGAAAAATACATAACTAATTTAATTTTACACAAAAATATTTATGCAGATTTTCAGACTTTCATATCAGGAAATAACCTTTTTATGTCTGTTAAATATCCAACAATTTGCTACCGTGTTAATCTGCATGGTCTTCTCGCCTGCTGTAGTTGCCTTTGCAGGTGGCACGTAAAGTGGACCGGTGGGATCAGGTCATGCTGCCCAAACCCAGAGGAGCGTGCAGAGACCCGGTAGCCTAGAAAGAGTCAGATTCCTGATTTTAGGATACAAAATGCCAACTTAATTGTTGTATATGGTTGTACAAATAGATTCTGTGTGTTCCTCTGAAGAGGGCAGAGAATATTATGATACCATGAAGGCTGAAATTCAATGTACAACTTCTCTAATAAAAAAAAAAAAATGAAAACACATTTAACATCTACAAGAGTATTTGCTTCCACAGTGCTTTCTAGAAAACCTTTGCCTCTTCATATATGTTCTCTTATTTCAAAATAAGACTTTATTTCATATCCTCATTATGGTTCCCCCAAACTGACACAAAACAAACAAATTCTCCATTTTTCTTATAGTCATAAGTTGAATAGCTCTGTACTCTGTCGAATTCCTGGTTTTCTTCTTTGTGAAACAGTGGAATCAGACTGTATATTTTCAGCACCATCATCCCATTTGATAAAAGGTCCTCACATTGGGATTGCCAAATTTCAAAAAATTTTGTTAGCTTCTCTTCCTCAAAGCCAGAGGCTCCTTCCAAGAGCCCCAGGTTGCTGTCATTCTGTCACCTGCCTGGAAGTCACCACTTGCCACTTGCCTCTGCTTTTCAGAAGGCTCCTAGTTTCGCATTGTTCTGGTCATGTGATCTCTGGGTCTCCCTCCTTCTATACCATGGTAAATATTTATAGTTTGCAGTTTTAGATCCTGAAACTGTTTTAATTTATCCCAGATTACTTTTAAGTATTTGAGACATATTTATCCATAAAGGATCTATTGGAACAGCATTAAAGTCAACACATCTAAAATAACAGCAAAATTATGACTTTTGCTGTGAGCTGGAGAGGTGGATCAGCAGCTAAAAATGTTTGCTGTGTTTACAGGTGACCAGGGTTTGAATCTCAGCACCCATGTCCAGGTAGCCTATGATCAGCTGTCAATTCAGCTCCAGGGGATCTAACCCCCCCTTACCTCTGTAAACACCCACATACATATGGCAGATACTCACACAGACACAGACTTTTTTTTAAGTTTATGTTGCGCCCAGATTCTATAATTATTAAAGAAAAAAAAACCCTTGACAATTAAAATGTTCCATTCTCTTCTAGCATTAAGAACACTGCTGTGTTTCAGGGCATGTCATTCTAACGCCCAGTCCCCATTCAGAGCACCCTCCTCTCTAGGAGTTCCTATGACCTCCTTCTCTAGTTAATATCTGGCTACAAAGAAAGCTAGGTGGGAGGAGCTTCTGGTCTTTCCATTGTCCAGACAATCCTAAATGCCCTCCTCTGAAGCTCTGGAAAGTGAGCCTTTCTACCTAGTTTTTCAAGATCACTGTTGCTGTTCTCATCATGGCTGTTCATTTCCGCATTTTTCTGGTATATACAGATGTCCTGGATCTTGGCTGTGCCACCTTCGATTCATCCACCATGACACCACCTTTGTCTAGGTGTCCATATAGAACCATGTTGTTCTAATACAGTGGAGCCTCACAAATCCAGGGTCCTTGATGTCTTCAGGAGCTAAGTCCTAAGAAATGCAAAGTGAGCCTGGTTTTACTAAGCCACAAGACTTACTTGGGTTTCTGCTGTTATCTTGCTTCTGTGTATAGGAACTTTATTTTCAATTTAGGACTCTGAAAACTTCACTTGGTTTCTTTTTAGATGGGGTGCCTTTCGTTAAAAATTCAGTGGTTGTAGAGCTATGAATGTGTCTATGTCCTCTGTTACATTCCATTGATCCATATTTTTGTTCAAGTAACACACTTTTCATATTACTAAGGCTCTGCAGTATAATTTAAAATCAGAAACTGTGATAGCACTTGAATTGTTTTGGGGTTTTTTGTTTGTTTGTTTTTTGATTTTTTAGCTCAGGATTTCATTGTCTCTCTCTCTCTCTCTCTCTCTCTGTGTGTGTGTGTGTGTGTGTGTGTTTCCATGTGCATTTTAGAATTGTTTGTTCTATTTCTTTTAAGATCATCGAAATATTAGTGTAGACTGCATTGAATCTTCAAGTGACTTTTGGCAAGATAACCATTTCTCAGTATTTATTGTGCAGAGCCATTAGCAGTAGACTTACCTTCTAGTATCTTCTTTAATTTCTTCAATATCTTAAAGTTTCCATTGCAGAATTCTTTCACTTCATTGTCTGGGATTATTCCTAGGTTATTCTTTTAGACTATAATGAATGACATTTTTTCCTAGTTTCTTTCTCAACATATTTCCTACTGGTATATAACAAGGTATAGATGTGTGTTGAGTTTATATTTTGCTACTTCACTAAAGTGTATCTCAGCTCAGTTTCCTTTGGAGTAGAGTCCTGCTTCTTATCTTTATCCTTCCTCAGAGGACATTCTTGATAAACTGGAATATCAGCACAGTGTTATGCTTTGTCTCAGAGTAAGCTGATCTTCCCTTTTGGAGAGAAGAACAGCATTATAGGAAAGAAGTTGGCTCAGTGACAGGAACATAAGAAATGATCACAGGTTGCCAGAGGACATATTTATGGATCTCACAGAATAAAAATATTCTGCCTGTCAAATGACATGACACCCAATGATCAGTAACACATTTCTTGACTTAAGGGATGGTAAAATATGAAGAATATGTGCCTGTGAGAATTTGGGAAACATAGTATTTCAAATGCTCTATACACAATCTTCAAGCCCAAAACCTTAAAGAAGGAAGGACATTTCAAATATAGGGCACAAGAGGATCCTTCAGAAAACCTCAGAACTGTCTGCACCTGGATCTGACATTCAGCAAAGAGCTTCTTAGAAAGTAATGCAAAACAGGAAAGAAATCTACAATTTATCACTTGTTGAGAGATTTGTTTCCCTTGGTTGTTTCATCCAATCTCATGCCCTCAATTATGCTTGTGAAATGTTTTATACCGTTGCGAGGAGAGCCTCGTTCTTTCCTCCTCTACATTGTCTCCTCCTGAGAGATGTTGAACTTTAGACAGAGAATGTTCACCTTGTGTGTAATTAATAAAAAATGGAGCCCAGTTCTCCATCTGTTCTCCCTGTTTCAGCAATCGTAGCCAGTGCTTAACCTTGGGGCAATCTTGTTCTGCTTGGCCTCATCAGCCCCCATTCCCAGCTGCTGACACATCTACAAATTGTACCTCCCTGTCTGAGAAGCTTCTTTCTCCTCCCTTAAAACTTCTCTGCTTCTTTGACATCCATGAGTTTGAGCTTTTCTATTTGTAAGCACAAATTTTTTGCAACCTACTTTTAATAAGGGTTCCACTCTCCTCTAGCCCACCACCCAGCATAGGTAGTGGAAGAGAACAAGTTATTAGATTATGGGGGAAGTGCACCTGTTCAGCAATAGTTCTTTGGGGGCAAGCTTGATCTTCTTTGGCAGCAGTTCAGTCCTATAACAAGCACCAAATACAACTCATAAGCTACAGACCAGTCCTCTAAGCAGGCAAACACCAGGCACAAAATGGCAGCTATAGTCCAGTCCTTTCAGGAAACAGACATCAGGCTCGAACCAGCAACTGTAGTTCAATCCTGAAGAAACCGCCAGGCTTTGCCAACCGGCCAGAGGTGAGGCTGCAGAAGAGGCAAGCAGGAACCTCAAGAGCAGTACTTGGGTGAGTTTCTCCCAATGGCGGTGTTATCATAAGTTGAGCTCAACAATGCTATGAAAGCGAACCAATACATGCGTATTGTTAGCAAAGAATAATGAGGTGGAGCAAACCAAACCAATGCTCAGTGCTCATCTCCCACAGTCTAAGATGTCATATTTATACTCCTTCATCAAACGTCCTTTCACGTGTCTGCTATATCTAAACATCCTTTCACCTGTGTCTGCTTCAGGAAAACAGTCTTTCACGTGTTTGCTTTAGCAAGACATTCTTTCACCTGTGTGCTCCAGCAGACCATCGTTTATCATAACTAACTTTCCAAAGTACTAGAAGTTTCCACTTCATCTATTCAATTTCTTTTCCTTTCAGATCTCTTCCATATATACAGAATCTTTTTGCCAAGTGATGGTCCTAATCATATGTCCGTGCCGTTTGCGTGCAAGGAATTCACATCTACCTGCTAACGAATAACATTCAATTTACTGAACGCAGTATTCCATTTCTAGTCTAAACTTGTCTACTCACATAACCTGTTTCAACATAGCATTCACTGTTAAGAGAAAGGTAACACATATCTTTTCTAGCCCACTATGCAATATTTTGTCCTGAAACAATCTGAGCCAGGCAATGGTGGCACACACCTTTGATCCCAGCACTTGGGAAGCGCAGAGAGGTGGATCTCTGACTTCAAGGTCAGATTCACACAAACAAGAACTCAAATTTCTTCACATTTCTGTAAGTAGGTGAAGGAGTCCCAAGACTAAAGATCTTAAGAGTTCTTGAACTATAATTTGGCTTGAGCAAAGGCTATGTGAACATAAAGCTAATCCAAGTGTGCAATTAAGGTTCATGTTCCTCACGCTCCTCCATTGCTGGTGGGATCGCACACTGGTCCAACCACTCTGGAAATCAATCTAGAGATTCCTCAGAAAATTGGAAATAGATCTACCTGAAGATCCAGCTATACACTCTTGGGAATATGCCCAAAAGATGCCAGAGGGGCACATGTTCTACTATGTTCATAACAGTCTTGTTTGTGATAGCCAGAAGCTGGAAACAACCCAGATGTCTCATGACAGAAGAATGGATACAGAAAAACGTGGTTCATTTACACAATGTAATACTACTCAGCTATTAAGAATGAGGACACGCTGAGTTTTGCAGGCAAATGGATGGAACTAGAAAATAGCATCCTGAGTGAGGTAACACAGACCCAAAAGGACATACATGGTATGTACTCACTAATAAGTGGATATTAGCCAAAAAAGTACAGAATACCCAGGACAAATCCACAAAACTCAAAAAGGTTAACAAGCTGAAGAGCCCAAGTGAGGACGCCTCAATCCCACTTGGGAGGGAGAAGAAAGCAATCACAGGAGGGGGGAGGGAGGGAGGAACTCGGGTGGGAAAGGGGACAGAGAAGGGAAGAGGGGAACATGGTCAGGTATTGGGTGGGGGAAATAGGATTGAAGTTCTGAGGGCCAGCAGAAAGAATGGAAACAGGAAACCTCAGGAGGTAGGAGATGGGAGGACCCTCTAGAATGTACCAGAGACCTGGGAAGTGAGAGATTCTCAGAACTTAAAGGAAGGGATCTTAGATGAAATGTCCTACAGTGGGGAGAGGGAACTTGTAGAGCCCACCTCCAGTAGAAAGACAGGGCATCACATGAGGGATGGAGTTGCCATCCCATAGACAAAAACTCTGACCCATAGTTGTTCCTATCTGAAAGAACTGCAAGGACAAAAATGGAGAAGAGACTGAGGAAAAGGAGGCCCAGTAACAAGCCCAAACTGGGATCCAGCTCAAGAGGAGCCCCCAAGTCCTGATGCTATTACTGAGGCTATGGTGTGCTCACAAAAAGGAACCTATCATGACTATACTCCGAAAGACACAACAAGCAGCTGAAAGAGTCAGATGCAGATATTTACACCCAACCAATGGACAGAAGCTTCTGACCCCTGTGGTTGAATTAGGGAAAAGCTGGTAGAAGTTAAAGAGGAGGGCAATCCTGGGGGAGGACCAGCAGTCTCAACTAACCTGAAACCCTGTGATCTCTCAGACATAGGCCACCAACCAGGCAGCGTACACCAGCTGATATGAGGCTCCCGACACATATACAGCAGAGGACTCCTGGGTTTGGATTCAGTCAGAGAAGATGCTCCTAACCCTCAAGAGACTGGAAGCCCCAAGGAGTCCCCACTCCCTGGTCTGGTGGGATGGGGGTGGGGGTGGGAACATCCTCGTGGAGATGGAGGAAGGAGGTATGGGATGTGGAACCGTCAGAGGTTGGACTGAGGGGCATAAAATATATACTGAAAAAAAAAGAAAAAGATTCATGTTCCTCATTACATGCACATAGTCCAAAACTGTTTTAAATATACATAGGAAAATGGGCATATACTTAGGACACAACATAAATTAGGGGAAATTAGCACATCATTTATTGTACAGAAATAAATACACATTTTCTGAAGATCATTAGGAATTATGGCAAAATAACAAAACTTCCTTGAAACCTTATGCCAAGTGGGCACCAGCTAAGAGGCATAATTATCTAAGAGTTTGGATTACATAATTAAATCTTTGTTCCTTTATGGGGAGGTTCATCCACATCTGTCTTAGAAAGAGTGGAAAATTCTGTGTTAAGGGTGCTGAGAGGGAAGGAGGGCAGGAGGAAGGGAAAGTGAAGGTGGCAGAAGGTCTGATACAATGGTTTTTATTATTATTATTATTTCTGTGCTGGTTAGTTTATTGTCAACTTGACAAAACCTAGAGTCACTTGGGGAGGGGAAAATTTAAGCTGAAGAATTGCCTAAATCAGGTTGGCCTCTGGGCATTTCTATGGAGCATTGTCTTGATTGCTAATTGCTGTACAATTGCTGGGCAACTAGGTGATCCTAGACTGTTTGGGGGATGGGAACAGATCTGGTAGGGGAGGAGGAAGACAGAGGGATAGAATCCTGGAAGAGACAATTAGAATGAGAATGGGCATCTCTGGGACAAGCTAGAAACCAAGGGCAATGGAACTCTCAGGAATCTATGAGGGTGACCTTAGCCAAGACTCTTAGCAATGGGAGATATGGAGCCTGAATTGGCCATCTTCTGTAACCAAGCAAGACTTCCAGTGGAGGGATTGGGACACCAACCGAACCACAAAACCTTCAACCTATGATTTGTCCTGCCTACAAGATGTGCAGGGTAAAGGTGTAACAGAAATCGAGGGAGTGGAGTGGCCAGTCAATGACTGGCCCAGCTTGAGTGAGACCCATGCCGTGAGAGGGAGTCCACTCCTGGCACTGCTAATGATATTCTGCCATACTTGCAGACAGGAGACTAGCATAATTTGTCATCAGAGAGGCTTCACCCAGTAACTGATGGAAATAGATGCAGAGATCCACAGCCAAACATTAGGTGGAGCTTGGGAAATCCTGTAGGAGAGGGGGAGGAAAGATTGTAGGAGCCAGAGGAGTCAAGGACACCACAAGAAAACCTACAGAATCAATTAAACTGGGCCCATAGAGGCTCACAGAGACTGAATTGCCAACTAGGGAGCCTTAATGAAACTGACGTAGGCCCTCTGCACATATGAAGCAGATGTACAGCTTGGTCTTCAAGTGCCACTCCTAACAGCAGAAGCAGGGGCCATCTCTGACTCTGTTGCCTGACGTTGGGACTGTTTCCTCCTACTGGGCTGCCCCATTTAACCTCAACAGGAAAGGATGTGCATAGGCTCACTGCAACTTGATATGACTGGGTTGCTTGGTATCTGTGGGAGGCCTCCCTTTTTCTGAAGAGAAACAGAGGAGGGGTGGGTTAGGGGAGGGGGAGGTGAAGGGAAGGACCTGGAGGAGAGGAGGGAGGGAGGGGAAGCTGTGGTCCAAATGCAAAGTTAACTAATTAATTAATTAATCGATTGATTAAAAAGTATGTTATCTAAGCATGGGTGATGGAGCAAACTAGCAGGCAGTGTTCTTCCATGCCTTCTGCTTCAAGTTCTGGCCTTGACTTCCCACAATGGTAGCCTGTAAACTGGAGTTGTGAGTTTTAATATTTTGTACTCTAAGATTTGCTTTTGGTCATAGCATGTGTTACAAAACAGAAGAAAACTAGAACACTTTCATTGCAATGTTTCCCATGCCAAGTCTCCAAGTTAGCAATGGGAAATGATTTGAACCAAGAAAAACTAAGAGAGATTGACAGGGAATAAAAAATTACACTCAGGGAAGAACAGACATGGTTACTTGATAAAGATGACAGCTGTCATCTAAAGAGAAACTGAGCAGTAAAAATTGGACATAAGCAGTCCTGAGGGGACTGTGCAGTACCTGGAATAGTAGAGCGGAAACGCTGGAATTTTTCAGAGATCACTGTTGCAATATTACCATTTTGTAATAACCATCCCTGCCTCTGTGTGTCTGGGGGAGGTGTTACATTACTGAGATGGCTACTGGAATCAAGCATGTTTAGTGTACGTATCTATTACTTGTATAGCTTTTTGTCTTTCATTTTCTTGTCTTTCTTAATCCAGGAATATCTATTCAGGCCTTTGCCTTTTTAAAATTGATTGACTGACATTTATAGGTGAATTGCAGATGTCCTTTAAACATTTCAGGCTGAGTCCCTATTTAGATGTGTGATTTAAATTTTTTTCTCATTTTATGGCTTGCCTACTTCCTCTCATTTTTTTTTTTTTAATGCTGTGTCTTTTAAAGGACAAAAGTTTTGCTAAACATGGTGGCTCATGCCTTTAATCCCAGACCTTGGGTGATAGAGGCAGATAGATCTCTGTGAATTTGAGGCCAGCCTGGTCTACATATGAGTTCCAAGCCAGCCAAGGCTATGTAGACCTAGTCTCAAAAAGAAGAAAGATGTTGTGGTTTTTCTAAAGGACATTTAATTTGTTTCTTTTACTGATTTTTGTGCCTCTGGGGTTGATCCTATCTAAAGAATCATTGCTTAATTCACACATTACTAAATTGTCCTTTTTCTTCTAAGAGCTTTATGTATTAATTTATTTACACGGTGTGGGGTGTGTACGCATGTGCCCTGAGGCACCCAACTATGGGTCAGAGGAAATTTGCAGAGTTTATTTACCCCTTCCATCATGTGGGTCCCAGGGATTGAACTGGGACTCTGAGGATTTAGAGGCAAGGATTTTTACCCACTTGGCCATCTTCCCAGTTCCATTCTTAATTCTAATTGTATGTGATAAAAAGATCTAGTTCCACTGCTTAGCATATGGAATATTGCCCCATCATCATTCTTAGAAAGACTATTTCCCAACTGAACAGTTTTAGCCCTCTTGTAAAATGTCAGTGGATGGTACATGTGGACCTTATGATTACTAAAATGGCTCCATCCTGTGTAATAGACACTTGCTCAAGATATGGAGGACCTTCACCCAGCCAAATTATATGGGTTTCTTTTATATGCTGTTATGTAGCAATTTCCTATAAGATAAAACATTCCATCTTAGGAGGAAGCTCCTTAAGACACAAGATTTTGTGATATATGTGTGTGTGTGTGTGTCTGTGTGTCTGTCTGTTAACATTTATTGACAGCTAACTTAATATATCCAGCCTTTACAATCAGTGCTTCTCAACAATTGACCCCTTTGGGGAGTCACAGGAGTCACCTAAGACCATCAGAAAACACAGATATTTATATTTACATTCTAATAAATAACATCACAAAATTACATGAAGTAGCAATGAAAATAATTTTATGGTTGGGGGTCACCACAACATGAGGAATTGTATCAAAAGATCTCAGCATCAGGAAGGTTGAGAACCACTGCTTTATAATACATGATGTAATTTCACAATTTGATACAACTGAGTCTGAAATCTCCAAAACCCTGAGAAGAAAACTATGGAATGCTTCATAAATATGTGTGTCATCTTTGCACAGGGACCATGCTAATCCTTTCTGTATTGTTGTAATCTTATTATGTTTGCTGCTGAAACAAACAATGTCACAGGGAGTTGAAAGAAAGGTGAAACATTCTGTCTACTGCTGGGATAAAACACCATGACCAAGACTACTTATAAAAACAGTGCATTTAAATGGGCTTACAGTCCATGATATGGAGAGACTCCATGGTGACAGTCAGTGGCTCCATAAGTTGATCCATAAGTAGGCAGAGAAGCATACTGGGAATTCTGTGAGTCTTTTGAAACATCAAAACTGGTTCCCAGTGACAAATGTCTTCCAACTAGGCCACACCCAATCCTTCTTAAACAGTTATGCTAACTGGGAATCAAGTATTCAAACATATGAGGCTATAAGTGTCATGTCATTCTTATTCAAACTACCACACACTAGCTTGTATCATCTGAGAAGGAAGAACTTCAGTGGAGAAAATATTTTAACAGACTGGCCGGTAGGCAAGTCTGTGAATGTATTTTCTTAATTAATAATTGAAATAGAAGGGCCTACGTCACTCTGGATGGTGCCACACCAGGGTAGGTTGTTCTAGATGCAATAAGAAAGCAGGCTAAACGTGGCACAAAGAGCAAGCCAGTAAGCAGTGTTTCTCCATGGCTTAGGCTTCAGTTCCTTCCTCCAGGTTCATGTTTGAAATCCTGTTCTTACTTTCCCTCAGGATGGACTACAGCCTTAAAGTGAAAGAAACTCTTTCCTCTCCAAGTTGCTTCTTGTCATGGTACTTAACATGGGCATAGAAACTTAACCAGAACACTCTTGCAGAAAAGCTTTTTAACAATTCATAGCTTTAGGAAGTTCATGAAACTGGCCAGATCCATCCACTAAAATAAGTACATAACATTAATGACTGTTGAGAGACAGGTTCAGACCAGCTGAGCTTCCTGCAAGAAGCAGAGACCAAGAAGCTGACTAAAATAAGCAGAGATCAGCTGCTTGGAAGGGTCTCAGATCTACTGAGCTGCTTGGAAATGACACTATATTTAGTAAAATTGCCTGTAGGTTGCACAGAGCACTCCTGATGTCCAGGTTTCATGAGCTGTCATCCATGCTGGGGCGGCTTTATGTTATGTTCAATAGCCCATTTCTTTTATATCTTCCAATTTGGTGGAGTACAGGTTTTGTGTTTTTTTTATTTATTAATTTATTTTAAACTCCAGATTTTATTCCCCTCCCGGTCCACTCCTCAACTGTTCCACATCCCATACCTCCTCCCTGCCCCCTGTCTCCACAAGGATGTCTCCATCCCTCACCCCCACCCCACTAGACCTCTAAACTCCCTGGAGAGTCTTTTGAGGGTTGGGTGCATCCTCTCTGACTAAACCAAGACCCGGCAGTCCTCTGCTGTATATATGTTGGGGGCCTCATATCAGCTGGCATATGCTGCCTGGTCGGTGTTCCAGTATCTGAGAGATCTCAGGGGTCCACGTTAGCTGAGACTGCTGGTCCTCCTACAGGGTTGCCCTCCTCCTCAACTTCTTCCAGCTTTTCTCTAATTCAACCGTGGGGGTCAACAGCTTCTGTCCATTGGTTGGGTGTAAATATCTGCATCTGACTCTTTCAGCTGCTTGTTGGGTCTTTCGGAGGGCAGTCATGATAGGTTCCATTTTGTGAGCGCTCCATAGCTTCTGTAATAGTGTCAGGTCTTGGGACCTCCCCTTGAGCTAGATTCCACTTTGGACCTGTCACTGGACCTTCTTTTCCTCCGTCTCCTCTTCATTTCCATCTCTGTAGTTCTTTCAGATAGGAACAATTATGGGTCAGAGTTTTGACTGTGGGATGGCAACCCCATCCCTCATGTGATGTCCTGTCTTTCTACTGGAGGTGGGCTCTACAAGTTCCCTTTCTCCTATGTAAGGAATTTTATCTAAGGTTCCTCTCTTTGAGTCCTGAGAGTCTCTAACCTCCCAGGTCTCTGGTACATTCTGGAGGGTCCCCCCAACCTCCTACCTCCCAATATTGCATGTTTCCCTTATTTCTGGTGGACCTCAGGGATTTCAGTACTTTTCCCCCACCCAATACCCAACCATGTTACCCTCTCTTCTTCCCCCATCCCCTTTCCCTCTCAGGTCACTGCTGCCCCACTTGTGGTTGGTTTCTTCTCCCTCCCTAGTGGGACTGAGGCATCCTCACTTGGGCCCTTCAGCTTGTTGACCTTTTTGAGTTCTGTGGGCTGTATTGTGGATATTTGGCACATATTTTTTTGGCTAATATCCACTTATTAGTGAGTACATACCATGCCTACAGATTGGGAAAAAAATTTCACTAGCCCCACATCTGATAGAGGGCTAATATCCGAAATATATAAAGAACTCAAGAAACTAACCACAAAAAAATCAAACAACCCAATCAAAATATATGGGGTATAAAACTAAAATGAGAATTCACAATAGAGGAATCTTGAATGGCTGAGAAACACCTAAGGAAATGTTCAAAGTCCTTAGTGATCAGAGAAATGCAAATCAAAATGACCCTGAGATTACACCTTACACCAGTCAGAATGGCTAAGATCAAAACCTCAGGTGACAGCACATGGTGGGGATGTGGAGAAAGATGAACACTCCTCCATTGCTGGTGGGATTGTACACTGGTACAACCACTCTGGAAATCAATTTGGAGATTCCTCAGAAAATTGAAAATAGATCTACCTGAAGACCCAGCAACACCACTCTTGGAAATATACCCAAAAGATGCCCCACCATGCCACAGGGGCATAGTACGTGTTCTACTATGTTCATAGTGGACTTGTTTGTGATAGCCAGAAGCTGGAAACAACTCAGATGTCCCAAGACGGAAGAATGGATACAGAAAATGTGGTTCATTTACAGAATGGAATACTACTCAGCTATCAAGAATGAGGACATCCTGAGTTTAGCAGCAAATGGATAGAACTAGAAAATATCATCCTGAGTGAGGTAACTCAGACCCCAAAGGACATGCATGGAGTCCAGGTTTTTAAAGTGTATTCATATGATTCCCTGATTTCCTCAGTGTCTGTTGTTATGTCTCCCCTTTCATCTCTATTTTTTTAAATTTTCATCTTCTTTCTCTGCCTTTTAGTTAATTTAGCTAAGAGTTTGTCAATAAATCTTAAAGTACCAAGTCTTTGTTTCATTGATTCTTTGTATTATTATTTATTTGTTTCTTATTGATCTAATCTCTGAGTTTAATTATATTGCTACCTATCCCTTTAGGTTATTTATTTCTTTTCTTCGAGAGTTTTCATGTGTGCCATTAAATTACTAATATGAGCTTTCTCCCATTTTTTGATGTATGTCCTTAGTGCGATGAACTTGCCTCTTGGAACCCATTCGTTGTGTCCTATAAGTTTGGAGATGGCCATGCTTTCATTTTCATTCCATTCTAAAAAGTTTTTGTTTTATTTTTGTCTTGACCCACATTTCATAGTGATTTGTTCAGTGCACAGGAGTTTGTAAGCTTTCTGTTTCTGTTTTTGTTGATATCCAACTTTAATTTGTAGGAGTCAGATAGGATACAGGATTATTTCAATTTTCTTATATCTGTGGAAACTTGCGTTTTACACCAGTATTTAGTCAATTTTGAGTAAGTTCCATGGGTTGCTAAGAAGAAGATATATTCTCTTGAGTTTGAGTGAAATGTTCTGTAAATAACGTTAGCTCCATTTGGTTTATGACATTATTTAACTCTGTATTTCTCTATTTTTGTTTAGTTCTGGATGATTTGTCATTTGGCAAGAGTAGGGCATTGAAGTCTATCATTGTGTAGATCATTATATGATTTTAGCTATAGAAGTGATTCTTTTATAAAGTTGGGTGCCCCATGTTTGGTGCATAGATGTTAAGAATTGCAGTGTTCTCTTGACCAATGTTTCATGAATATGTATTATCCTTCTCTATCTCTTCTGATTGGTTTTGATTTGAAGTCTATTTTGTTGGATGTTAAAATGGCTACACTGGCTTGCTTCATAGTTCCATTCATTTAGGCTCCCTTTTTCTATTCTTTTACCCTGAGGTGATGTCTATCCTTGGTGTTAAGGTGTGTTTCTTTTTTTTT
>CM052701.1:39576860-39589362 GCA_028551405.1 Uromys caudimaculatus | reverse complement strand
CTCCCACCTACCCGCCCACCCATTCCCATATTCCCACCTTGACATTCCCTTTTACTGGGGCCTCTAGCACCCTCAGGCCCAAAGTCCTCTCCTTTCTCCCTGATGGCCATCGAGGTGATTCTTCTGCCTCATATGTAGTCCAAACCATGGGTCAATAGATGTGTATTCTTTGGTTAGTGGTCTGAACTAGAGGACGACCCGGGGAGGGTCAGGCCCATAAGGTGTGTTTCTTGAATGGAGCTTAAGGATAGATCCTGTTTTCAAATCCAATCTGCTAGTCTTGTGACTTTTTATTGGGGAATTGATATCGCTGATGTTAAGAGTTATCAATTAACAGTGTTTTGGGATTTCCATTATTTTGTTGTGGTGGTGTGGGCCTTTATTCTCACCTTTTGATTTGCTTGATTGTTTACTCCTTGTGTTTTCTTTGGTGTGGGTAACTTCTTCACATTAAAGTTTTCTTTCTAGTGTCTTCTGTAGAGCTCTGTATATAGATAGATACTTCTTAACTTGTTTTTATTGTAGAATGTCTTTCTTTCTCTACCTGTTTTGAACAAAAGTTTTGTTGTGTATAATAGTATTGACTGGCACCTGTAGTCTCTTAGAGTTTATAGAACATCTCTCCAAGTCCTTATGGCTTTTAGAGTCTCCATCAAAAAAAAAAATCAGGTGGTATTCTAGTAAGTCTGCCTTTATATACCATTTACTCTTTTTCCTTGTAGAATTTAATGTTCTTTATTTGTTCTGTATGTTTAGTGCTTTTATTATTATATGTTGTAGAAGTTTCTTTTATGATATAGTCTATTTGGTGTTCTGTGTGCTTCTTGTGCCTTGATAAGCAACCCCTTCTGTAGGTTGGGGAAATTTTCTTCTAGTCCCCCTACACAGTTGCAGCAGATGCCTGGACTTCATGAGGGTCCCCTAATAATTGGACTGAGGGCTGTCTCTGACTCTGTTGCCTGCCTTTGGATCCCCTTCCCTGGCTGGGCTGCCTTGTCTGCCCTCAGTGAGAGAGGATGTGCTTAATCCTGCTGCAACTTTATGTGCTCGGGTGGGTTGGTGCTCATGGTGGGCTTCCCCTTCTCCTCAGAGAAGGGGAGAAAGTAATAAGGGGAGATGTTTCTGAGGGTGGGACTGGGAGGAGAGGAGGGAGAGGAGCTGTGATTGGGTTATAAAATGAATAAATAAGTAAATTAGTGAAAATTTTCTGGGCCTTTTACTGGGTTTCTTTTTTCTCTATTCCTATTGTAGTTTTGATCTTGCCCTGGTGAACCAGACTTCCTGAACGTTTTGTGCCTGTGTATTTTTCAGATTTAATACTTTCTTTGACCAAGATAATTATTTCTTTTATCTTGTCTTCAATATCTGAGATTCTCTCTTCCATCTTGTATTCTGTTGGTGGAGCTTGCCTCTGAGGTTCCTGTTCAAGTTCCTACGTGTTTCATTTCTAGATTTTCTTCAGTTGGGTTTTCTTCATGGATTCTATTTCCACTTTCAAGTTTCGAGCTGTTTTATTCATTTCCTTCCCCCGTTTGTGCATTCATAGATTTCATTAATGGCTTTATTCATAATCTCTATAAGGTCAAATTCATAATTGCTATTTTGAATTATTTGTGTTATGTTTTAGCTATTTAGCTATATTTCATTTCTAAAGGATACATTAGAAGGATTGTTAGGCTCTAGTGAGACATGTTGTCCTGAATGTTTTGGTTATGATTTTATGCTGCTGTTTAGGCATCTGGGTTTGGTACTGATATCTGATTTTGTGTTTGTTAAATGGGCCTTCCATTGCTTGTTTTCTGTTGTCCTCTCTGGAAAGTGTGGTGGTTGCAGGTTACATGGTAGGGAATGCTTCTGGGATCCTACAAGGTTTGGCCACTAAGTATTAGAAGCTGATACAAAAGAATGGGGATAGATTAGGAGGTGGGACTCTGAGAGATCCACAGGATGGAGGAAAGCTGGGTGTGGCCTCAGGATCTGCATATGCCTAAAAATGAGGGCATAGAGGAAGGAGAGGTCACAGTAGATTGTCTCCTACAAATCTGGTGATAAGGCTAGTGGATTCTATGTGTCAGTTTGTATGCCAGTACCATGCTGTTTTTATTACTATAGTTCTGGAATATAACTTACATTTAGGGATGGTGTTACTTCTAGCAATGTTTTCATCGTTCAAGGTTGTTTTGGATTTCCTGGGTCTTTTGTGTTTCCATGTGAATTTTAAGATAATTTTCCAAACTCTGTGAAGAATTATATTTGAGTTTTGATAGGGTTGCACTGAATCTGTATGGTGGCATAGATGTGGGAAAGAGAAACCCTTATTCACTGTTGTTAGGATTGTAAATTTGTGCAGACATTGTGGAAATTAGTGTGAAGGTTTCTCAAAAAGCTAGGAATAAATCTACCATATACCCATATACCTGCTCATACCACTCAGAAATAAGTTCAAAGGACTCTGTATTTTACTACAGAGATACTTGCTCATCTGTGTTCATCGATGCTTTATTTACAGTAATTAGAAAGCAAAAGGGCCAACATGCCCATCAACTGATAAACAGATAATGAAAATGAACATTTACACAAATATACTATTCAGCTATGAGAAAAATGAAATTTTCAGGTAAATGAGTGGAAATCATTCTGAGTGAGAAAAATAAATGTCCCATGTTCTTTATGTATGGATGCTACATTTGAAATTTCACTGGAAGGAATTTCCCTGCAGTAATGGGACAATGCTTCTTCCAGCTATCACAGGCGATCCAATAAAAGGCCCAGTGCTAGGAATGCATTACTTCTTTTGTTGTTTTTAGCCAGTGGCAAACCCCCTCCTAATTATTACAGGCTGTTACCATTTCTCTTGGTTACCCTCCAGAACTTGATGTTAGGATTCTATTGCTGAGGACAACACATACTAGAGCCATAGCATACTGAGAAGTACAGATCTAGAAGCTTCATTCCTACTGACTATCTTCCATAGTGCCAGGCAGCTCTATGCACACTACCAAAAAGAGTGCTCAGCCAGCTCACCCAGGTATGAACTCTGCAAACTCCAATAGTAACTCTCCTGGATGGTCATAGCACAACTGTTAAATTAGTAGCAAACCACTTTGCAATTGGGTTTAAAGCCCACTCTGCAAGACAGAAATCGTGCCTGGTATTTTTAACTGGATCCAAAACTTATGACTGGCTAGGTCTTGTGACCTAGGGGAGAATCTATGACTATTATTCTATTAAGTGGACATAGTATTAAACTCTCAACTTAGTTTTTCTCTTTATTTTCATAGATTAATGCATTGCTCAATCCTCATTAAAGCGGCAACTAACACAAAAATGTTGCATGCAGAGAATAAAAGACTGTGGAATGCTCAACACTAAACTAGACATCTATATCATACCCCTTACCCTAGGATCCAATATAATCTCAGAAGAGATGGACAGAGAGATCCTGAGAGCCAGAAGTAGTGGACACCTGTGACAAAACATTTGATGGACATGACAGGGCTATAACAGACATGAACTTATATAATCTATGAGTGCATTCCCTAGATCAAGTCAGCCAAAATCCAGCATGGACAGGGCAGAACACAGGGTGGCTCGTCCATAAACACGTGACAGTTTCTGGAAGGAGAAAGAGAAACCCTTTGGAGGCTGTGGCCCTGAACGGCTCTCCATGCTGTGGTAGACAGTTTATACCTATGCACATGCAGGCAGTACTTACTGGGCTCAGTGGAGCATGAAGATGGCGTTCAGAGAGAAGAGTTGGTTTGGGGAAATAGGGGAGGAATGAAAGGGGAACAAATGGAGAATGGCTTAGATCCAAGCACATTATATGCATGTGTGAAACTCTCAATTTAAAATTTGTTTTAAAACCATGATCACAATGCTACCTGACATTTTGTAATTATAATTAACAATGAACATTTGCTAAAGACATGGTATCATCTGGTTGTCATGGAAAGCTATTAGTATAGGTTTTGTTCTTTCTTCTTTAGATGAGGAAATGACTGAGTAAAATTGTACAGTGTAGCACTTGCCACAACAAAGGAAAACAAATATTCTTCCTGCTTTTCATGTTATCACAAATTAATTTGTGCAAAGCTCTCTATGAGGAAAATGCAAAGGATATTATGCCTATTCTTGAAGAATTTATTTGTTGTTGATACACTGAAACATGGCCCATGCAATCCCAACACT
The DNA here is from genome assembly GCA_028551405.1 of Uromys caudimaculatus. Taxonomy (NCBI): domain Eukaryota; kingdom Metazoa; phylum Chordata; class Mammalia; order Rodentia; family Muridae; genus Uromys; species Uromys caudimaculatus. The sequence goes on along the minus strand of CM052701.1, from coordinate 39,585,171 downwards.
AATTAGATTTGCTTTGAATAACACTCCTCAGAAACGACTTTCGTAGGACAATAAGGACCAAACAAAACTTTGCTTTTGAAAGTCTAACCAAAAAGCCAAAAAGAATGGCCCACAGGCTAAGTCCAGTCTTTCATCTACTTTTGTCCAAAGAGCTAAGACTCTTTTTTCCAGTGTGTGTGTGTGTGTGTGTGTGAGAGAGAGAGAGAGAGAGAGAGAGAGAGAGAGAGAGAGAGAAAGAGAGAGAAAGAGACAGAGAGACAGAGACAGAGAGACAGAGAGAGACAGAGACAGAGAGAGACAGAGATTGGGAAAAAATTAAAAACATTTTGTGTCTCAAAAAATTGAATGAAAGCCTACTCATTCATATTTCTGTCATGCCACATCAGCATTAAATGTGCTGATAAAGTCTTCTGTAAACAGGGTTTTGCCAACTTATGATCCATTCCATTTATGCAGAAATAGAGAACACAGAGGTGAAAACAGAGGTTCAAAAGACAGTGGAAATGGAGTAGCAGAGCCACAAGAACACAGTTTTCTAGCTTTTGAAGAAGAGCAGCAACAAAACGTTTAGGAGCTCTCAATGACGCAGGCTTCTAAGGCCCAGGACTTTGCAGCACCTGAGATGCAAAGGCATGCTACTGACTTGACAGGCTTCATTTTTACTACTTTATAAGTTATTATTGAAGGAAAGGCCCATTCAATACAGAAGGCTTCCTTGGACACAGACTGAGTGTTCATGCAGTAGAGACAAAACCAAGTGACTTAGAGATTGAGGTATGGAGATATCTCCACTCCTTAGTGCCCAAGAACTATGATTTTGAAGAAGACAAGTCTGACATACTGGGTGTGTCTCCAGATTTGTCTCTCAAAAAAGATATAGAGCACAAGTGTTTGTAGGGAGAAAACATGGTGAGATTTTGACATATGGGGATCAAAAGATAAAAATGTAATTATAGAAATTATTACTGATAAGAGCTTAGTCCAACTAAATCCTGTGAGGCACATTGCATACTTATCTCAGAACTCATCTACCCAGGGTAAAGAATTATTCTCCAACTTTCTCTTTCCATGTGTGAGAGTTACACCTGAGGGTAGCGACTATCAAACACTTCTGTGGGAAAAACAAGCTTCTGGGGGCAGAGAAACCATCTAGAAACTCACAGGCACAACCAGAATAGCACATAAATACAGAGGCAACAAAACTGGAATATGACAAGGGCACCAAGAATGACTGCCACATTGGACTCTCCTCAGACCTGGAGAACTGTGGTGTTGGAAAAGAAAACAAATTACATGTATTGTGCTTTTAAAATGTAGAAATTGAGCTGGGTGGTGATGGCACTTGCCTTCAATCCCAGCATTTGATAAGCGGAAATAGATGGATCTCTATGACTTCTAGGCCTTGAGGCCAGCCTGGTTACAGAGTGAGTTCCAGTACAGCCAATGCTACCCAGAGAAGCCCTGTCTTGAAAAACCTTAAAAATATAGAAATTGTACTTCCATATTCCAGGTTATATCAGATATCTAGGCATGTGTTTTAACTTCCCTCTGGGATGTAAGACTCCTCAGCTCCATGCACAAAGGTAAGTCTGATAGCCATTTGGGGTCACCTTCTCATCACTCGCCTCAAGGGACTGATGGAGTGTTGAATGTGATGTGCTGGAAAATAAACCTCATGCTTTTACATAAAAAATAAAAAGCAAAAACAAACAAACAAATAAATACACTCACTGCAATTAAGTTGACTTCATCATAGAGATGAAGGTATGGTAAACTGTACATAAATTAATAAACATAATCCTGAATAAAAAAAGAACTGCTGGAAGTATCAACATCCCTGATTTGAAATCATACTACAGAGCTATAACAATATAAATGGCAAGATATTGGCATAAAACTAGACACATTAATCAACAGAACAAAACTGAAGTCCAGGATAGAATTTATTCCTTCAGACACCTAATTTTTGACAAAGAAATCAAATATATACGCTGGAGAAAAGACAACAACTTTAGCAAATGGTGCTGGACAAACTGGATAGCTGCATGCAGATGAATGAAAATAGACCTAAATCTATCACCCTGCACAAAACTCAATTCCAAATGCATAAAAGATCTCATAATAAGATCAGATAATCTGAATAGATAGAAGAAAAAAAGAGAATACAATAGAACTTGTCGGTACAGGAAAGGACTTTCTGAACAGGACCCAGATTGCTCAGGCATTAAGACCAATGGAAAGGTTCTGTGTGACAGAGGACACCATTGTTTGAGCAAGCTGCAGCCTACAGAATGGGAAAAAACGTTCCAGTTATACGTCTAATATGTGATTAGTATTTAGAATATACAAACAGCAACCATTTAAAAAAACCATGAAAATCAAGAAAACGTTTTTAAAAATCAAAAATAGAGTATAGAACTGAACAGAGGTCTCAACATAAGTAAATGTAAAACACTTAAAATTGTTTAACATTCCTAGCCATGGAAATGCACATTAAAACCGCTTTGAGATTTCATCTTACCACAGCCAGAATGGTCAACACTGATAAAGCAAGTGACAGCAGATGCTGGCCAGGATGCAGGGAAGGCGAACACTTAATCATTGCTGGTGGGAGTGAAAACTGGTGCAGCCACTCTGAGCATCAGTGTGGAGGTTCCTCAGAAAGCTGAAAACACGTCTACCACAAGATCCAGCTACATGATTTTGAAGCATATATTCATATACTATAACTTAGCAGCCAAACAAACCCTTTCCTCCCCTAGGTCGCTTTGGTTTGTACTTCATTGCAGAGCAGATACCAAAGAAGGACAAGTATCTTTTGTGATCTATTACCTGGTGAGGATTATATTGGCAGGAAATGTAAAGGTCAATAGAAGTCCTGAATACTCCAAAGTAAGTTGCTTTCAACTAATGAACACTGATCACCAAAACCCAGACAAGCCCGTCCACCCTGGACATGTCCTTCTAGTTGTGAAGATTTTAGCAACTAGGACTCAACACAGAGAAACAAAGGCAGGAGCCATAACATATGGCACACTCTATCAATAACAAACCCTCCAGAGGTGACTGGCTTATAGCTCCTGTTTATTTTCATTTATGAGTTTTTAATACTGGTGCTTGTATTTCCAGTTGAGATGGAATCAAGCCAGATATCCAGATTTATAATGGAAGAAAGAGCCCAAAAGTGGGTCATGAACAATTGGGCCCATTAATCATCCCAAGTCCACTAGCTAAGCATGCTGGGTGCCAAGAAAGCCACGGGGCTTTGTCTCAAAGACAAGGTGCTTTTCTAAATTTAATTCTCCTTGTGGAAGTTTAACATTTGAGCTCACTAATATTTTCCATTTGTTTGCAAAACAGGAGCAGGGCAAAGCAGGATAGCCCCACCTCAAAGTAGCAAGAAACAACCTTAATCATCAGACCCACCAGCATGTGTAGGCTGTAGTGACCTATGCATTGACCTTCACTTACTCACAGCTGGATCTATTCTAGCAATCTCAAACTCATTCGGAATGGAATTTTGTGTTGGGGGCTTGCCCATAGTTCCATGTTATAGTCATTGGTGTTATAATCGTCTTTCTTGACTAGGGTTAAAACTCTAAGCACTTCATCTCATCTCCTTGGCATAGTCGCTAAAGTAAGCAGTGCCAGCTCTTCCTCTAAAATACGTCCAGATAGCCTACTACCAACCCTGGAGGGACAGCACCTGGGTGACACCACATCTGACTTTTGTTTAGGAATGGTGGCGTCCCTTCCCATCAGCGATAGAACAATGATGATCTGAAAGCCCTACTTAGAGTCAGGCTTTGGGTGGGACTGTTTGCCTGTCTAGCAAGTGCTCAGACATTCGGGTGTTTCTGATCATCTTACTTTGACTTCTGCGACCACCTCTTGCTTGTATTTTTATGCACTCGTGGGGACCTCAAACCCTTTCTCATATAGAGTAGCAGAATGATTCTCTTAGAGAATAAATCAAATTTTGTTACTCATCTTCTAGAATCTCTGTAAAGATCCTTCCACATTGTGGAGAGGAAGGAAGTGAAACTTCTGTCACAATGAAAAGTAAATCATTAACTTAAAAAAATGAACATTCTTCACTACTTTATTTATTGTTGCAAAAATAACAGACTATCTCAAAGCTTAGTAGTTAAAACAACAAAAATTTATGATTTTTCATGATACTCTGGTAGGACTCAGCTGGTCAGCTCTTCTGCCCCATTTGGCTGAGCTCATCCATAGGAACACATTCAGTTATATGACTTCATTTCGTTGCAAACCCAGCTGGGGCAGAAATGTGCACCATGACACTTATGTGTCAGCTGTAGTTGGAATGGCTGCCTAGGCAGTCCCTCTCCACATGACCTCCTAGCATTTCAAGGTCAATTTCAAGTTTCCTTTTATTGGGGGGAGTGGGCTGGAAGCTAAATTATCAAAGAGACAAAAGGGAAGCTACTATGACCGTGCCACAACCTAATACATGCCTACCATAGCTTATTGATAAAATCACCTCACAAAGTCAGCCAGAAATGAAGCAAAAAGATCTCCCAGTCTCTTTCCTTCTCTGTATCTTCCCTCTCCCCACCTCCTCTTTCCTTCACTGTCCCCTCCCTTCGTCTCCTTTCTGCTCTATGACATGAGCAGCTTTGCTCTGACACATCCTCTCCATCATGACGCCATGCCTGAGGCAGGAGAATGTGAGCAGACTGCAAAGGCTACAGGGTGAAGGCAGACGCAGCAGAGGCCACGTTATACCATCTTTGAGTTTTGTGAGTTTTGTCCCAGCCCAGGCCAAGAAATGGAGCTGGATAATCAGAAACTTGAAAACTTCTGACCGTGTGTGACACCAGTATAACACTGAAGCCACAACATAGCAGAACTATAAGACAACAGCATGGATTCTGGAGGCACCTCCTGGAGCAGAGGAATTCAGGAGGGAGAATCTATCACAATACCTGCACTGGTCTTTGTGTGATTAAGAAATGAAATTCTTCCATCATTCCCCTTGATTCTGGGAGGGACATTAATGTACAGCAAAAGAAGGGATCTTTGGACAGCTATCTTCAGAACTGATCTCTGTATACTATAATTCTCCAATTTAATTTGAAACCAATTTGCCTCTTATTCATTCTGTTCTGGATACACTGGGCATCTTTGTCATTTTAGAGGCTGCTGTTGAGATAGAGTCTATTAGCCTTCCTCTCCCCAATAGTCTTCTTCTCATAGAACTGATTTGCAGCAAGTTTTGTAGATTTCTTGACTAAATACTAGATTTACCAGACTCCCCAAAAATCATTCATAGTCACATGATTCTTTTCTGAGCAATGGAATATCATGGAAAGTGTCCAGTGGAAGCTTTAATGAGGTTTCCTTAACAGACAGCAGCTGAACATGAAGGAGGCAGGGTCAAGAGATTCATGAGTTTAAGGCCAGTCTAGATGACAAAGCAATGCCTGTTCTAAAGAACCAAGGACTAGAGAGTTAGTTCAGTGAACGAGTACTTGTGTATCATGTACACAGCCTTGAGTTTCATCACCAACATTACACGCACATACACACACACCTGGAGACATCTGCCTTGATCATTCTCTTTCTCTGCCTTGTATTATTCTTGTGCTGTTTGAACCACGGGAAATTGTGGAAAATGAATGTCCTGTCAAGTTGGGGAGGCCAGGGTCTCTGGGACAATTAAACAATGATCAGAAGGTGACTGATAATCTTCCTAAGCCACACTGACTGAGTTTTCCATTTTTTAGAGCCAACCCTAATTTTTACTGCTGAGCATTTCCAGCCAAAGTTTGAACAAAGGGCCTGAGGTAGGAGAGTGTCCAGATGTGAACAGAGTAGAGTTTAAGGGAGAGATGGAGGCAAAGGTTTCAGGGGCCACACTATAGCATCTTCTAGACTTGGCCTTTTTTAAATCAAAATAAAATGGTAAGGCAAAGCAAAATTTGGGGGAGTGAGTAAGACCATGTCTTTGTTAGAAACTCAGGTTCTTTCTCAGCATCGAGTGGGGAGCTGAGGATGCATGGATTCTATTGCTATACTATCCCATCCTTCTAGATCACCATCTCTGGGTAAGGCCCACAGGATCTGTTCTGACAAGTCCTCCAGGTTCCAATGGCTACTCGGGGCAGAGAACTACTGCTTTAGGAGGGTACACTTCAGTCACAATGCAGTTTGTCATGTGGAATAACCCTCCTCCACTTCTGACCTTTCTTTTCAATGCAGTTCTCCCTGATGCTTGAAAAGCCTCCAGATCCATACAGGTTTCTAGCACATTCTCTCATCCGGACTGGTCAGCATCTCCCTGGAGCCCTCTGCAGCCAGGCTTTGGTAGTGATGCCATTTTCTGCTTCCAAAGAACATTCCTTTCAATCTTCTATTAGAGTATTTACTGTACTGTTTCCTAACTGTTTGTTGCAAATAGAAAATAATTGCCAATATTCTCAAATATTAAAAATCATCTTAAAAACAAAAAAATTAAATGTCTATTTTTCAACACTCTGGAGTAATTAAAAAAATAAAAACTTCGACTTCTGGTTTCCATCTGTGGCGGGAGACGTCTGCCTGGGCCACCAGGACTCAGTAGCCAAGTAGCGCCAGGAGGAAGTTACCCTCTCAGGAACATGGAAAGCCATGAGTGGGGATAAGATGAGCACCAATGCTCACCTGAACCCAATCGGAATCCTTGGGACACAGGGACTGAGGAAAAGTCAGGGACAGGAAACTTCTGGTTGCCATCTGTAGCTGGGGACCTCAGCCTGGGCCACAGGGCTCCAGGAGAGAGCTGGTATCCCAGGAGTGCTGACACACCTTCAAGCACAGGCAAAACCACCACTTCTGTCAAACTCACTAGATCAAGAGGGATCCTTGCAGAGCCATCAGGACACAGGAACCAAGGGACAGCTGGGGACAAGATTCTTCTGGTTTCTGTCTGCACTCCAGAGCTGACCCTGTGCCACAGCTCTCCAAACCCAAATACCTCTCAGAGAGAGTGGGTCTTCAAGGAGTATTGACACAGAGGCCTGCAGGAGGGACAAGCCACAGCCAGACAGAGTAAGGCCAGCTAACATCAGAATTAACAAGATGGCAAAAGGCAAGGGCAAGAACATAAGGAACAGAAACCAAGGGTACTTGGCATCATCAGAACCCAGCTCTCCCACCACAGCAAGCACTGGATACCCCCAACACACCAGAAAAGCAAGACTCAGATTTAAAAGCACTTCTCATGGTGATGATAGAAGACTTTAAGAAGGACATATATAACTCCCTTAAAGAAACACAAGAGAACACAGGTAAACAACTACAAGCCCTTAAAGAGGAAACACAAAAATCCATTAAAGAATTACAGGAAAACACAATCAAACAGACAAAGGAAATGAACAAATCTATCCAGGAGCTGAAAATAGAAATAGAAACAATAAATCACAAAGGGAGACAACCCTGGAGTTAGAAAACATAGGAAAGAGATCAGGAGTCACTGATGCAAGCATCACCAACAGAATACAAGAGATAGAAGAGAGAATCTCAGGAGAAGATACCATAGATAACACTGACACAACAGTAAAAGAAAATGCAAAATGCAAAAAGCTCCTAACCCAAAACATCCATGAAATCCAAGACACAATGAGAAGACAGAACCTAAGGACAATAGGTATAGAAGAGAGTGAAGATTCCCAACTTAAAGGACCAGTAAATATCTTCAACAAAATTATAGAAGAAAACTTCCCTAACCTAAAGAAAGAGATGAAATTAAAATACAAGAAGCCTACAGAACTCCAAATAGATTGGACCAGAAAAGAAATTTGTCCTGTCACATTATAGTGAAAACACCAAATACACAAAAGAAGGAAAGAATATTAAAAGCAGGAAAGGAAAAATGTCAAGTAACATATAAAGGCAGACCTGTCAGAATTACACCAGACGTCTCACCAGAGACTATGAAAGCTAGAAGATCCTGGGCAGAACTCATATAGACCCTAAGAGAACACAAATGCCAGCCCAGGTCCCTATACCCAGCAAAACTCTCAATTGCCATAGATGGTGAAACAAAAATATTCTATGACAAAACCAAATTTACACAATATGTTTCCACAAACCCAGCCCTACAAAGGATAATAGATGTTAAACGTCAACTCAAGGACGGAAACTACACCCTAGAAAAAGCAAGAAAGTAATCTTTCAACAAACTCAAAAGAAGATAGCCACACAAACGTAAAAATTACATCAAAAATAACAGGAACCAACAATCACTATTCCTTCATATCTCTTAACATCAATGGGCTCAATTCCCCAATATAAAGACATAGAC
>CM052701.1:39492471-39576360 GCA_028551405.1 Uromys caudimaculatus | reverse complement strand
CTCCTTATCTATTCAATATAGCAATTGAAGTTATAGCTAGAGCAATTAGACAACAAAAGGATGTCAAAGGGATACAAATTGGAAAGGAAGAAATCAAAATATCACTATTTGCAGATGATATGATCATATATTTAAGTGACCTGAAAAACTCCACCAGAGAACTGCTGCAGCTGTGAAACGACTTCAGCAAAGTGGCCCGGATATAAAATTAACTCAAACAAATCAGTAGCCTTCCTATACTCAAAGGATAAACAGGCTGAGAAAGAAATTAGGGAAATGACACCCTTCACAATTGTCACAAACAATATAAAGTATCTTGGTGTGACTCTAACCAAACAAGTGAAAGATCTGTATGACAAGAACTTCAAGTCTCTGCAGAAAGAAATCGAAGAAGACCTCAGAAGATGGAAAGATCTCCCATGCTCATGGATTGGTAGGATTAATATAGTAAAAATGGCCATCCTGCCAAAAGCAATCTACAGATTCTATACAAAACCCATCAAAATTCCAACTCAATTCTTCATAGACTTAGAAAGAGCAATTAATTCTCAAATTCATTTGGAACAACAAAAAACCCATGATAGCAAAAGCTATTCTCAACTTCAAAAGAACTTCTGGGGGAATCAGCATCCCTGACTTTAAGCTGTACTACAGAGCAGTAGTGATAAAAACCGCATGGTATTGGTACAGTGACAGGCAGGTAGATCAATGGAATAGAATTGAAGACCGAGAAATGAACCCACATACCTACAGTCACTTGATTTTCGACAAAGGAGCTAAAACCACCCAATGGAAAAAAGACAGCATTTTCAACAAATGGTGCTGGTTCAACTGGCGGTCTAAATGTAGAAGAATGTGAATTGATCCATTACTATCTCCCTGTACAAAGCTCAAGTCCAAGTGGATCAAGGACCGCCACATAAAACCAGATACACTGAATCTAATAGAAGAGAAAGTGGGGAAAATCTTCGAACACAAGGGTACAGGGGAAAATTTCCTGAACAGAACACCAATGGCTTATGCTCTAAGATCAAGAATCGACAAATGGGACCTCATGAAATTGCAAAGCTTCTGTAAGGCAAAAGACACTGTCAAAAGGACAAAACGGCAACCAACAGATTGGGAAAAGATCTTTACCAATCTTAAGTCCGATCGAGGGCTAATATCCAATATATACAAAGAACCTAAGAAGTTAGACTCCAGGAAACCAAATAACTCTATCAAAAAATGGGGAACAGAGCTAAACAAAGAATTCTCATCTGAGGAAATTCATAGGGCTGAGAAGCACCTAAAGAAATGTTCAACTTCCTTAGTCATCAGGGAAATGCAAATCAAAACAACTCTGAGATTCCATCTCACACCTGTCAGAACGGCTAAGATCAAAAACTCATGTGACAGTAGATGCTGGTGAGGATGTGGAGAAAGAGGAAGACTCCTCCATTGTTGGTGGGATTGCAAGCTGGTACAACCACTCTGGAAATCAGTTTGGTGGACCTTCAGAAAAATGGGCATAATACTACCTGAGGACCCAGCTATACCTCTCCTGGGTATATACCCAGAAGATGCTCCAACATATAATAAAGACACATGCTCTACTATGTTCATAGCAGCCATATTTATAATAGCCAGAAGCTGGAAACAACCCAGATGTCCCTCATCAGAGGAATGTATACAGAAAATGTGGTACATTTACACAATGGAGTACTACTCAGCTCTTAAAAACAATGACTTCATAAAATTCACAGGCAAATGGATGGAACTCGAAAATATCATCCTGAGTGAGGTAACTCAGTCACAAAAGAACGAACATGGTATGTACTCACTGATAAGTGGGTATTAGCCCCAAAATTAGGAATACCCAAGTTTCACTTTACAGTAACTGCTGGACTGAGACTGAGGTCCCGGATGAAGGAGTTGGTGAAGGGACTGAAGGAGCTGAGGGAGTTTACAGCCCCATGGAGGGAGCAACAGTGTCAACTGGCCTGACTCTTCCCCCCCCCCCCAAGCTCCTGGAGGCTGGACCACCAACCAAAGAATACAGATTGAGGGACCCATGGCTCAGACCACATATGTGGCAGAGAAGGGCCTTGTTGACCATCATGGGGAGCAGAGGCCTTTGGGCCTGAGGGTATTAGAGTAAAGGAGAATGTCATGGTGGGAAGACGGGAGTGGGTGGGCGGGTGGGTGTGGGGGGATTACCCTCATAGATGCGGGGTAGGGAGGAGGGAATAGGGGGTTTCCAAAGAAGAGACCTGGAACGGGGGAAGTATTGGAAATGTAAATAAAGTATCAAAAAAATTAAAAAAAAAAAAAGAAAGAAAAAAAATTAAAAAAAAAAAACTTCAACCTTCCCAAAATGAGATAACAATAGATGCTATAAATGAACACATTTCATTGATTTTAAACCACAATTTCAGTTCTTTGTTCAATCTGAATGAGTCTTAATCAATGGCCTGTTTCTTTCTCTATAGTATCAAAATTAATAGCGTGTCTTATTATAATATTGAACCTTTTAATAATAAGTACAGAAAGAGACAAGGAAGGGGAAACCTGGGGGAAGAATGGAAAGTGTAGCTGTGGGAGACAGGAATCTTCTTTGGGCAGGATACCTGAGAAGGAAGTATTTGAAGACAGACAGGAAAGGGGAATGTGTAGTCGTGGGCCATGAAGCAGTGTGGCAAGAGCTTTCCAGGTAAAGAAAGAACAAGGACAAAAGACCAAGGGCAAGCACAGTACCCAGTGTCTTGTTGATCAACCTAGAACATCTCAAGACAGTCTCTAGGATAAGGAGCATAAGTGGAACAGGAAAGACACTAGTAAAAGCAGAAAAATGGGAACACAGAAGCAAAGTAGAGACTTATAACCCCTGTGGTGACTCCATGCTTCCAACTTGTTCTAAGAAAACACCACCAAATAGAAGAGTCAAGATAAAGAGGATGAAACTCTTGACAGACAGCAAAGAGCCAAGATTAAAATCAAAGCTGAAGAAGAGGAAGAAGAATGGGTCATAGAAGAGGGCCATCTGTAAAGCAGAAAAACAAGAAGTATGAAAAGAAACATGTTAAGGAACAATCACTTTTTTTGAGGAAGAGCCAAGCACCAGTCCTTTAGTTCCTTATCAAAGAAAAACGAAAGAAAAATGACAATAAGGACAGATGGATGGGAATCATAAAATCTATCCCATGGACACATCATGCTTTAAGATGCAGCTCAGAGCATACCAGAAATATTCTAAATAGTCCCCGAAGCTTGACTCCAACAGTGATTATCTATAGACTTTCAAATCTTTTTGCCTTGCTATCAGCTGCTAGACTTATAGTCTTTGATACACAAATCAAAACATTTTCTTTTTATTAAAAAGTCAGTCTCTGATAAATACCCATAAACACTTATATATTGAGACCTCTTGTTAATGTACCATATACTTTTAGAAAATCAAGGTTGCAGAGCATTTTAAATTCATGCCCATGTTGACTTAATATGGCTTATGGAAATAGCAAAAGGCTGTGGTAGAGAAGTCTAAGTTAATAAAACATTTTACCATTTTTAAAAACTAAGTTGCTGTACTCTAGAGCATTTCATAGCTGCAGGTAGACTAAATACAGTCCTTTCTCTCAAGGATTTCTTAACTATCAAGGCAACTAGAAAAATCACCACAACATAATCCTACAATGGTGGTCACAGAAATGTGGTGGAATGTATTGGCCATACAAGGAGGAACCACCTGCTGTGTTCAGTGAGACTCCAGTGAAAGTCTAGCTTAAACTTCATTCTCTTGGAGAATTCCTTTAGCAATTGGGATGAACTCTTGTGGGATGAAGAAAATGTATCCCGTTGTTGTCAGATACTAGGCTTGTTTAAATATAATCTCTGATTTCCAAAGTGCTTTAGGTTTCAGGTGATTCACAGGGCATTTTAAAGAGATAAAATAAAAGAATATCCCCCAAGTAGGCGTGTTTTACTTAGGGTTCTTGTTGAACCATGATCAAAAGAATGACTGCTGAAGTAGAATAAGGTAGAAAAGACAAATTATTAGGTACCAATTTATTGACTTATTTAGTGATTTGCTTGAAGCACTGCTTGTACTGCCTATTTGCCAAGCATGACTTAGCTCATTACTTGGAACAGAGTGACCTGAGGAAACAGCTAAAATAATGGACCGTTGCCCTTAACAACCTACAGACTACCAAGAAGGTCTGTAAACTTTCACTTGTTTGTCTGCTCCACCTTATGGTTTTAAAGTATCAAATGAAAGAGTGCAAGGACCCTATACTGAGGCTTTAAGGAAGCATCTTGGCTTTGTCCTCCAGTACTGTGTCTTCTATTTCTCTCTCATTGGTGCTGGAGTGCTCAGAAAGCTTTTGCAACACTGTGGGGAAATACCATGAGCAAAAGCAACATGAGGGAGAAGGGGCTTATTTGGCTTATCTCAAATCCCAGTCCACTAAAGAAAGCCAAGGCAGGAACTCAAACTGATTAGGAACCTAGAGGTAGGAGCTGATGCAAAGGCCACAGAAGGGTATTGATTACTTGCCTGTCTCGCTTAGCTTGCTCAATCTGCTTTCTTGTCAAACTAACCACAAGTCTACAGTAGCACCAGCCAGAATAGGCTGAGCCCTCCTACAGCAGCCATTAACTACGAAATGTTCTACAGACTTGCCAACCACTGGATCTTATGGAAGCACTTTCTCAATGGAGGTTCATTCAGTCCTCTCAGATGGCTATAGGTTGTGTCAAGTTGGCATAAAACTAGCCAGTCCAGGGCTCTACTGTGAAAGTTATGTATTTTAGAATAGTTATTTTCAAAGCAATAGTGGAGTTTAGGGATGTATCACAATGGTCAATACTCAACTGCCATTTTTGTTCTCCCTTAGTTCAAGCCATCACCTCCTAGCAGCACTAGACCTCATATCCTTTCCAAGTCTGTTACAGGTTGAATATGCTTGGCCCAAGGAGTGGCACTGTTTGGAAATGTGGCCTTGTTGGAGTGGTGTGTCACTGTGGGCATGGGCTTAAGATCCTCACCCTAGCTTCCTGGAAGTCAGTCTTCCACTAGCCACCTTCAGATGAAGATGTGGAGCGCTCAGCTCCTCCTGCACCATGCCTGCCTAGATGCTGCCCTGCTCCCCCCTTGATGATAATGGACTGAACCTCTGAACCTGTAAGCTGCTCCAATTAAAAGTTGTCCTTTAAAAGACTTGACTTGGTCATGGTGTCTGTTCACAGCAGTAAAACCCTAACTAAGACAAAGTTCAATCGCGAGTAAGAATTCTTTCTCATGGACTGAGAAACATCAGATCCTCACTCCTAACATCAGGCATTGATCCCTAAATCAGGTATCAATGGCAGGTTTCACATTACCAGAACTTCATGAAGTGAGAGTTGAGGGTAGTAGCTCCTCTGAAGGAAGAGGTTACAGTTAAAAGAAACAGCAGTGGATGCCCATGTTGGAGCAAGAAGAAAACAAAAGATGCCAAGTAAACTTTCTTGTAACACATGACTCCAACTGATAATCATCCGGTGGAGTGGCCCCTGTCTCTACCCTACACAACTGATGTAACCTTACCTGTTGTGTCCTTGCACTTCTCATACCTCCCTTGCCTCCCACACGCTCATAACACCTCCAACTCAAATCAAGTCCCAGCTCCTAGTGCAATGGTATTTCCATGGAGGCTTAAAGAGTTGGTTCCATATAGATGATGCTATGTGGGTGGGGTCCTTATGAAAGAATTAGTACTCTTGTTCTGAGAGAGAGAGAGAGAGAGAGAGAGAGAGAGAGAGAGAGAGAGAGAGAGAGAGAGAGCGCAAAGCTTCATCTCTGTCATGTGAGAACAAATCCAGAAGACAAACAGTGGCGTCTTCAACATGGCGAGAACCTTCTGTTTTGCAAAACTATGAAAAGTCTATATGCATTTTCAGACAATTTCCAAGTGAACAAGGAAACTCAATTCTATGTTCCTTTTCAGTTGAAGACATTTTTGAGACCTGTTCTGTCTAATACAGAAGCCACAAGACACTGTGGCTTTTCTGCATTTCAAATATAGCTGGACCAGATCTTAAAGACATCAAACAAAAAATTCACCATATTTTCTTCATTGGATGTTGAAATATTTATTTTTAATATTTCGTGTTAAACAATATATATTATTAAGGTCAATCTTATCCTTTTCTTTTTAATTTTAAGCGTGCCTATCAGAACATTTTAAATTACATGTGTAGGCTGTGTTACATCTCTATTGGGCAGCACTGCTGTTGATTAGTGTTTATTTTTAAGTGTTGTGTGTGGGTACAGGTACATGTCCATGGGGGTGTGTACACATGTGCGTGTTGGTGAACATTGAGTCCAAAGATTGACATCAGCTTTCTTCTTCAGCTACTCTCCATCTTATTTTGTGAGTCAGCGTGTCTCACTGAAACTGGAACTCACTGAGTGAGTTGGCTGGCTAGTCAATGAGCTCCAGGGACTCACCTGTCTGTCCAAGCACTCTGGTAACATTCACCCTGGCCCCATTCATTTGGTGTTTCTCAAGGCTTTGTCCCTTCTGACCATAAGCATCTGAGTACTTGTTAGATATGCCAATAGTCCCACCCAGACCGTATTTCTAGGTAGGACCTTCCCAAGCTGTCCACACATTCCACACCAGCATTCCATAACTGATGGACAGGGAGGGATGCCATCTGTCTTCAGCAAAATTAAGATTCTGTGCTCTGGGAGAGGGCTGTTTGAACGGTGAGAATATGGGATGGAACACAATAGTCAGGCCCCTCTATCATTTTGGTTTAAAATTAGTGTCTTGGCCTTTGTGTTAGTATAGCCAAATGATTTATAAAAATATATGTTTGTATAAATAAACAGTTGTTCAGCCTCTGCAGAGGCACAGAGCAGTTCAGCTCCTAGTGGGAAAACAGAAAGAGGAAATGGACCAATGAGAAATAGTGCATAGGCTAGTCAATGCACAGGACAGTGAGAGGCTTTTTAATTCCCTTATGGAAAACTCAGTAATCCCTTCATGGGCATGAACATCTCGGGATATCAAATTCCTCTTAGGTTTCTATCACCTCTCACCACCATTCCAATGGGGAGCAAGTCTCAACATGAGTTTCAGTGGAAACAAACCATATCAAAATGGTGGCAGAGGGTCTGGAGAAATGGCTCTGTGGTTTAAAGTGCTTGCTCTGAAACCGTGAGGGCCTCAGCTTGGATCCGAGCACTCACATGAAGTCAGACATGGTTTCTTCCACACATGGAACCCCAGGACTTGCAAGGGGGCAAAGACAAGAGGATTGCTTTGGTTGGAAGGCAGCAAGCCTAGCTGAAAAACTTGAGCTCCAGATTCAGTGAGAGACCCTGACTTAAATAAATAAGGCCTAGAGCAGTGGTTCTTAACCTGTGGATTGCCACTCCTTTGAGGATGAACTATCCTTCTACAGGGCTCACCTAAGACCATCAGAAAGCACAGATATTTACATTATAATTTGTGACAGCAGCAAAATTATAGTTATGAAGTAATAAATAACGTAATTTATGGTTGGGAGTCACCACAACGTGAGGAACTGTATTAAAGGGTCACAGCATTCGGCAGGTTGGAAACCACTGACCTAGAGTGATACAAGAGGATACCTGGTGGACAGAATGACCTGGTTCCTGCCCCTGGGACAGGCTCAGTGGACATGGGCCTCCATGAGTATTGATGGCTGCTGTGGGCCTAAGGCTTGTTTCTATAATAATGTATGTATTTTATACTTTTTGTTTAAGGAATGTCCTCCCTGTTAATGTTAATGACTCCATGATAATCATAGACAGCACAACTTGCCAGAAAGATACTAAGGAAGGAGATAAAGAGATTTAGGGAGTGGTGATCACAGGAAACTAGTCCAAGCCGAGGCTGGTCCATGGCACCTGATACCTTCCTCTGGACTGTGTTCACCCACATAACACACATACCCCCAACACGTACACATATAGCAGAAAGCCTGAGAATTGTAGCTCTATAAACTAACATTTACTGAGTTGATTATATATCCTCACAATATTCCTTGTGGTAGACACTATTATTGACTCCATTTTACAAGAAACTAAAGCCCAGCAAGGTTTACTAGCTAGTTCGAGGTCATGCTGCTGTAATCAGAATGAGTCAGGTGTCAAGGGCAGTAGCTTTAAACATTTCATACATTGTCTTGCATTAAGTCTGTCTAGTATCTCAGCTAACAATGGACGGCTATTGAGTATTTACATACTAGCAATCCCTGGCTTCCATAAAAACCACCTGATATGTTTAAAAACACAATCCTGCCTGAGTATCACCAGTTATAGATTTCAATTTTATTAATTCCACACATTGTCTTGGTTTACATAGAAGTTCCCAGGACTTCCAAAACAACTCCTACTTGACAGATGAAGATAAGCCTGGGAAACACTTGAACAAGCTCCTAACAGCTAAACTCAGGCTCTGTGGGTGGAGCCAGGACTTCCACCTCATCATTCAGGAGTTCCCTGGATATCATTTCAAAAGGCAGATTCTGAAGCAATTTGCTAGACCCTGCTCTTTTGCAGTCTCCCAGAAAAGGTGATATCATCAGTCTGAGAAACAGACTTTGAGCAGTGTTTCACCTAGATACCCTGAACCAGGTGAGGTTATGGTCAAAACAACTTGCAGCTTTTCTGGCTGTGTGAACAGGGCTGGCCAATTTATTTCTGCTGTGTGTCCACCTGGATTAGGGAATTCTGAAGAATCCAGACTAATGCCCTTGACATCCTTCAAGCTCCATTTTAGAACAAATGTCTTGGGTTAAGGATAAAGTCTTCATAGGAATCAGAGCTCCAGAGATCTGGGGGAAGAGTATCAAAGCTGAAAACAAAAAACGGCACAGGCTAAACCCACTGTCAGAGTCCAGAAACAGAAATCCCTGATGCTTTGACTCTCCTTCAGCCTAGTGCTGCTTTCCTCTCCCTTAGTCTTGGAGATGGGGGTCTTAGGAGTTACTCTTTCCAGTTCCGGTCTGAGCTGCCAGCCTGGTACTCAGACAGGAATAAAAAGCCTGGCCTTGTTACCCAGGTACAGCTTTCTTGATCTTGCAGGAGAGCTGGATAGGGATTCTAGCCTTTTATGTACCTATCCTTACTGAGGCTTGCTCCCCTGGCTGTCTTCCTTTAAATTGGTTGTTGTGGCATGTGCATGGTGGCAACACTTGATCCTTGTCCTATCTTGACTAGGCCTGGGATGAACTGAGTACCCATCCTCTGTGAGATGTTGACCATATGGACTCAGAGTTCACCTTCTTTGTTTTACTTTGATCTTGCTGATTTCACTGCCCCTGTTCCTCTTTCCCTGCATCCGAACAGCCTCCAGCAGGAAGGGACCAGTGGATGCTACGCAGAAGCCCAGTGCCTACTTTCCCTGGCAACATTCACCACACTCTGCTTCCTTACTAACAGACACAATGGAGCCTTACCCGTACCGAGAGAACAGAGACGGAAGCCTAGTTTTTATGGACTCTGAGATTTATCTTTAGGTACGTATCTGTTCTCCCAGAGAAATTGAGCCCTCTTGCCACTGCCTCCAGATCGCAGACCCCACCTCCGCAGCCAGGTTCCGGCCCATCAAATTGGGAAATGAGGTGATCCATCAGCTGCATCTCCCAGGAGTGTTGCTGGCTGGGAGCGCCAGGCAGCAAAGCAGGAGGCTTGCCCCATCTGTGCGTTTGGGCAAAGTGAGGGAGATAGCTGTGCGGCTCTCCGGGTGACCTGCGTTGGCGTGCTTAGATTGCTGCAGTTTCCTTGATCTGGGATCAAAAGCATTTTGGCTTTGTGTGGGACAGGCGGGCTGTGGACAGCTAACTACCAAGCACCCACAGGCTTTTCACTAGAAAGGTGGCAGGAAGGAAAAGTCCTCGGGGAGAAAATAGATTTGGGTCTGAAGAGTGCACTGGATGGTGCTCATCCTGGACTGGAGAGCTGAAAAAAAAACCTCTGACAGACTTAATTCTGGCAGAGGCCTCAGGAGTCTCTGGGGCAGGCCTGAGAAGTTATTAACTTTGCTTTTAAAATTAAGAAAAAAATCAAACAAGCAGTAAACATATAGGGAAAACCAAATCCAAGCGCGATGTTTCCATAGCCATGTATATGAAGTTATATATAAAGTGTCAAGGTTATATGGAGAATGACTCCTTGATGTATGTGAAGTATGAGAGCCCGGAGTTCTAATCTGTTCCATCCAGTGGAGAGGGGACGAGTCCAGATGGTCAGCTTGCTCTTTGGCAGGTCAACAGCTGCCAGGTCCTGCAGTAGCGCAGGGAGGAGGCACATCAGGAGCGCTGTGCTGAGACCTGCCTCTTGGAGCCCTCTGGGCACTGCAGCCTCTGAGCTCTGGAGCTGCCTTTGAGCTGGAGAGGTTTTGATCAAAGGCAGGCCCCTGGTTACGCTCCTTAAAGTGAAAGATTGGATATTTTTCTTCTAGTTGGAATAACTCCACCTCCTTTCCCCAGATTTCAAGAAAAGAAGAGCAAAGCAGAACAAAACCCAACTTCGGGCCACCTGACTGAGCCCCCACCCCCACCCTGCCTACCAGCTCGCTTGTAGGCCCTCTCTGCTTTCTAGAGAGAGCAGAAACCATTGGCTGGTTTAAAAGCCTTACTTGGAGCCCAGAGTGCTAATCATCATAATCATCATCATCATCATCATCATCATCATCATCATCATCATCATCATCCTCATCATCATCATCATCATCATCCAAGCACCACCAGCATTTCATGCGCCTCTGGTACTGGAGTTCTTACCTGGAGCTGAATTGCACTTGGGACAGTTTCCTTGAGGTGAGGACACTGGGCTGGTGGTTTGTGGTACAGGAGGAAAGGAGAAGTGAAATCTTTGCAACTTGATCTCTCTCTCTCTCTCTCTCTCTCTCTCCCTCTCCCCTCCCCCCCCCAATACTTTACTTTCAGTCTTCCTCTGGCTCCAGTCCACCCATCCCAGGCAGAACAGGAACTGAAGTGACCTGAGGATCAAGGGCTAAGAGGGCTCACTCCCTATTCTCCCAGCTCTATTAGTTTGGCAACTCTTCCTGGGACACAAAGGATTGTAGAGAACGTAACAGCACAGTGCTAGGAATCAATGTCTTTCCTAGGCTCAGGACTTCATCATCTTAGTGTAAAGGCATCAGGACCACAGGCAGGTGTGTGTGTGTGTGTGTGTGTGTGTGTGTGTGTGTGTGTGTGTGTCTTATAGTATATATATGGTATAGTGCCTATATACATACAGCAATATATTATATATACAGTAATATATTATTGTACACACACATATATGTGTGTGTGTGTGTGTGTGTGTGTGTGTGTGTGTGTGTGTGTGTGTATAAATATAGTACTTGCATCTCTTTCCCTTTATATGGGCAAAAGCTGTTAGGCCTAAATATCACAGGGGCCTTGCTCATAATAAGGTGCAGCTCTTAGCTGAAGGATTCTGCACTCCGACCCAGACTCTCCTAGCTTTACAAGGTCCCTAGGTAATCCCACAGACAACAGTCTATGGGTCCTAAGCAATACATACTTAGTGCATGCTCCTATAATTTTTTCTTGTTTTACAAATCTCAGTGTTTTTACAGAAATTGCTCAGTTTATATCCCCACTTAAAGTCATAGATATGGGGCAGTGTGTACCAGCATCATTTCTTTGGAAAGGTTTGCTGATAGCCGGAGTGGAAAAGCCATTTTTCCCAAATGTCTTTACTACCAGAAATAATCATGAACAATCTGTTTTCTGAGGCTCTCATTCCATCACATCACCTTCCTAAAGTGCAGTCTTCCCCCTCTCAGCCTTTGTTATTGTTGTTACTAGAACAGCCTGCAGTGTTTTCACAAATGCAGTCATAGAAAAGGTCCCAAACATGGAGTACCTGGGAAGGAGAGTGGGCTACTCAGGACACCCCAGATGCTGGGCTTGAATGGTTTCTCCCAGGGCACAAAAGGCTCTTGTCTCTGATCTTACTCTTTCTCCTAAATGCCACTATTGACCCTAGCCTCGCTTTAAGATAATATGAAAATAATTTCAGATAGACAATTAATAGAGTAGCTAAAACAACCAGGTCCCCTAGAGACTAGCACCTCATAAAAGAGATTTTAAGCACTTAAATAATCTCACAAGTCAAGTAACAAATTATTTTAAATGAATCTTAGATTGTCTACTCTTATTTATCCATAATATAGTTATTTCTTAGAGAGACATCTTAAAGGATAAAAACACCAAACTCCTGAAAGTCTTGTTTTAAATTTGCCCAGTTTATTAAAATTCCCTTGCTCTTAAGAAACAGTTAGACTGTGCTCTATGGCCTAAGACCTTACACACTGGAGATGGTGGTACATGAAGCCCCACCTAATTAATTAAAACCTAGCCAGAACACTTATGCAATGACTGTTAGTTTCAAAGATGGAAAATTATTTCTCTGCTCTAGTTTGCTACTAAGGCTTGCCTGCTCTTGTCTCCTCAACATTCCATGGTGAAATCATTTGTTTGAAATGAATTCATACATGACATTTCTTTGGGGCTCGCTACAAACATGGCCAATGAAAGATCCATTATTCTGGTTGTTTCTTTTGCTGATTACTCTCATTGTAGAAACAGCTTTTGTAGAACTAAACGTAGGAGGGAATGAGGAAATAATAGGATAAAGGCAATCACACCAAGCCGAGGCAGGTTGAGTGCATCAAAAACCCAATCTCTATTTCCAGATCCTTTCTAAGTACATGGCATTTGACAGAATGCACAAAATATTCTGATGAAAACTTATACTTCAGTCCTTATTTCCAATTGTTTTCTATTCTAGAAAGGATTTGAGGTCTGTAATGATTGATGTAATGAGATGTTTGTTCTGTAATGAGCTAAACAAAAGAAAGGCTTGGATGACAGCGTTTCTGGCTTAGTAAGTGTGCACGTCTAGCTTAGTATAGTTAAATTATCCTGCTTCTATGATTCATGATGTGTTGCTCTGTGCACTTGGCTGGCCTGGGATTGGTGTTTTATAGCAGTATCATTTTTATACTTCACTGTAAGGTGGATAGAAACCTCAATACCCAAATTTCAGCTGGAACAAAGCCCAGCCTCTTCTTTGTGAAGCACATGGGCATGATTTTCTAATAAGCAGTGTTTTCTGGTTTTCATAATTTTGTCTTGGTTCTATGTAAGTCAGTTACAGAGAGGCATCAAAGTAAAAAGTTTAATTTTATTTGGAACAAGTTTTGTAGATGCCATTGTTTTGCATATGAGTGAACATAATTTGTCAGAGAAACAGTACAGAAGGCATACAGTACACAAAGCAGCATATTTTCACGTGTATTCTTACTTTCTCCCACCCAAGCTGGAAGTCCTAAATAAAGCACGCCCACCACCTGTATAATAATACCATCATCAAGTAATATGATTAGTCACAAAGACTAATTCAGTTGGCGAGTACATGAATGTAGTGGGTCCATCGAAGGACCCTTAGGATCTACTGGAAATCATAACCCTACTGTGTGTGACTCATTCCTGGCATTCAGTGTTGGCCATCAGTAGCTATGATGAAAATCAAGCCATCATCATCTACACAAGTGTACACATTTACACCATTTCTCCTACCTTTTTTGCACTCCAGGTGTGAGACATGGATTAAATTTACCCTAGAAGCCTTGGTTATTGTCTTTATTTATGTGTATAGATGTTTTGTCTGCATGAATGTTTGTTCACCATGTATGTACCATGGAGGCCAGAAAATAGCATTCTGTTCCTTGGGACTGGAGTTACAGATGTTTGTGAGCTGCCATGTAGGTACTGGGGACTGAGCTGGGTCCTCTAGAAAAGCAGCCAACACTCTTAACCACTGAGCCATCTCTCCAGCTCCATTTGTCAATATCTCCAAGTATGATTTATTGCTAAATTTTCTTTCATCACTTTTCTGTTTACTGTAAAGATCTAAATATATCTTCTTCAAGATGATTAGACATTGTTAAATTAAATATAGATGCAAGTAGCAGATTTAATAATCCAGTTAGTATTCCAAAGAAGAGTCATCGGTGATAAGCTGAGTGACTTAATAGATATTTATACATGTAAACTCTGTTTAAGAATAAGCATGCATGTGGGCATGTGTACACACACACAGACACAGACACACACAGACACACAGACACACAGACACACAGACACACAGACACACAGACACACAGACACACAGACACACACACACACACACACACACACACACACACACACACGGCATTGATTGTTCTTTAAAGGTGGAACTACCAAGAGAAAAAAGTAAAACTGCTTCTTCCATATTTTCCCTTTCAACTTGCTCAAATACTCTTTGGTGTCAACAAAGAATTGTTTCTATCAGGAATGAAAAGGAATGGAAAGAAATAATTGTCAAAGAACCACCATTGTACAAATCATGGTCAACAGTTAGAACACTGGTTAAGACTATTTCCCATCTACTGTTCTTATGAAAACAGACCATCGTGAATGAATTTAGTCGATCTTTCATCAGCTCATAAGGTCATGATATATGCAAAATTGCACCATGAAAGAAACCACTATCGTCTTTTACAGGCAATTCTTCTGCTTTTATAATGCCATTTGTTTATTTCACTATATTCAATGCCAAGTGGTTTGTAGTCAGTTAAAGTTTATGGATAGCTTCAATCTGTATTTGATTTTGAATATTTTTAAAGTTAGTGACTTAATTGAATTAACCAGACATCCTATAATTAATCAGTGGTTCTCAACCTATGGGTCAGGACCCCATATAGGGTCAAACAATCCTTTCAAAGGAGTCACCTGACACAAACAGAAAACCCGGGTATTTATACTATGATTCAAAACAGTAGCAAAGTTACCGCTATGAAGTAACAACAAAAATAATTGTATAGTTGGGGGTCACCACAACATGAGGAACTGTATTAAAGGGTCACAGCATTAAAAAGATTGAGAAACACTGCCTTAAATATTACAGCAATTTTTTAAACAAGAAAAATTACATCCTGCAGACAGTTACAAATATAAGGAATACATCCTAGTTGGAAATCTACCTTTTATTTCCTTATTAAAGTAGGAAGATGAGAATGTTAGAGGAGAGAAAGAGAGATTGAGAGACAGAGACAGACAGAGACACAGAAGCACACAGCGAGAGACACACAGTGAGAGACACACAGGTAGAGAGACACAGAAAGAGAGAGAGAGACAGACAGACAAATACACACACACAGAGGATGGTGTGTTCTTGCTTTATAAGTTTTACAGTATCTCATGAAAAATAAGTGTTACACAATCAATGTTAACAGAAGAAATATGTTTTATATGTGATAAGAATTGAAATCATATCACTTACAATTTGCCTCCATTTTGTGTATATAATCACACAAGATTGTTGCAATTTTTTGATGAATTCTAAAATGCAGGTATATACCAGAAGATAGAGTGCTACAGTATTAATTCAAGCATCAATGTACGATTTGAGTTGCTACTGATCTAATTTTTGATATGAGGAATTTTTTGAAAAACTAAATGCTAAGAATTATATTGGCAGTTTGAAGCAAATACTATGTCAGAGTATATCTATTCTTAAATTGGCACTTTATACATGTTAAAATGTGAATTGTTGATATTTTTAGGTTTCACCTTGTTTATCATTTAATATAGATTTGTAATGGTGGTCATAATATGCTAAGTTTTAGAGTCAAAGTGTTATATAAAGAGAAATGTTTATGATCCCTGTAAATTTAAAACACGTGATTTCTTTTTCTATTTTAATTCTAACTGCCCATATGACTTTGAGAAGGTCATCGAATTTCTCGATGTCTCACTTTGGGGTAGGTATAACAATAACCTCTATTTTCCTTTGTTCGGCTTCTAAAGTCATGGAGATATTCAAACTGACAACATAGGTAAAGTGCTTTGTAGTTTGTCCTTTAACATGACATTGGCTATGACATTATGTTTAAGGCGATTATTATTTATTGACCTAATGCAATATTCTCTAATAAAAGAAATATTTGGACATCGTTACAATTAATGTGAGCACCATGTCTGTTCCCCAGAAAAGGTTTATTCTGATTTATTAGAGCAAGAATTAAAAAAAAAAAAATCAGCGATCTACCAAAATGCAAATACAGGAATTATCTAGGGATGTTTGCCTTTCTTCTTTAGAGTAATACCAGTATGCTTTCATTACATAACTACAGGTCTTCACTTACACCATAGTTCTAACATTTCTGCCCTATGAGATCCCAGATAACCCTGTATGCTCATAAGCTTCAGGTTTGTTTGCAACCCTCTTAACAGAGTGATCACAGCTTACTGCATGGGGCTAGCTCAGGCCACATGCACCCAGAGAGTAGATCTCACTGGCCACTGGGTCCAAAAGGATATGCTGCATTGCCTGGATCCCCCTTTGAGGAGGTATCACTTTAACTTAATACTCAGCCGCTCTTGAGCGGGTAGAGAAGATGTCTCTGAAAGCCGGAAACTGTTGCCATAGCATTCTCCTCTGTTCCTGCCTACCTTCCTTCTCCAAAGCACGAACAATCTGAAACAAATCTATTGGTTTGTTTCAAGAGCAGGATTCAGGGCCCTGGTGGTGTTATATCTACACTACATACTGACTGTACCTGGGGGGAGGGTTTAGTAAGTCCGAGGGTGGCATTAAGTTTCCTAGGACAGAGTCATCTTTGCAGATACTATTGCAGAACAGAATACAGACCCGGGGAGAAATTTCCTCCCCCACACCACCCCAATCCCATTGGCCTTCTAGACAAGCCAAATTACAAGTCCTGCAACACAACCTCGTTATTTCCAGAACTCTCAGCGTGGACAGCTCCTGCATCCTGGGTGCTTCCTCTGCAGTGTGCGGCGGGAGAGCCACAGAGCCCAGTGCAGCACGCGACTATCCCGAGCGCTCGCTCCTCCCTGCCGCCCCCTCCCTTAGCTCACTCTACCGGCCACTTTGAGGGATTTCCTCCCGGGGCGGCCTTTGCAGCAGAAACACATCTGCCTGGTTCGCGTCAACAGCATGGATCTCCGAGGAAGAGCCCTTCTCGGTGGAGACAGACTTCGGATTCTCCTAATGTTCTTCCGTGAGTAGCGTCTGGGGACCAGGGGTACGGAATGCACTCTGCAGCAGAGAATCTAATACATCGAATAAAGCCGGGTGATTTTATTCTGGTTTACTAGGTTGAAAACTGGTCTTTATGCTTGTGGTTATTGGGGCTGGTGGGTGTTATGACCCATCCGTGTCAGAGAAATCCCAGAGAGCCACACACCTGTATGGCATCACCCAGACAGAGCGCTAGACAGACCGAACTCATGGCCGTGGTGGTGGTGGGGCATAGCACTGCCAAGAAAGATTTAGCTTTAACCGCGCTCCCTCAACCCCCAGTGTGTGTGTGTGTGTGTGTGTGTGTGTGTGTGTGTGTGTGTGTGTGTGTGTGTGTGTGTGTGTTAAAGCCCAGTCGTATCGCAAGTAAGGATTTAATTCTATTTTAGATTCTGTCTTCATTATAAATCATCGGCAGTAAATATGAGTTTGGTAGCGCTGGACTAGAGAAATGGCTTGCGGAGCACATAGCTTCGAGCCAGGAACTTTGCCGCCCCAAAGCCTGCAGAGAACCGGCTCCGGTGTCCTAAAGCAGAAGGCTAGCTGAGCCCGAAAGCGATGGGATTGCTTTGTTTGTTCCGCAGATGCGATGGCCCAAACCGTGGCAGAACAAGAAGTGGAAAATCTTTCGGGCCTTTCCACGAACCCAGAGAAAGACATATTTGTGGTGCGGGAAAATGGGACGACGTGTCTCATGGCAGAGTTTGCAGCCAAATTTATTGTACCTTATGATGTGTGGGCCAGCAATTATGTGGATGTAAGGAATCTTTTTCCTCCCCAGCTTGCTCCGAGGGCGGCAGGGCCTAAGGGCACCCTCCCTCCAGGCCCCGCCAAGACCTCAGTCGCCCGCCTCTTCCCCCCAAAACCCCTGCAGGCTGTTCCCGAATGCTGCATGGGGGTTCCGGCTTGCAACGCCTTCTGCTCGCCCTGCCTGCTTTAAAAGTAAACCCCCTCTCTGCTCCCTTCCTGGAGGGGTGTGCACGTAAGAGTCTACCCGCATGTTCCTGGACCCCGGAGCGCGCGGGCACAGGAGCGCCCAAACCTGCAAGCTAGAGTTTGGACGCGCATCCCTTCCCGGTCCGCGCCAGGGCCCGGCGCGCTGAGGGGGCGCGGGGCGTGTGTGTTCCCAGCTGATCACAGAGCAGGCTGAGATCTCCTTGACCCGGGGAGCAGAGGTGAAGGGCCGCTGTGGCCACAACGAGTCGGAGCTGCAGGTGTTCTGGGTAGATCGCGCCTACACACTCAAAATGCTCTTTGTGAAGGTAATTCAATGTGGGGAGAGTAGAGGAATGGTGAAGTCTGTGTGGGTGTGCGCGATAGTGGCCTCTGGGATTACCCATCTTAAAGCAATTAGAGGGGTCCACAGGAGCCTCCCCATCTTGGCAGGAAAGTCACAACACTTCCAAAGGACCAGAGGCGACTTGGAAGCTGAGCAAGGTGCAGTTTGTCTATGATTCCTCGGAGAAGACCCACTTCAAAGATGCTGTGAGTGGTGAGTAGTCCAGGGGGTCACAGGAGCAAGATCTTGGAAGCAACTCTGGGATTTTCTCTGAGGATAGGCAAGCCTGGGACTGCTTGTTCTCCAGGGTCAAAGAGGCGGGAGAACCTCTGTGTGTCCTTAGAAAACCTACGTCAAAGAACCTCAGACTCAAGCTGAAATAAGACTGCGCTCTGGAAGAGGCTCCAATGAGTTTTGCTATTTTTTTTTCTGCATCACAGATTGATCTGCTCTCGTGTATTAAATAAACAAACAAATCCTCAAAAATGCAAGAGGACACTGTGACAGGGTTGGGTGGTCTGCAGAATGGCTCTGTGCACAGGGGTATAGTTCTGGGGTTTTAATTGCAACCACCTCAGGGCAGATTTTGTATCTCAATTCATTAGCTTTCCCGCCCATTATTACTCAGGACATCTAAAAACATCCCAGAGAGAACACCCACAACTGAAATAACAATGCTCCTATCTGTGAGCACTACCAAAGACTAGAGATACATTTAAATGTATTTTAAAAACAAAAGCAAAATTCACTGTGTCACTCGCAGAGAGGCCTTCCATTGCTGAGGCTCAGCTATTGATTCTAAAAGAACAGCAAACTTGAGCCAGAAAAAGAGAAAAAAATGGGATGGGAACCATGAGACCTGTGTCACTGGCGTGTCTTCCGAGCCACTGATGGAGGCCTTAGTCAAAGGGTCCTGTTTTCAGGCAGCACACTGCTTCCAAAATGGAATTTCAAACTAATATCTAATGAGACAGGCTCAGGGACAATGGGGGCACTTGGTCCTGTCTTTCTTGGAGCTCCAGCCCCAGGACTGCAGCACCAATAGGAGGCATAGGTTCTGAGATGGGCAGAGAGCTCCTTAAGCTAAGAGCAGTGAGTGTGCGTCCCTCTGACCTAACTGCCGCCTTGCTTCTCCCACAGCTGGGAAGCACACCGCCAACTCTCATCACCTCTCTGCCTTGGTGACTCCAGCTGGGATGTCCTATGAGTGTCAGGCTCAGCAGACCATTTCTCTGGCCTCCAGTGATCCTCAGAAGACTGTCACTATGATCCTGTCTGCAGTGCACATCCAGCCCTTTGACATCATCTCTGACTTTGTCTTCAGTGAAGGTAGGTTAGGCTGATGCTAAGAAAGGGAAGGGGGGCTCATTTTAATGAGGGCTGAGAAGAGGAGCTTACTGTGCTCCCAGGATGGTGTTGCTTGTGTTTCTTCTAGGCTGCGGTGGCAATTTTCACAAGATGTAGAGGTTATAAGGTTTCTGAAATATCCACCCCTGCCCACCCCCTTGCCTGTTTATTCTCTCACTCACTCCTATGGGAGAAATTACTTAAAGGCAATTTGATATTCTGTTTATTTCCCATAGGCAGATTCTAATTGCTTTATTTGTACTTTCCATGGGGTTGGGGATTATCAAGTGAATGCAATGAATTTTTTAAATGTTCATAATACTTGAGGATCCTCATCTGACTCACCTACCATTTCCCAAGCTATTCCTCTTTTACCTCAACGAAGCTTGCTCTCAGTCTATAATTGAGAGTATGTGTCCACCACCCCTGAGTAATTACCCCCAA
Source organism: Uromys caudimaculatus (assembly GCA_028551405.1). NCBI lineage: Eukaryota > Metazoa > Chordata > Mammalia > Rodentia > Muridae > Uromys > Uromys caudimaculatus. The sequence continues at coordinate 39,556,168 of CM052701.1, read as the reverse complement.
AGCATTTGAGAATTCAGAAGGTAAACTTTCCTTGAAAAAGAAAGGCCAGATCCTTTTGTGCACCTCCTCCTTCTCACCGTCCTCCCCCTCCTCCTTTCTTCCCTCTCCCCCTCTCACTCCCACACGCTCTCTGCCTCTCTCTTTCCTTCTTTCTGTGGTGCTCTTGGATGGAATTTTCAGTCCACCATCTTAATGCTTGTCCATTGTGTTACATTCTGGGTGGCAGACCAGTTAATCACCTTGGCATTGGTTATTTTTCCTCTTGGCTTTATTAACATCTAACACAGAACTAGATCAAGACTGATACTCAGTTGACAGAGACTTACATATGTATATATTTTAGAAGTGGGAATTAAGCTCTAGGGGACAGAATCCCAAAGTTTTACATATTCACTTATTTATTTATTTAAATATTCACTATATAATACTATATCAAATAGTATACATACTATATTTTATAGTATATACTATAAAATATTAATTTATATACTATGTATATAGTATATAATAATACTATATAAAAATACTAAATTTTTATAAAATAATTATTATATATAGTAAATATTCATAAAATATAGCACTGAATGTCTTTCTTACACTGAAAATATTACATGTAATATGAAATATTATGGGTGTTGACCCAGAAACTTATTATTAGAATATTGGACCACATAGTATCCTTCCACAGGGATCTTACCACAGGCACATTTAAGATCGAATGGGAGCCTTAAGGGGTGGCAGCCTTTTGTCTGCTAGTCAGTTGTTACTGGTTCTTTATTTCCTGGCACTTCTGCTGTTTTAATCATTAATTGTACTAGTTCCTAACCACTATCCCACTCAAATTCCTTCTGGGTTACTTCTAGGTTTTTAATAGTCACTACTGATGGAGAAATCACACAGAGTGTATGCTTAAATTTGTGTACAAAGAACAAACAACTACTGAATAAAGAATAGAGCTACTTCATTTAAAATGAGTGAATTTTATCACATAGAGTTAGTTACATATTTTCTTTAAAAACAATTTGTATCCATTTCAAGGTTGTAGATGGGAAAGATTACTCAGCATACATGGAGACTATAAGCATGCATAATTTCTTAAATATAGACAGAATAGGACTAGGTAAATTGCAATATTACCCAGGCATTTCAGGCTAGTAATTATGATGTTCTCACCTTTGTGGTGCCCCAGGCTGAGGATTTAGTGCTTCTGAGAGGAGGCAGGACTCATTCAGAACCACTCACTGGATCTTGTACCTTTGTGTGCACGGTGTTCTTTTGTTCCTGGCTCTTTCTGTCCATACTTTTTAGCATCTCTCTACCACTGTCTTAGAAGAGATTGTTTTATTCCATTAAATGGAATTGGAAAAATTCCTTTTGGGTTGCCTTTTCAGGTTCCAGGGGCTTCCAGTGTGCTGTGTATGTCTATGTGGGTGTGAGTGGACTGTACCTGCCAGAGAGGAGAATGTCTGGTTATATATCTACACAACCACTATGCTTGTGTGCACTTCCAGATGTGTGTGTGTGTGTGTGTGTGTGTGTGTATTCATATTTATGTGTATGTGTGTTTGAAAATGGCCAGGGGCTTGTGGTGAAAAGCCCATTTCTTGTGTCAGGAGACCCATTCTTCCCAGCTGCCCACTTAGCCTGCTGTTTGAGGTAAGCAAAGAAGGATTAGTAAAATAGGTAAGTGGACAGTCACTGGGGCTGAGGGTAGCCAGGTAAGAGTTGACATATTTACCGCACATGTTCCTTCACATGTATTGTATTTAGCTACAGAACTGATCTTAATTTCAGTGTTCAGGGGAATTTTGAATGGTGGTGAACATGGTTGTGATATTAATATGCAGAGCCTGCTTCTGTAGCTGTGAGGTGGGGCCCCACATGCCGAGCTCGGTGTGATGCTGTTGATTTGCAGAATCCTAGAGAGGGCATGAAGGGTTAGAGACTGAGACATACAACAAGATTTGGTGGGTGGGGACTGAATGGGGTTACAGGAGATGGGCAACCCCTCCTGGTACAAAGCACCATCCAGGCAGAGAGTCATAATGTGAAGACCACCATCCATCTGGAGAGTAGAGGAAGGTGAGGGACTTCCTGGAGGAAACAGGGCTATGGATCTCGTGACTGATCAGTGGTGTAGGAGCCGGACCCTGCACAGCAGGGTAAGTCATATGAGGAGATATAGGCAAATGCTTTAGGGGAACCAGAAAAATTCTCGTGAATGTCTAGACCAAAGCCAACCTTTCCTGCTATTTAAAGCAGTGAGACCAATCTTTATCTGTGTTGGGTGGTGGATGACACAATGTGAGATGTACTGATAACATAGGCTACAAAATGATATTATCAATATTGGTAATGCATTAGAAATGATGATGCCCAAAACAAGTTTTGACAGACAAGTCTCTTGTTTTATAATTCAAAAACTTTAGAATGTTACATTAAATACTTTCTGGACTTATTTTAATGTTGACAAAGTTCTGACATTTGAGCAGTTCTCAGGTTATTTTCTGAAAATAGTGGAGCTCATTGTAGCTTAGTTATATATTTAATGGTGCTTATATTTTTAATTATAATTTATGACCCACTCATTTAATATACTATAGTTTTGTTACTTAGATTACTCAACTATTAACAAATTGTGTATGATTAAATGTACAATCATCTTCTAAAAAGGGATTGATCATGCATTCATTGAAAGGACATTTCTGTAGATCTGAAGAAATAATAACTATTATATGCTTTATCAAAAACAAAACAAAAAAACAAACAAAAAACAAAAACAGTAAGCAACTGAAAACAAGAGTGAGAGGGGTTTGGGGGTATCTCTGTGTGACTGAGACGATAGAAGCTGCCATGGCCTGGGGCCCTTTAACAATAAGGCCCTGCCTTATCAGTGGGCAACCACTGTGGGTAAGGCTTCAAAGGCTCTAAATGGCTAAACAGTTGCCTACTATTTGGGTTGTTTTGAAAATAATTGGGTTTCCAAAAATTTGAGTTTGGTGCTAGCAGGCTTTTGAGCTAAAGAGTCACAGCCTGCAGAGAAGAGATGGAGAATTGAGAGGTCACATTTGGCTCATTTGTATACCAAACACACTATGCATCACGGTCGGTCACCTGCTGTTCAAAGCCCCCTGTGTTTCTCAGCTGGGGTTAATTAACTTGTCCTTCTACAATTAATTCATAGTCTAACCTCTTGCGGGTCTGGGGGATTTCTGGCTGATGGGATAGGAGATTCTTCACTGGGAGGGAATGAACCATCCTAAGTATTTTAATGGCTTGGGTGAAAGGAAAAATTGACATGTAATGTCAGAAAGACACAATAGAACATGAAGTTTGTCTCTGATCTCCTTTATTAGAAACTCCAATTTATTGATATTTAAAATAGAGCACAATTAAACTAGGCCCTTTTTAATTCTCATGGGAAAGCAGGCATACAAAAAAATACTAAGGTCCCCATGTACACAGAAGTTTCAGAGGTCCAGAGAATCCTGAATTCATATGCATTTATACTTTGATTTTTGATTGTTTATGTTCCATTTTTTGTGCAGGAATTGAGTTCAGGGTCTTTCACTTCCTAGACAAAGGCTCTAACCTTGAATTCTACCCTGAGAATGCTGACCCTCTGAGCTTTTTATTATTTTCCTAACGGCTGAATCAGGCGGTGCTGCCTGTGGAAGCAAATGCTATGTTGGAGGTGACACCCTTCACTTTTCTCTATGCCACACCCTTGGAAGAAGGCCTTGGCAAGATGCCTTGCCATTCAGACCATGTAGACATGTGTTTGACATATTTATCCCCCAATATGGTCTTGCTACCATGAATTACTGCCTGTCAATGCTTCCAGTGTAATCAGCCAAAGGGAGGTAATTCCAGTGTACACTGCTGAGAATTGTACTGAAGGTTTCTATATGGAGTGGGAGCAGAGGTCTCAGTCATAGCATTCTGTGTTCCAGGCATTGTCTTCTGGAGCCAAGGTGTGGTGTGCCTTAGAGTTGTCCTCAGAAGGGGATAAGAAACTCTGGCATTTACCCATCAATGCCATCCACTACTGACAGCTGCTTTAAGGAATTGATTCTCTGGAATTTATGACCTGTTGTGTCCTTAAAACCTATTGTAATGTTTTGGTGTGGTGAAGGCTAAGAGAAAAATGGATGGACCATGTGCATGTCTGCTATACATAGGGTCGGAATGTATGCACCTTCCTGCCATGAGAGAGCACAACGTTTCGTGAGAAATGGTATCTACAGCACAACCCATGTTCTTAGCACAAAGATTCTGTCAATGAGCATTACTTTTATTATTTTTATATATAATACATAAATCTTGATGAACCAGCCATTCAAACTAACAGTTTCTTGCAAACAGAACTCAAGTGCAGAGACAGCCCACACAATGTAAAACACGATCAAACCTTGTCTCTAGCAACATGGTCAGACAACAGAGAGATACCCAGCTACACAAAGGTAACCCTGCTATTTATTCAGAAACAGCCTGGAAGTTAGGAGCGCCCCAGGCAGACAGTCTGGCATTTTGCCTATACAAGTAGTGCTCCACTGGGGCAAAACAAAGAGTATAATGTTCCCAAGGAGTGAATACAGATTTAAAATGTAAACCAACAAAGGCCACACCCACCAGTCAGAACCTGATCCTGATCCGAGGCACACCTTAAGTTGAGGGGAGTCTATTTGGCTGTTGCGGCTGGTTTGGATGCCTGTAATGTCAGACCTGTGTCCCAGTTCACTGGGTTGCTGTTCATCTTTCCCTGCCATATGGCAAACACCCAGGCCTGTGTTTTTGTGTAATCTAAGGCCTAGGCCAGCCAGAGTATGAAGGGTCCCGAACCTGGGAGGTGGTCAGAGAGACGGGGTTCTGGGCCATGTGGGGACAGATGTGATTTGGATTAAGCTCAGGTATGCTTTTCTCCTTTGTGAGGAAGCTAGGACCTATCTTGCTCTGTAATCTTTGAGTTAATAATCAGATCACTCACTGCTCAGGATTTTAACTCCAGAGCAGACAGGGGTTTTGGATAGTAAGTGTGTGTGTGTGTGTGTGTGTGTGTGTGTGTGTGTGTGTGTGTGTGTGTGTGTGAAGTTCAACAGGAAAATTGTATCTATTTCATTAACCTATGACTAGTATTTAGAGTAGTTAGCATTTCTTTTGGCTATAAATGAAGATCATGCAAACAGTGCTAGTCACAATAACTGTGACTCTGTCACCAATAGAAATCATTGGTTTTCTATTCACAGAATAGTCTGTGCAGGGATCATAGAAAAACATTGATAGTTTTTAAAATTTTACAATCACAACCAGTAAGAACATATCAGTAAAGATGCACGAGTGTCCCTAAATCTCAAATTAGTATAAAAAAAATTCGACTGTCTTTGTAGCCTTCCGTGCATTTTCTTTTTGTATTCATAAATACTGTTCTGACTAGATGTCGACAGTTTCATCAAACATGCTTTAGTGACGTTGACAGTTTTGTCAAACATGCTTTAGTGGGTCATAAGCACCATTGCTTTAAGTGATAGAGAACAGAATAAAATATTAGGTGTTAACATTTTATCACTGAAGTGAAATACCTGAGATAACCTATTTGGAGACAAGGTCTTACTCTGTAGCACAGGCTGGCTCTAGACTTGTGCACACTCTCTTGCCTTTGGCTTTTGAGTGCTGGGATTATACCACACTGGCTCTCTCATAATGCTCTTGGCATCTCTCCAGCTCTCTTTCTAATCATAGTCTCCTTTTTTGAGGCTTTAGTCCAGGTCTTTTCTAAAGTAACAAAAGACAAGTTTTGAGAAACCACAATAGTATTCCAGTCTCTCTTCTCCCCTCCCCTCCCCTCCCCTCCCCTCTTCTCTCTCTCTCTCTCTCTCTCTCTCTCTCTCTCTCTCTCTCTCTCTCTCTCTCTCTCTCTCTCTCAACTATGCCATAGTTACACTGTTGAGCCAGTCTGTTCCAGTGGGGCTTACTGGGGCACAGCACTTAGCTCAGTGATGCCTGAATTGCTCTTGTAGAAAACAGAAAACAATGTCATTTTCTTTGTGGAATTGTTGTGGCATTAGATTAGAGATAACCTTTGTCTTTAAAATGAAATGAACATTTAAGGAACTAATCTAGGTGTATCAGTGCATACCTTTAATCTCAGGAGGCTGAGGCAGTAGGATTATGAGTTCAAGGACAACCTTGACATACAAAATGAAACTATCTTAAAAGAAAGAAAGAAAGAATAAAACAGGACTCAGGAGAGTTTTTAAAGGTTGTACACTGGAGTGTAATTTCCCATTCCTTCTTGTTAGAGAGAAATGATTTCCAGCATTCAGGAGGCTTCCCTGCTTTTTCTGTTTGTCCTGTGTACGTGGAGAAGACAATGAGATCACAGGGGATCCAGAGGAGTCTAGCATATAGTAGTGACAAGGAAAATGCTTGCTGGAACATCTTCACCTGAAGCCTCAGTCTTTTGGAAGAGGCATTAAAATCTGAGAAAATTTGATGAAAGGACCTCTAGTTATCTATAAGGTGTGACTATCAGAAGGGCTTTTAGCATTTCTGGTTCCCCTCCTTCCCTCCCTTCCTCCTTCCCTCCCTTCCTCCTTCCCTCCCTTCCTCCTTCCCTCCCTTCCTCCTTCCCTCCCTTCCTCCTTCCCTCCTTTCCTCCTTCCCTCCCTCCCTCCTTCCCTTCCTCCCTTCCCCCTTCCACTCCTAATGTTTCCCTCACTTTGTTCGAGGTAATATTGAAAACACAGGGCTATTTCATTAGTTTGGATTTTAACAGCATGAGAACATGAGCCAGTTGTGAAGTATTGCTGGCATGTTCTTTCTCAGTCTACATGCTGGCTACATTTACATGCTCAAATGTAAATATCCATCAAGGTGTACAGTATTTAAAATTATAGCACAATTTGAATATATTAAATGTTCAACTTTGAATGTGTGTGTGTGTGTGTGTGTGTGTTAAAGTGTCATGTTTAAAGTGCAGAAAAGTTGAAAGCATGTAGTTCAAGGAATTTATACATATACTTGAAACAGACATTGATTAAAGATACAAACCCTGCTCATCACAATCCAAAGTTCTCCTGCTCCCTCTTCTGAGTGTGAACCCCTTTCAGGTTTCTAGGACCACGGACTCCATTCTATCTGTTCAAGAATGTCATAGAAACTGGGATAATATAATCTATACTTTTTGTGTGTCCGACACAACATTAGGATTCTGAAATTCACTTCTTTTCTGGTTTATAGCTAAATTTTATTCCTCTTTATTGTTGACTAATATTGCACTTTATGACTATACTGCAGTTTATTCCATTTTATGGACATTAGGCTATTTCCAGACTTGACTATTGTCAATAGTTCCTGTGGATATTTTCACTTCAGTCTCATTATGCCCATACAGTTTCATTCTTCTTGGGTTGATACAAGCAAGAGAATGCTGGGTTCAAAGGCAGGTGTGTATCTGTCTTCACTCGGGATCACCAGACTGTTAAACACTTTCCAATCATTGCCAGAACTTGTTCTTTTCTGTCTTCTTGAACATTTCATGTTTATGAGTAGTTCTGTGACTTCTAGATTCCAATTACAAGTTAAAAAATGGGAAAACATGATAGTAGTTATGTCTAATTCTAAAACAGTAGAAACTTAAATAAACTCTTTAAGTAAATTTAAAATTAAATACATTCCCTGGATTTTGTGATGGCCAGGAATCTAATAACTAAATATTGTCTTGCTAAATGGATATATACTAACTTTATATCATGTAGAAATACTAAAGCTAAATGAAAGGAAACAATGACCCACTAATCTACAAAGGCTTCCCTGAGAGATTCTTTCACCTCTGGCTCTGTCCTGCTTCTGCTAGGAGGGCCTAGGATTCAGAATGTGTCACCAGCACTCACTGCTTTCTCCTTTCTCCTTTCAGAGCATAAGTGTCCAGTGGATGAGCGAGAGCAGTTGGAGGAGACCCTGCCCCTGATCCTGGGCCTCATCTTGGGCCTTGTCATTGTCATAACACTTGTGATTTACCACATCCACCATAAAATGACTGCCAACCAAGTGCAGATCCCCAGGGACCGTTCCCAGTACAAGCACATGGGCTAGGGACCATCCGGCAGACAGCCTCCAAGCCCTGCCCCCAAACTGGATGATGTAGAATGACAATGGCACTTTTCCACCTGTATACAGGATCCACCAACATAGCTACACTCCAACAGGCCCAGGCACCTGAGGCCTGCCTGGCCTGTGTCCATGCTTAAACCCAGGGGTGGAAGGCAGGTCTTGGGGTTTTGGGGATTAATGGTGGCTGTTGTATCCATGCTGTGGGTGGGTGAGTAGGGTGAGCTTTCATGCTCATGATGGCTCAACTTTGACTCTCTGTAAGTCTACAGAACATAGGAAGGAAGATGTGGCCATTACATTTAGAAAGTGGAAACACTTCCTTTGGAAGACCTCTTTAGGTCAGAAAAAACCGGGTGCTTCACTCCCTTGGCCTCAGCTGGCATACTTACACGGTTTTCAATGCACACAAAATACAACCTCATGCTCCCTGCAAGCAGCAAGACCCCTGAAAGTGACCCATGCTTCTGGCTGGCATTCTGCATGTCTAGTGATTGTTTTGGGAATGTTTCACTGCTACCTGCACCCAGTGACTCTGCAGCACAAGAACCCGTCTAATGTCACTACGCACGGTTGTTTGGAATTCATAATATGCCGGTTCCAAGTGAGGGGACCTCAAGGATCAATCCATGTGAGTTTGCTTTTGAAAATGAATTAAAAAGAAAAAAGCACTACACTCTGGCTTTTGGCTGCTTTTTTTTTTTTGAAACAAGAAAATAAAACTTCAATGGGTTCTTTAGTAAGCAGAGAAATAGAGTGGATTAAATTATATATTATTTTTCTGGTTTTGCTACAGACAAAAAACAAAACAAAACAAAACAAAACAAAACAAAACAAAACAAAACAAAACCCAAAAACCAAAAATCGAAACAAAGACAGGGCAAGAATGAAAGGAGGAAGATGTTGGTTTTTCATAGCCTGTCTTAGGATTTCTATTGCTTTGAAGATACACCATGACCATGGCAACTCTAATAAAGGAAACAGTTTAACTGGGCTGTCTTACAGTCCAGAGGGTTAGTCCATTGTCATCATGATGGGAAGCATGGTGGCACATAAGCACACATGATGCTTTAGAAGGAGCAGAGAGTTCAACATCCAGATTGTCAGGCGCAGGAAAAAAGTGACACCACTGGGTCTGGCTTGGGATTTGGAAACCTCATAGCCCACCCGCAGTGACACAGTTCCTCCAACAAGGCCACGCCTACTCCAACAAGACCGTACCTCCCAAGTCTACTCACTTAGCATTCAAATACATGAGCTTATGCAGAACAATCGTATTCAAACCACTACAATAGCTGTGATAAACAGAATATGTTATAAAGAAGAAGGGTTATTTTGGCTCAGGTGTTAAAGGCTTCCTCAGTCCTTGGTCATTATGGAACCATAACGGCGTATTAGGACCCTAGAGCATAGGGTGTCTGTTCATCTCATATAGCCAGGAAGCAAATAAGGGGTACAGGTAGGGGTGAAGCCAGGTGCAAAAACCTCTTTGGTTCCTTTGTTTGTTTGCTTGTATACCAGTAAGGTTTTGCTTTCTTTTTTAAAAATTTTTTATTGATTCTTTGTGAGTTTCACATCATGCACTCCAGTCCCACTCATCTCCCCATCCCTTCATTTCTGCCCTCTATCCTTGCAACTCCCCCCCAAAAGAAAACAAAAAGTAAAAATAGAAAACCAAACCAAACAAACACACCTCCCAAACCCCATCTTGCCAGGGAAGTCGCAGTGTGTCACGGCATGTCGCACATATACCCTTTTGCCCAAACAGCTTTACTTGCAAATGTTCATTGCAGTGAGTTATTGATCTGGTTTGGGGCCTCTGGCTTCTGTTATACCATCAATACTAGATTCTTACCAGGACTCTTTTGGATTTGTTGCCTTGCGTCATGGAGATCATGCAGCTTTGAATCTGTAGGACCCAGTTCATAGATGGGGTGGATGTTGGGGTGGGCTAAAATCTTGAATCTGGGCCTGGCAGGAAGCTGAGTTGGTCAGTCCACTAGTGCTTCTGTGTCCACACCACTAGGATCAGCTCTCTGCTTTGCCTAGACAAGGAGCTGGGCCAGCTCTTCCACTTTTCATGGTCCATGACACCAGGGCCAACTCTGCTGTGCTGACCAGGCATTCTGCTGAAGAGGCCCTGCTCTCCCAAGTGCTGCAAAAGATGAGGGGTTGGGTCAGCTCTCATGCACCAAGACTATCAGAGCCAGCTCTCCTAAGCAGGCCATGTGAGGGACAGGGCTAGCACCACACAGTGCTTGGACATCAACATGGCCTCAGGTGACAACCTAGATCAGGGACATCCTCGTGGCATTTGGTGCTAACTCAGGCCACAGACATTGACATAGACTCCAGCTGCAGCATGGCCCCAGACATGGTCTTCAGTGCCAGCTCAGGCCAGGATATCACCATGCCTTCAGGTGGCAGTACAGGGTACACAGGTCAGTTTGGCCCCCGGTGTGAGTACAGCCCCTAGACATCAGGTCTCAGGCAGCAGCCCAGAACACTGACATTTAGATGGTCTACCATTGACAAGCTGGGACACAGCCAGCAGTCATTTTACTTTCCACCACTAGTATTATTATCATGGTTGTTTTCTGTCATGCCATCTTTAACAAGCCAGCTTAAGATCACACCATAAACTCAGTGTAAGTTCTTTTGAACAAAGTCTTACTCCTATAGCTTTGTCCCTCTCTTGATCATGAACTGAGCAAGACAAAGGGGATCCACAGGAGACAGAACTCTGAGCATTTCCATCTCAAGGTCTTCTAGTGAGTTTATAGCTTGGACCAGCTCTGAGCTCCTTTCATGCTCACTACCATTGCCTTACAGTCTTATAGTTGCTCTTGGCACAGGAATAGAAGCTGTGGCTCATCTGTTCACATGGCTTACAGAAGGGAAAGGAAACAAAGGAAATAGATAAACCACAGATGTTCAATTACCACGTTAACTGTCATTTTTCTTTTTTACTGAGAATTGAAAACTAAATGCCTCTAGGCACAAAAGGATAATGGGTCTACCTATCTGGAAATGCCAGGCCAGATGATGTGTATGTAGATTTCTTTGGGAGGAGAATGACTTTTTTCTTTAAAATCGTGGGTGGTGACGGTGGTGGTGGTGCATGTATATGAGAAGATGCTTGCCCATGGGCACATACACAGAGGCCAGAGGATAGCTGTTGATACATATTTCTATTGTTATCTGCCTTATTTCCTTGGGCCAGGAAATAGGTTCTCACTAAACTTGAAGTTTGCTGTTTTTGCTAGACTGGCTGGCCAGTGAGATCTTGAGATCTGCTGGTCTCTGATTGTCTACTCAACACTGGGGCGACATGCGCGTGTGGTTATATCCAGTGTTTTAAAAAGCAGGTTCAAATTCTTAGAACTCAGGTCTTCGTGTGTGTAATCCAAGTGCTCTTAGCAAGTTATCCATCTTCTCAGCCCCAAGAGTGACTTTGTTTTAAATTCCTAGCATTTTTTTGTAGAATTCCCTTTCTTGCACTAAAATGTTTCCATTGAGACTGTGTCAGAGGGCAGGTACAGTTACTTCCCACCCAATGCTAAAGAAAGTTCTCCAAACTACAAATACTTTTCCTACAAAAGCAGAGAAGCTTGGAGGTAGGAGACACCAGACAAATATGAATGGAGAAATGAGAAGGAAGACGTTAAGAAGCCTGTCTGTACTGGGACCTCTGGCAGACAGCAGTGTGCTTTTTGCATGGGAGTGTTTATTGCAGAAGAGTCTAAATTATTATTAGACACAAACATTCTGGAATTATCAACTGGGAAAGACAGTTTTTTACCCCCCAAAAGCTTATTTCTGATCACTGCAAATGCCAACCAACCTAGTCCAGACAAACACCTTTAAGTCAAGTTGTCTCAAACTGTAGATTGAAAGCTAGACAGCATTGCAAAATGGCAGCTTTAGAGTCATCCCAGAGAACCCAAATAAGACCTTAAAATTGCAGTTCTCTGCTGTTTACCAGGTAATTTTGATGCAGAAATATGAAGGTTTTGAGTTATAAAGATGTTACTATTAATAAATACGCAGCATCATCCAAGTTTTGTATATTTTCTCATTTGAAAATGGAGCTCATTCCTTCATTCCTGCAAAGCTCCTTGAGGATGCAAGACAGTTCTTTAGTGCAGTGCTGACATGCTGGAGTTGATCCACAATGGGTGTGGTTAGTGACATCCTTTTCTAGCCCATTTCTTCACACCCTTGCTGCACTTTTACTTACCAAACAAGAGTTCATAATAAAAAAGGACTAACCTAGGTTTTTTTAAATAATTACTTTATTTACTTTACATCCCAGTCACAGCTTCCCCTCCCTCCTCTCCTCCACAGTCCTCCCTCTCACTTCCCTTGTTTCCATCTGCCTCTTCAGAGAAGGGGAGGCCTCCCGTGGATATCAACCTGCCTCAGCATAGTAAGCTGCAGTAGGTCTCTGTGCATCTTTTCCTATTGAGCCGAGACAAGGCAGCTCAATTAGGGGAAAGGGGTTGGAAGGCAGGTGGCAGAGTCAGAGACAGCTACTGCTCTAGTTGTTATGGCTCCCACATCAAGACCAACCTTGACATCTGTTACATATGTGTAGGGGGCTTAGGTCCAGCCTATGCATGCATGCTCTTTGGTTGATGGTTCAGTTTCTGTGAGCCCCTGTGGGCCCAGGTTAGTGGACTCTGTAGATTTTCTTGTGATGTCCTTGACCCTTCTGGCTCCTTCAATCCTTCCTATCCCTCTATTCCACAAGATTCCCCAAGCTCTGCCTAATGTTTGGCTGTGGGTCTCTGTATCTGTTTCTATCAGCTGCTAAGTGAATCCTCTCAGAGGACAGCGAGGCTAGACTCCTGTCTGCAATTACAAGAGAATATCATCAATAGTCTCAGAGGTGGGCTCTCTCATGCATGGTCGGGCCAGTCATTGGTTGGTTATTCCCTCAATTCTTGCTTCAGCTTTATCCCTGCACATTTTATAGGTGGGACAAATTCTAGGTTGAAGGATTTGTAGGTGGGTTGATGTCCTCATTTCTATATTGGAAGTTTTGCCTTGTTAAAGTATATGAACCATTTCAGGCTCCATATCCCTCATAGGAGTCTTAACTATGGCCACCCTCATAGGTTCCTGGGAGTTTTTCGTTTGTCCCAGAGATGCCCTCCCACCACACCAATCTCAGTTCTCTCCTCCTCCATTCTCCTCACACTTGATCCCCCCTGTTCCCCTCCCCATCCCCTTTCCCACCCAGTTTCCTCTCTCCATCAACCCCCTTCTCAGTGAGATTCATGCATCCTCCTTTAGGCCCTCCTTGTTAATGGTTTCTTTTGGGTCTTTGGAATGTATCATGGTTATCCTGTACTTTATGGCTAATACACACTTATAAGTGAGTATGTATCATGTGTGTCTTTCTGGTTCTGGGTTACCTTACTCAAGATAATTTCTAGTTCCATTTGCCAGAAAATTTTGTGATATCCTTGTTTTGGATAGCTGAATAGTATTTCATTGTGTAAATGTACCAATTTTATTTATCCATTCTTCAATTTAGGGACATCAAGGTTGTTTCCAGTTTCTGGCTATTACGAGTAAAGCTTCAATGAACATAGTGGAGCAAGTGTCTTTGTGGGATGGTGGAGCATCTTTTGTGTATATGCCAGGAAAGGCATCCACAATTTTTCTCTGCCAGTTTATTCTGAATTCTGATTATGCTTCCAAGCAAAGGTTTTTCCTAGCCAAGAAAACAGATCAGGGGGTTGTATTTTTTGAATTGAAGCGAAATATCAAAACCCATACATTTGGATAGGTATTTCAAACAACTGTCGGGATTATCTGTCATAAGCTGAAATGGAGACAGGAGTGAAGTGGTATCTCCACAGTTAGGAGTATATACTGCTCTTGCAGAAGACCCAAGCTTGGTTCCCATCACCCACATTAGATATCTCACAATTGCCTGTAACTCCAGCTCCAGGGGATCCAACATGGAGTACTGCATTCATATGAACATCCTCTCACACAGACACACACCCATGCATATAATTAAAAGGGAAATTATGATAGTTAGTAAACCAATCATAAAATCATATCATGTACAGCATGACCATACATCAGTTGCTTGTCTTTGTAAACAATATACATTTTACTAAGTGTAGTATAAACCTTTTTTCTGATAAAGAACTGAAAGTTTCACACAACCAAGAGGACCCAGATGCTAAGGAACTGCTGAATTAGTGATTGCTTCTGTTGCCTAGTAAAGTAACAACATTTTTGGTTGTCTATAAAGGAAAGATTTATAAAGGCAGATATGACACACATGTATTGGTACTGACTATGTGTGTTCTAGGTCCTTTCCTGTGAGTGGGATTATATCACTGTACAAAGAGAAGGCCCCTGCCTTTGTAGAACCAAAGTATGTGGTGTGTGTGTGTGTGTGTGTGTGTGTGTGTGTGTGTGTGTGTGTGTTTGAATGTTTTATAAATACATACATGATTAATGTATTTTATCTAACTCTTTGGGAAGAGTTATCAAGGGATAATGTTAGTTAAGAGTAGATCATGCAAGATCCTGAATTCTTTTATGACTTCTTTGTAAACTGCTTAAAACAATCAGACATAACTATCAAGGCATTTGCCCCATGGGCAAACCTTTCAGGATAAGGTACTGCATATTTTCATTTAACTATCAGCAACTCACAGACTTCTTCAACTCTGTGTTTGTTCCTTAATTAGATGTATTTATGAAGGAGACAGTATCCGAATTCAATCAGTGTTCCTTTGTCCTTCCTGGAGGTCATTCCTTGACAGTTCCAACAGCCTCTTGCACCTCTCTTGACCAGCTGTCTTGACCAGAGCAAACTGGAATGTCAGCTAACAGTGTTGGAGACGGTGGATAAGTCCTCTCACACTCTCATCTTTCAAGGACAATTTCAAAGTGTCTTTCAGCTCTTCAATGGGATTGAGAAGAGAATGTGATATTATGCTGTGTGGCTTTTCCTAGTAAGATGTGAACATGTTGAGTATGGTAGCACATGTCATTAATTCCAATACTCGAGAGGCAGAGGCAAGAGTATCCCTTTGAGCTCAACTCCAGCCTCATATATATAGCAAGTTCCAAGACAACCAGGACTACATGGACACTGTCTCAGAAAAACAAAACCAAACCAAAACAATAACAAAGAATCAAGCAAACAAGCAAACAAAAAACTTCCTTAGGAAGATATGAACAAATGCTATGGTACTAGTGACAGAGCAAAGGATACCTTGGTGAACCAATGAATTTATGAAGGTTACTTATAGGAATCTGGGTGGGCAGTGGCTGATACCACTCCACCCGTGACATCTGACTGCTGAAAGGACCCTAGGGTAGGTGACCAATTTCCACTGCTCTTAAACTTTCTTGCAACCTTGCACAAATCATACTTCAGGAGGATAACTGCTTCTCCCAAGGGCAAACTTGATCTTTTTGACATGCCACTCTCTGTAGCCCATTCTTGTTTTACTCATTCAGTGAACTGTTGCTCAGTTTTTAAAGCCCTCAGGAGTCCTGATACCACTGAATTTGGCCTTGTGTCAGTTTTTCCTCTAGGAACTCTGGGTCAACAGATATTTCATCACATTGAATTTTGAGTAACACAGACAGAATTCATCATCTGTGTCCCCCCTTCCTCCTCATTTTTCCCTTGAATGCTTTGGCAACTTATTAACCCAATTTACACCTCAGCCTCTCCTACCCCATGAAGATCACATTCCAGCTGTAAGAAATGACAAAATACCACCCCTATTTCATCCTCCCATTTTTCCTTGTGTTTCCTACCAAACAAGAAACTAAGAGAGCATCTACATTTATTTTTTCTATTGTATTTTTTTCCTTGAGGAAATATTTTATATAGATGTAGCTGACTCTCAGTTGCATGACTTACTGCCCACAGCAAAGACCATGAAACTATCTCCATGACTTGCTTTTAATTCTACACCATATGTTCTGCTCTCAGGGATTGCAATATATCCTCTCTATCTATCAGCCATATTTAGAGAGTCCTCATGGTCATGTGGCATATTCCATTTACAGAGACATGCAACACATATTCAGAAGGTTGAAAAGTTATGCAGATAAAGTTGACTACCCTTGCACTCTCAAGGATGCTCCACCCTCATATAGCTTGGCCTTGGTTACATGTCTTACCACTCATGAAACCACAGAGCTGCTGTCAAGAAGTGATAGCATCTCATACCACACAGTGTGGGTCTCTATTCTTGAATTTGGCCACCGGCCCATGAAGAAGCAGAGTCGACAAACAGGGATTTGGACAGCCCGTGAATATGAGCAGTAATAATGACACACGGGGACCAGTTTGGGGGGCTAGATCAACTTTATTAAGAGTGAATCAAGAGCTATATAGCTTTGGGAGAAGGCAGGAATATCCAGGGCAGGCAAAGGTCATTGACTGAAGGCTAAGTTACTGAGATACCTCATTAGCATGGGGAGGCATTCCAAGGAATCTCAGGTACTTGCTGAACAGGTTCTTATAGGGAGAAAGGAAGGTGAACCTATATCTCCCAAAGGCTATGTGACATTCTACAGGTAGAGAGTACATGAGTTTCATGCTCTTCAGACAAGGTCAGAAAAGGAGAAGGCTTGCCGGCAAAGGGA
This sequence comes from Uromys caudimaculatus, assembly GCA_028551405.1. NCBI lineage: Eukaryota > Metazoa > Chordata > Mammalia > Rodentia > Muridae > Uromys > Uromys caudimaculatus. Next base: position 39,539,419 of record CM052701.1, on the reverse strand, counting down.
CTTCACTACCTTGCACTGAGCTCTGGACAATAGTAGACTTCACCCTTAATTAAGAGGGCAACAGGAAAGATAGTCATGATAGGATTACCCCTATGGATACTTCACCTTTATTTGAACCAGCCAGCCTTAGTTGCATGCCTTATCACCCATCACAGAAATCACTCAACTGCTTTTCGAATCCTGTTGGTCCTTGTTTGGGTGCTCATCACGTTGGCTGACTTTTCCTGGGGGGAGGTAAACAAATATCTATTTGCCTCAGACAGGAAACTGACTGCAAACAAAAGCAATTCGATCTGACTATGTCTTCAAGAAATGGTGAGTTTATTTCAGACAGGGCCCTCACCAAAAGGCTCCAGCCAGTATTGGTTCTGACTCACAAAAGGAACTCTTGTTCCTTGGCCAAGTTGAAGGAAACAATGGTTTCCTCTTCGCCAGTAATTGTTTGCTCCTTATAGAGCAGTAGGGAGGGGATGCCTGAGTCTTTTAAGTTTTAAGAGTTTCCTAAGTCTTATAAACTTCCCTTCCCACTCTCAGGAGAGAATGTTTCAATTGCAAGGAAATTGTTACATTGTATTTGCTTTTCTCCGAATTTTCATTCTGGTAGGAAAAGTTTTCCAGGGTCACTAAACAAGTAAATAATTTGTTTTCAAATGCTTGTTTTAGGGTTTCCTTTTGGTATAACCCACAATCAAATAATGTAATCTGAAAATGGAAACATAAATCACATGCTTATAATGATAATCTTCTCTGACATTCATTCTGTTTACGCTGCATTATGTCAGTTTCATTAGATTTTTCCTGTTTATATATTTGATATCTAATCCAGATACAATCTGTCTTTCTCTGAAATCTCATTATCTATTTCTTTGATTAAATTGACCAAAGAGTCTGACTCTGATAAGTTAGTTTTATGAAATGATTTATTTTATTTTATTTTTAGTAATTGCCAGTGACTGTTCTCCCAAGTGGGTAGCAGAAACCCAACCATAATTATGTTCAGTTCTGTTTACCTACTGTGGCTTTCAAAGAGTCAATTTTATGTCAATTCAAAACAATCACATCTCCCTTTGATCTGGGTGACTTTGTAAGAGAGAAAGAGACAGCAGAAGGAGTCATGGCAGGATATACAATATGATATTGTAGTCTCTCTTTCTCCTATATCTACTTCACATCATGGGGTCTCAGACTGTGACATGGCCAAGTCTGTGGGGACTTGTATGGAGGCAACCTTCTGCTCATATGTCTGGCTTGAGATGCTTTTGAAGGGAAGGAAGATTACCAAAACTCATTTTGGTTCTGCCTAACGGCTCCAGCCTCTGTTGTTTATGAGAGATGCTATGCAGATGATATACTTGTTTAGAGTTCAGTTTCAGTGTCACCCTGACCTCTTTTCTTGCAGAAAAGAAGACATATCTCTCTAAAGTTCCCTCCAAAACACACTGTTGTTACATATCTTTTTACTTTAAAAATCTCTTGCATTTGTGTGTGTGTGTGTGTGTGTGTGTGTGTGTGTGTGTGTGTGTGTGTGTATGTGCCCGCGCACACATGTGCTCATGTGCACACCATGACACCATGGCATGCATGTGGAGGTCAGAGGACAGCTTACTAGAGGCAGTTCTCTCTTTGTACCATCTGGCTCCAGGAATGTCACTCAGGTCACCAGTCCTGGTGGCAAGTGTCCTTACTACTGGGTCATCTCTCTGGTCTTCACTACATTTTAGAAATAGTTTAACATTTTCTTTACTTCTTCTCCATGACCTACCAGACACAGCCAAAAAAAAAACCATTCCCTTTGCAGCAAAGCCTGATGGCTTGCCTGTGGAAGGGTGCCGCCATCTTTCTCTTTCCTGACATACAATGAACGTGTTCTCCCTCATCTATCTGTCTCAGGTCACTTCATGAAGGCCACCTTCTAAAATTTCTAGACAAGAAGTGGGCTCTTTGACACAAACATTTTTCTTCAACTTCAAGGACTCGATGTAGTGATCAAGAGACTGAATTCTCTTCCCATAAGAGAGCTCCTTCTCCAGCTAAGACTTTTAAGTGAAATTCATGGATTAAAATGTCTCAGATCAGCTCAACTTTCTTGGGATAAGATGAAGGTCCTTAGCTCTCCATCTGGTTTTCCTTGAACCTGGCTTTTCAGAATTTAATATTCTTTTCTAATGAGAGTATCTATATCACATTTGTACACAATTGGTAATTTGGGGGGTAGGAATGTTTTTCTTCAGTTTGAAACATCATGATGTTGCATATAAACCAATTCATTTGCACCCCAGAGATCATAAACATACCATCCCTATTTACTCAATAAGACAAACTCAGAACACAAGTCTCTCCAATAGCACAGTGGGAAAAAGGCAAACACTTATTTTATTTGCGGTGCAGCTTCTGCCAATGCTCACTGCTCACAGATTCCTTTAAGCAACAGTAACATTTAGTAAACTCATCGAATACGTAAAAAATGCCCAATGATAAGAAAATTACAGAAAAAAATTTCCATTACACTGTTGAAAGTTGTTTGAGTTCAAAATCTGTTATTTCTGCAGATTTTGCAATGAATTTTTAAATGTTGATTCCAGTTAAAAATGATTCTGATTGACTCTTTTTTCCTCTCCTACATAGTCCTGGCTGAATTATGACACTCTGTTTTGTGACATTTTAGGATTGCCATTTTGGGGATTGAGATTGCTGTTACTCTTACATATTTATATCAAGACCTTAACAGTTTTCATAAAACATTGATCTTCTGTGTTTTATAAAACAAAGTTATAGATTCTATTTATTGTAAAGCATTTCCAGTTTGGGGAAAACCTGAACAGCTAATCAGCAGAAGGTCATTTTATGCCTTTTTTTCCTTTTAAACTATAATAAATAATTATCAACCTATTAATTACAAAAAATTCTTAATTATGCTTAGAGCAACCAGAGTATCTTCACAAATGTATTTTCATTTTGTTACAGTATGCAAAGTCATTAAGTAAAGCCTCTGGTTTTCCAGTTTGGTAACAAATGGCTTTTGTCTGATGCATAATTAATAGAAACTAATGATGACTATGTAGCGCTTCCAGAGTTTTAAAGGCAAATCTATATTGGCCTACAGTTAACATGCAAATTCATCCAACAAGCAACACAAAATGTATTGTAGTAGTCATTCATTTTTATCAACATTCAGGAAGATCAAGACAGCAGCACAACTCTCCGTATGTCAGAAACACATTATCACGTGGTCACCACTGAATTCAGACCATACTTGGTAAAGTACCCCCTTGCTAATTCATCCTCTATCATCCGTTCAGACTTTCAGCACAATACATGAATAACAGTGATTAATACTGTGGCATGAAGGTAAATACAGACAAGAGTTTGGTGTGCTAGCATACAGAGTCTTAGAAACAGTGACGGACAAAACCAAACAACTTGCCTTGTTCATTCTCCCTTTGTGAGCCTGGCATTTCCATGGTCTCACTGAAACATTCTACCTGGGGATCTGAGTCCAAAGATCCCAGCACTAAAATTACTCCCTGGGAGGGAAATTTGGCCACTGAGGATGCCACGCCTATTTGAAGGTGGGCATCAAGGGAAATATCTTGCTCTACTAAAAAATGGAGTGTTACCAGAATCCTTGAAGGAAAATGTAATTTTTCAAAATACTTAGCATTATCTCAAGGAATCATTTGGCGATTCTGTGGCTCAAATTTTATTTCATTATATTTGGTTGGGTAAGCGAAGTGTCCGCACCATCCTCATTCCTCTTAACTCTTCTCCACTACATAAGACACTTGTTAAGATAAGAAAGATATTCTGCTAAAGCTGACGGTGACTGAGGGTCATTTAGTATTCAAAGTTCCTAAAGAATTGTTGGTTCTCTGAAAGGGATAAAAAAGTAGGAAAGGCTTTGTTCAAACGCCTGCTAGTAAACAAGTATTACTTCAACCGAGACAATGGCTACGTGACATCAAAGTACTATAAATTATCAAAACTATTGTACAGAAAAGTTACAAATTCATTGCAAAATACATTACACTGCTACCATTAAGAAAAAAAGTGCTTTTTATTTTCTTTTCTTCCTTTCTTTATCTTTTTTTTTTTTTTTTTTTGCCAGAAAAGTATTCTTTCAATATAGAAAATCCTATGTGGTACCCTGCATGTGGCTAGGATATATTGTAACGGAGTTTGTACTGAGTCCTTCTGATTCACTAGAAGAACGGCTGAAAATGTATAATAATGACTTATTAAAGCCATGCTCCAAATGACCATGCCAGCTGTCAGTGGAGAGATGCCTATTATTTAAGACACTAGAAGATGCCCTGGTCTGTCGAACCCTGCCGGTCAGGTCATCACACTGTCCTGCCAATCAGCTGGTTTAGAATGCACAGGTCTTTGCATGTTCTGTGGGTTTCCTCATGTTCTCCTGAATCATTTTTATGTCTTTGCCTAGTTCTGCATCCTATGTGAATCCTCTCAGTGGTGTCTGTATTGTCTCATGAGGGGAACGATGCAAGATGGTGGACCTGCCAATTTTAAGAATGGATGTCCAAGAAGTTCTTGAGCTGTCGCTCTTTGAGAGGGCTCCCTCACCAACATAAGATCTAGGAATCCTCGGAGCATGGAAGAAACCTGTGAAAAGAAACAGACATCATATTGAGAAATAACACAGATGCCAAGCCCACTGTCCTGAAATGATGCCCCAACTAATACCATTGATGACTTCAAATATATGAAATTAAGGAGAAAGACATGGAAGAAAAAACATAAATCATCATTGTAATTGTTTTCAAAGTTTTAAATAATAAGGGTAAAGGATAGAGGAACTCTTTATTAAATAAAATAATGATGGCAATAAATGACAGCAATTGTGTTGGGATTATATAGGCACTGGTAGTGACAGAGTCAACTAAGACTATGAAGAGTGCTCAGTGGGGATGTCTCTGCTTTCTTCACAGAGAGAAATGAATTTTTATAAGGTTGGTTACACAGACATTTTCCCTTTAATTTTTGTAAAGTTGATTTTTCTGATGTCTGTCTTAGTTCCTTCGAGATGAACACAATTAAATGAATGTCCTGACTGACTTTAGCACATTTTGACATCTGCTCATTCTCTCTCTATTGAGATCCAGAACATTTTTACCAAGAAGATGCCTTAGGCTTCTCTTCTTGCCATTATCTAGAGCCCAACAAAAGGTAATGAGTATCTTACTGCTAATAGGATATGATAGCTTTATCTGCTTTTGATTTTTGTACAGAATTATACATGTGTATAACATATAATTATGTATGTATATAATATATGGGTCTAACATATAAATATATGTATGCTATACAGATATAGTTTTGTACAAGCACAGACATATATACATATGTGTGCATATATAATATGTAAATATAGTATATATTAAAATGTGTTATATATACATGAATATATATCTGTGTGCTGTCAATTTTCATTGGCTTATTTTCATTCAATGTTGCATTTATGAGATACCTTCTTTATTTGTTTCACAATGTTCATTTTTGTGTAGCATTTGCTGTCCAATTAATTCATAGATTATTTATTCATTTGGCAAACAAGCCTGGGATTTTCCCAGCTTTTAAACATAAGGAATAAATATATCTTTGTGTATTCCATAGCACTCATTTCTACTGGGTGTGGGGGTTATTTTCACACAACTCATTTTTAGTTAAATTTTACTGGTTAATCTTAATCTACCCCAGCAAAAGTTTCAAACTCTTATTGATTTCTTATGGTTTCTTTTTTACTACCCTTCTGCACAACCTATACTAACAATTTTCTGAGTTCAGTTAAGGGGTGAGATGAAATGGGAGCGTCTACCATTCCAAAATCCTCTCCTGTGAAAGGCAGCCTTGAGCTTTTTGTGTTATAAAGCAGATGGAGGGAGGTATGGCTAGGCTGGGCTTGACCTTGAAATGTCAAGTCTTCCAGGGAGCTGAGAGCTAGCAGGGTATTTCTCGGAATAACCATAAGCTGTGGTTTAGTCCCAGTTGTTGTGTCTCGGAGCATGTGAAAACCACATTCTTTGGGCCTTGATATGAACATATCTTTCTTCTTCCTTTATGATCTAGTTCCCACCTATCTCTCTGAAATGTTCAACTTTCATTTCCTTGCTGTGTTACTGCAACATATACGCCCTCTTCCTTGGCTTTAGGCCCTTGCATCTGACGCTCTTCTGCCTGGGATATTTGTCTTCCAGAACTTTGCATGACTAGTGCCTTCTTTCCATTTGGCCCAGATAAATCTTTCCATAAAGGGTTTCCTGGGCTTTTCACAGGAAAGGAGCTCCTAGTCTTTCTTCTTGTACATTCTCCGTCTCTCCAATACTTTGACTTTTTTATAGCATGCACTGAGTGTTTAAATCCACTTGTGTAAATTGTATTACCTTCTCTACTTAGAATGCAAGCCCTACAAGAGTCAAGAAATATGAGGCTTAAGCTGCAATATCTCTAGCACTTAGATGTCCCCAGGAGGTACCAGTTACTCAATGAGGACATACTGGAAGGAGTATTTAATTCACTTCTCACTGGTCCACTGAGAGAAAAGCTGGTGACCTCCCTTTTATAGATGAAAAACTTTGTGTAGGAAGTGTGGAGTCACTTGCTCAGTAAAGGCACAGCAAGACATAGATTTGAATAACATAGATGACTAAGTTTAAAACTTACCCCAATTTAGAGCCAGCAGACTGGATATGGCAGTTTTTAAATGAATAGAAAGGTTGAAAGATCCAATGGCTATTCTTACCTTGTGCAGGTCCTTCACTCTTGGAGGTAAACTATCCCGGATCCTCCTCATGGCCTGCAGAGGAGGCTCATTGAAATAGGGGGGCTCACCATCAATCATCTCTATGACCATTATCCCGAGGGACCAGATGTCCACCTGTTAGGCACAATCCACTAGTTATGTCAGGGATAGAGAACATTCTGAAGTTCTGATTGTGTCATGAAACCCAGCAGGTCTTTTCAAACTTTATGATACAATTTTACATGCTGAATTATTTCACTCTTTTTGCTAATATATTTGTTTACAAACTTCTTTTTAAAGGAATATTTGTGTGTGTGCGTGTATGTGTGTGTGTGTGTGTGTGTGTGTGTGTGTGTGCATCCGCATGCACGTGTGCGTGCACACACAGGCATTCACACATGTGGTTTGCCCTTAGAGGCCAGAAGAGGATGTCAGAGCCTCTGGAACTGGAATTACAGGTAGTTGAGAGCGACCCGATGTAGGTATTGGTAGCTGAACCCAGATCTTCTGCAAAATCAGTGTGTTCTCTTAACTGTTGGGCAATTCATCGCCCTGGGCCCTGTGTGCTTTTCAAAGATGACTCTAATTAAGTTCTTACTAGTTCATTAGAAATGAAATTTTACCATTTCTCAAGTTTAGAGCTTTAATTTTTATCCAGTTAAGTTCTGTATTAACTGCTGACTAGGCTAGATTAAAAAAGAAAAGAAAAATACAAACTTTTACATTATGAAAACAGAGAAGTTACATTTAAACATAAGAAATTGAGAAAACCCTTTGATATGTTTAAAGCAAACTTCAAGAAGCTACTTCGTTCCACACAGAATATACTGCCACACTTTTACTAATCTGAGTTTCACAGAGATCCTTCCCCACCCACTTTGGCTTTGGGCTTTCCTCTTCTGCTTTTTATCATTTTAAATGAACCCACAGACAATCCTGCTTTATAAACTGTTTTCAGAGGGTGGCAAGCAGTTCTGAGTAAGGAATGGGCAGGCTGGAGGAAGGGAGGCCGGGGCTCTGTAAACCCCTCTAGTCATCTCCTGCAGTGCCCTTATTACATTTTTATCTGCATCCTCCCTCTACTTCTTGCAATGACTGCACTGACGATTTATCTCTGGAGACCACAGTGAGAAAAACAAGCCGGGTCCTCATTCGCAAACACAGGAAGAAAAGCAGAATAGAGCCTGGCTTCTTTCAGGTGCCACTCTTCGCTCATCAGTACAAGCCACTTGCCATTTCCATCTAGAGCACAGTGTACTGAAGCACTATAGGAAATCTGTTTGCCTCTGAGTTTCTCCTCATACTGTTCCCTGCCTAGACAGTCTATGCTTAACCCTCCTTCTAAGCCTTACCCCTTAATAGGTTTTCTTTCTTTTCTAGAAGAAATAGAAATTAGGCTGTATTCTGAATATTTCACTATACACACATGGTTTTCTCCTATATTTCTATTATATGCAAATATTACTTCCTTGTGGAAATTTCTGCTCTTCTTTCCCCCTTCTGAAGCATTCCAGTTATATGTTCTTACAACCTGTCACTGGGCATGAGACCAGTATTTTACTGACTCCATGATCCCCTGCCCACTTTCCTGTAAGACTCCAGAGAAAGCACTGTGTAAAGATGGTGGTGATGTCCCTAATGGGACCAGTGCTCCTTCTGTCACAGTCAATTTTGAACCAGTAGATCCCCAATGGTGGGGACCAATGGAGTCAGAAGTCCCTTAACTCTTGGACCCACTAATCAGTACCACTGTGCCTCTGAGCAGATCTCAGGACCCACTGCCCCCAAATGATGGCTGCCCTCTACTTACCTCTGTCCCATAAGGTAGCCTGGAAATCACTTCAGGTGCCATCCAGTATGGGGTACCTACCAGTGACTTCCTCTTTGGCACCTCTTTGGAAACTTGAGCACAGAAACCAAAGTCAGATAACTTTATCTGAGAGGGGAAGCAAAGTAATAAAGAGATCATTAGAAAGCACCGCCCACTAGGAGTAGACATACATACACAGACCTGAAAACAGAGACAAAGAGATTCATTCACATTCATTACTGGGACTCAAAGATAGTAAAGAAGTTCCCAGAACCATTCCCATGTCTTGAACTCCTGCAGCTTTTAGCTCTCATGAAATTATAGGACAAGCACTTACAAGTTAAGTATATCTCAAACAATATATTTTTTAAACCCACAATGACACCGCAGAAGATGCTTTTGTGTAACGGAGTAGATGTCCTCTGTCGAAATGTGCTTCATGTCGCTGCAGTTCAGATTATTGGTGTTGAACACATTTAGATCCTTATGGACCACGGGATCACTCAAATATCCATCACCTTTATCTGTATGTGCGATAGTGCAAGACCTACAACTGCCTAGGTTGCTGAGTTAACACTGCAGTGGCAGCTTCCCCTTCTCTTTTTGCTTAGCTCCTTTCCCCATAGAAATTAAAATTGCCAACATGAACATCTATGCAGGTATAAATCTAGGCTTATAAATTGAGAGTCAGCACTCGACTGTCAGACATTTAAAGTGGCTAGCCCAAGGACTCAGTGTGTGTATACTATCTTATTCATCTTTGACATCATGAAAGTTTCTGAAAATCCTTGCACAGAACTCTAGTGCTCTTGAGACCATATTTCAGAACAAACTGCTGATATACAGACTCTAAATGTCCAGGACTCTGTTTATTGCTGGAAGGTACAGTTTCTAGTCATGATGACCTGCTCTGAACTCCAGACAGTCTTATAGACAGAACATTAATGGACAATTTACTCCTGTTATTGACAATAGAATCCAAGAAAGTGGGCACTTTGAGCACTGACTAGCAATGTTAAGAATGACTATCAGAAGTTAAGCATGCTATGGATCAAAAATATACTCTGATTTTTGGGTACAAATTATCTTGCTGTTCTTCAAAGTTTTCTGCGCTTCCCTCAGCCTTTCCCTTGGCTCTCCTGCTACACTCACCTTACATATTAGGTATCCTCTATCCCTTAGACTTCTGATTTCAGGACCTACTTCTTTCTATCTACGTGTGTTGGGTATTCTTCCCTTCTCTATTTGAACTTGGTTTTGACTAGGAGTTTAGCTAAGTGGTATAGTATTTGTCTAAGACAACAGACATCCCCCCCCTGCTTTTTCAAATATAATCATATAGCTCCATTGGAATTTTTATAATAAAAGATATGTGTTTGTGCATTTTTTTGTGCATGTGTACACACAGGTGTGCACAGTCATGGAGACCAGAGGTCAGTGTGTGGTATATTTCTTTACCTATCCTCTTTCGAGAAAAATGCTCTCAATGAATTTGGAGCTCCCTAATTGGCTAGAATCTTTCTGTCTTTGTCACCCAGTGCTAGGATAATAGACATGTACAGCTATACATAGGGGTGCTGGGTATCTGAACACACATCCTCATGCTTGCATAGGCATGGTACATACTAAGAAATTTCCCACCCTCTAAAGCTTTTAAATCTATTTATTATTAATTAAATTTTATGTGTGTGTGTGTATGTGTGTGTGTGTGTGCAAGACTTTAAAATACAACCTTTTTTGGAAATACTAGTATGAGGTTATATGTTTCACATTCTAGTTACCTTTTATTGTCAACTTGAAACAGCCTAGAGTCACCTGAGAGGGTGGCCTCCAACGAGGAGTTGCCTTGACCAGATTGGCCTGTGTGCACACTTGTGGGGAATTCTCTTGACTATTAATTGATGCAGGGACCCCAGCCTACTGTGGTGGTACCATTCCTAAGCAGATGATCCTGGTCTATGGAAGAAATATAGATAAGCATAAGCCTGTGAGAGAGAAAGCCAAAGAGTGTGCAACAAGTAGCGTTCCTTCCTGATTCCTGCCCCAATGCACTTGTCTTGACTTTCTGCCCTAGCTTTCTCATTGATGAGTTGGGAACTACAAGCATAAACCAAGAAAACAACTTCCTCCCTCAAGCTGCTTTTTGTCACAGTATTTATCACAGCAACAGAACAATTGGAACAGAAATTGGTACAAGCCATTCAATATGGAGTTAATGCTCAATTCTCTGATGTTGTATTGTGCCTCTTTCTCCTTTCTAATATGTAATTTCCAACCTCCCCTAATAAAGGCTAGTAGGCTTCAAGACTGCCTGTAGTATATGTGTCTGCACAAACAAAGGAGAGAAGACCTTTAAGTATCTTTGTTTCAGAATACTTAATATCTACATCAACTAGGATCTAGAGTCTAGATGGATGACCACCATTTTTAATGAGGTTAAGTCCTGAGGAAGGATTGGAATCTTTAAAGATAAATCTAAGGGCCTGAAACAGTAGCTTTAGTCATCTACCATGAAAATATTATAATCTTTTAGACATACTCTTGAGAACCAATTGAGTATTATCCCTGGCTAGGCCTTGAAAAGGGAATCCATGGTGTGGGTAAGAGTAAGTTTGCTCACAATACAGTTTGGATGTAGGGTCCAGAAGTTTCTTCAAATCTTGGTGTGAGAGTGGAAACATTCCTTGACCATCCAAAAGTAGAGTTCTAAACACTGGGAGCAAGAGGCTAGAGCCTTGATAACCAGCAGAGGTGCCCTCCTGCCCAGCACAGCTTCCTATGGACCAATTCATTCCCAGAGGACACCAGGCTAGGTATCAGGAGAATTTAGGTTGACCAAAGGAAGGACCAGATAAGAATAAAAGGGTGAGTTTTATACCCCCCCCCTCTGTTGACTCACATACATATTCTTCATGCTCCTGGAGGAAAGAGGGGAGGTAGGAGGCAGGAGGAATGAGCTAGTGTTTAAATCTAGAAGACTGAATTTTTAATGATACCAGCTATACTTGGTAATAATCTGGTTCAATTTTGAGTGACAGTGTTTGAATTATTTCAAACAGCTTAAAATTAATGGATTAAATTAAAAATAGAGAATTCAAAAAAGAATCTAGCAAACATTTTGCAGAAGTGTGGGTAAACTTTAGGACATTGTAATGTCTCTCTGTGCATATATATTTGTTTTGTGTATATGTGTTTGTGTGCCTTTGAGTGCATATACCTGGTGTAGTGTTAGCTGTTTCTTAAAGCTGATAATTTCATTTTTCCTAAAGAAGGAATACTATTCTATTTTCTTAGAATCATAGAGATCAAAGATTAACGGTCACAATTATGGCATCACATTTCATTTGCCTACACGCATCAGAAACTTGAATGACTAAGAAGGGACATTTTGAGCATTTGGGGACTGGTACTTTTTAATCTCATTATCTTCTTGTGGTTTTCTCTTTGATGACATAAAAAACCCAAAACCCTTCAAAATCTGGCATCCTAATAATTATTTCCCTGACAAAACGTGTAACTTAAGGGATTGAAACTAGATGCTCGGCAGTTAGGCTCACTCTTCTTCTGCAGAAGTATAAGTGCTTTTGTGTGATTTTTAGAAGTCATCCAAGTACATAAAAGACAGTTTTCTAAAACCACATAATTGCACACAACATTTGTGCAAATAAATCTCAAGTAGATAATGAGAACCCAAGTAATAAGTATAATAAAGCACTGTGGGCAGATCTTAGAAGTAAGTCACACAGCTCTAAGCTGAGGATTGTTTTAGAAGGAATTGTATAGTGTGGCTATTAGCAAACAACCCCATCTCCTTAATGCAGTTATGCTGACAAAACAGGAGGAAGCACATTGCCTCCAGTCAAGGGAGATGCAATGTGTGAGAACATACCAAGGAACTCAGAGTTTAGAGTTCATATGGAGCTGTTCTCTCACCTACTGTTCTAGCCAACTCTAACAAGTCCTTTCCAGGAAATCAGCTACAAAAAGATGCAAGGTAGAGGAATGGGCAAAAGAAAGTCTATTCTAGAACAGTTGTAGATTTAAAAATGAATTATAAATTTCCTGTTCTGTAAATTGCACAAACTGGGGAATTGTATCTTTGCTTCATGTTTTGGGTTATGGCCAAAGATGGCTTCCTTTGTGACTATTTCTTGGATTCGTTCTACAAGGCAATAGCACTTAAAGTGTGTAACTTCAGTATCACTTGGCAGTTTGTTAGTAATGAATGTTCCTGGGTACCACTTCATCTGATTAAATCATCACCCAGAGGCAGAATCCAGGAAATTGGCTTTATTTTCATGTTCTCTACTGGTTTCTGATGCTCACTAAAGTCTGAGAAATTCTGCCTTACTGAGAGCAATGACAAGGGACAATAACAAATTCCTGAGATCAGGAATAGAAAGAGCCAGTTTGGTGATGGGGAAAACAGAGTTGCTTCAGGTCCACGCCATCAATCACCATCTCCAAGAGGAGAGGGAGGCGATCATAGACATCAACTCAGAGGGGCGGAGTCCTCATTTCTTCTTCTACCATTGGACAGAGCACAGATAGTTGCAAGTTACTTTCCTAAAGCTTTATCACACTGTTAAAGGAAAGCTGGAAGTTTATCCTAGGACTTCCTGTGATACCTCCTACACTGAGATATCCTCCCTCTGAGAACTAGCAGGAAGGAGACATAGATGGAGATCAGGACAAGTTTCAGACACAGTAAAGCTATTTCATATGCCCAAATCTCTTTTTATTTAAAAATTGCCTTTGTGTGATTATCTTTAAGCTATCCGGTAATTGTAAAATGCTACTTAAGAGATAAAAATCTCAGAGGGAACAAAACTAATGCTACCAATCAATTAAATGAACAGCCAGAGACAATGAATGCACAAGGGCACATCCTTGGTGAGGAGACACCGGATTTCTGATGAGTGTTTGTTAGTAGTGAGGGGGTAAAGTGTCATAGGACACTGGTTGATGATCTACGGTCATTTTTCCTTATTCCTCTTTGAAATCATATAAGGGGCGCACTTAGACTCTTTATATTATTTATAAGCACCCCATTAGTTGGCGTTTTCCCCAGAAACACATCCCAAGGCAAGAATTCAGGTAGGTCACATATTTGAGGGATACTAGAAACCCTGGCAATGAAACAGATACATGTTACATAGAAAGGAAGAACAGGTGATCAGGAATTAGCTACCAAGTGAGAGATCACTGTGGACAGCTAAGACTTTACACTGTGAAGAATCTCCATAGAGCAAGGCCTTCAGAGTCATTCCACAACGTAAGTCATGATACATGTACCCTACTGCTAGGATGTTTCAGGGCTGCTTCTGGGGAGGGAGAATGGTACTTCTCTGCAAATTCTAGCTTGGCCTATCCAAGAGGACAGAGAAAGCTCCCATCCCCAGCAAAGAGATACAGGTGACAGATTTGAGGGCGTAGTTATTGATCAGGAAAGGTAGGTTTCCACAAAAGTCTGGGTGGCGCTCTAGCAGGATCTGCTATGTGGGGCCACACTTATTATGAAATTTAGATTACTGGCATGTGTAGATTTGAGCACAGTGCTGCCAGGCTGAGTTTTTCCAAGGATTGTGGATATTTGAAAGGTTTATGGGCAATCTCCCAAGTTTTAACATGTGGAAATCAGTTTATAGTTACAAAAGAAGAGACTGACTCTTTTGTGAATGCCCTTTCAATGAATGGATTTATTGGTCATGCATATGAATTCCATTGCCAGTTTGGGAAAAATCATTTCCTTGTTGCTTACTGGCTTCTAACTATTACACAGAGCTATGGGATACAATTCGTTTCTTTCATTCCATTCATTTCTTTTTATGCTTATTTAAAAATTCCATTCCTGGATAAAGACTGAAAAGTCCGTTGGAACCAATATGCTGTAGTGTTTTGTGAGGGAAATGGGCACATTTTGGGTAGTACATCAAGAAACAAGATCCAGTCAGCATGCTGGTGGTTCCTTCTTCCTGGGACTCTGCTGCCTCTGACAGTATAAGCTCTATCCATCCCAACCTTCTGCCTCTGCCTCCAGGAGCCTGCTCCGATTGTTCTCTGTAACAGTTCTGGTGTCATCATGGCTCTTTCTCCTTACTTGCTTAAGTTAATTATAGCAATCCTCACATTTGCCACTTTCTGTTTAATGTTTGTCAAAATGATTGATCTCTCCATTGTGTCTGTGATGTAGGAATGCAGGCATGAGTGTGAGGGAAGGGGTTGCAGACACCTGTGTGTGCAAGTGAGGAGGCCAGAGGTCAATCTTAGGTGTCTTACTCTAATGGTCTCCACTTTACTTTTTAAAAAGGAACGTTCATGGAACCTGGGCTTACCAACTAGCTAGCCTGGCTGGCCAGCAAGGCCCTCGGATCCTCCTATCTGCACTCCCAGTTCTGGGATTACAAAGATGCGTCACCATGCCTGGCTTTTTATCTGGATTCATGTCTTCATATTTGTGCAGCAAGCACTTTACCCACTGAGCTACTTTCCCTGGTAAGGATCAATAAAATAGGCATTTTACTTATTACCTCATCTATAGGTTTGTTGTTACATTCTTACATCCTAAATGATGTAGCTTAATGAAATAAATACTTTCCTGTGTTCATCCTTAGGACCTGTATTTTCCTAGCACATAATAAGCGTGAAACAAATATGAAAATAAATATGTGAGCAAATAACTAAGACAAGAACATTCATAAGGCTTCTGTTCTTATAGGCTCTTCTGAGTACATGGAGGTATAGGGAGGCTTGAGATACAGGTTCTACTTTTGAGAATTGCAACTGCGTAGTTTAATTATATTGTATATTAAACAGAGGTAAAAATCTTTAATTAAGCTGATTAAACAATGCCCTATGATGTTAGTCCCCCAAGTGACTTCACATCAGATATGTTTCCAGAAAAAGAAGCTCTGCGACTAGCCTCCAGACCCAGGGAAAGAAGCATGTGTTGAAACTGCCCTGCTTTTGTTTCTTCACACAGCATTCCTAGAGCTGAATCACGGAGTGCTTCAGTGCTTGATGTGTTTTGTCTTCATGGGGCCTTATGGAGGTGCTTTCTGAGTCCTATGTGGAGGATAGGCCTTGCCCTCTTCCTATACTTCTTCTTCTTCTCTATAGGCATGCATTCTCCCTTGCGTCCCTCTGTAGTGCAGAGTTACTGTTAACAAGAGGAGTTGTTGATGGCTAGTGGGGGCGGGCTGAGAGACTAAAGTTCTTGTCCTGCAAGTCTGAGGACTCTAATTAAGGACAAGCTGGTTAGTCAGACTAGTTGTATCAGTGAGCTCTAGGTTCAACTGAGAGACCTTGCCTCAATGAAAGGGGAAAGCAATTAAGAAAGATCTCCAATCATCAGACTTAAGCTGTCACATGTATGCACACACATGTACACACAAATACATTGGAACATGAAAGACACATTATATTTATGTGCATGCAAAAAGACAAGAGGGCAGTCCTTTCTTCAACCTTTGAAACTGGGATTGGATGAATGTGTGGCCTCCTTAAGCTAAGATGATATAAGGTGAGAGTTGCAGTGCATGTGTGCATTGCATCTGTATCAGGGATTGCCACTCTTGATACTTTTGGGACCACTGTGACATGTGACATGTGAATTATCCAGGGCTACTCTACAGGGAGATGGGAGACACATGGCCCCATTAGTACCCAACCCTCACTGAAAACGAGCTGGCTACAAAGAGGACAGAGACCATCCTGTGCTTGTGAGCAGCCTCCATCTGATGGTCTCTATCACTTTCTTATAATTAGCTGGCTTTCAACATAGAGTAGAGAGATAACCTCAGCCAGATATATAATGATCACGTCACATCAGAATTTGCTGAAGAATGCTCAGAGAGCTGAGCTAGGAGAACCTGCACTCTATCCTGGTTGAAAGCCAGCAACTACACGTAGACGATGGAGACCATCAACTACAGGCTGTTCACAGTGTGGAAGCTAAGGTGGTGGCATACAGAGCAGAGGCCAATTGTCTTAGTCAGTGAAACCAGAAATACTGATCCATGCTTTTTTGAACAAATACATGGTGACTGTTTCAAGCCTCTTAGTTTTGAGTGGTTTATTGTATAACAAAGCAAACTTATGCATGCTCTTGTAGTTCTCCTTTAAAAAAAGGTTTAACTGGAGTAATGACAACAGCAGTAATTAAAACTGCTCATGCATAAACCCCAAATCGCACACCATATATGCACATACATGGAAATATGGAAAGAGAGATAATAGGATTATGAGTCATCTTTCTCCTCTCCACTTTACTAAATTTACTAATTTATCTATAATAAAACTTAAACTTTTAAAAATAAAACAAGATGAGCCAAAATGAGTGGGCAGTTTCTCCCAGCTCATCTCTGATAATTCTTCAGCAAATCCTGATGTGACAAGGACATTTTCTATCTCCCTGAGGTTGCTGGATTATAAAAGCCAGGTGCCATGAAGAGATGCCTGTTTCCTTTATCCCAAGCTCACTTCCTTTGGGGAGAATTCCAGAGGAATAAGAAGGGCCTATAGTGAGAGTCTATATGTCAAGACTCTTCTCACTAAAGCTTCCTTGGAATGTGAATTTGCCACATCTCTGGTGGTCACATATCCTATATTCTGTTGACTTCTGTTTTGACAGAATCCCCTGTGTAGATTGTGTTGATGAGAGATGTAGGACTCTGGGTATCAAAACATAGTTTGATAAATGTTTTATCTTTGCCTTTTAAATCTAGATGCCTTTTCTTTCTTTCTTTGAGCCTTCTGAAACCAGGGACTAAGTTGATAGTTTCCTGGATATAGGAAGCAAGGAGCAGAGTGAGAAGAGAAATTTATTCTAAACCTTCATCTTGCAAATTCATGATATTCTGGCTTCTACTAAAGATCAGAGCTCCTACCCAGCAGCCCTGAAAACTCGGAACCTCTTCAGCACGGGTTAATAACAATGATGGTCTGTTCAGAATACTGTACCCATCTTTATGGCTTGTTTCTTATGATTTTTCTATGTCTGTTCTCACATAGGCAAACTATATTTTTAAACAAAGTCTTCTCAAAGTAGTCAAGAAGAATTGGTCATTGGTTTCTCCCAGGGACTTGGAGATTTTGAAGATAGGCATACTCACAGGAAGAGAGTAGATAGAGACAAAGAAAAGCCACAGTCATTTAACTAAATGCATGCAGTGGAAAGATAAAATAAATTCCCATGGTCTCCATTACTTTCTACTCTCATTGTAGAGGATGCAAATTCTCCATCAATTTCAGGTCACTGGTAATTCTGAGTAACAGGATGACACAGAGGAAAGGCAATTTCCTCTTTGCAAGTTCTGGGAAGTGGAGTGGGCGATGTGTGACTAACAAAAATTAGAATTGTGAGAAAGTGTTCTAAAGAAAATAATGCCCATGACAGGCAAGCTGACAAACTAAACCGGAGGGGACCCAACATGAAACCCTTACCCGGCCGTCGCTTGTCAGAAGAATGGAGTCACTCTTTATATCCCTGTGAATCACTCCTTGGTTATGAAGATAGGACAGAGCTTTCAGAACTGACAGGCAGACAGTAGCTATCTGTTCTTCATTCATTCTAGAAAGGAAATGACATTTAAGGATGAAGACAGGTTTAAGTACAGCTTTCTGATGCTCAGGAGATGCCACGTTCTTGGGTCCTGGGGAACGTGTGTATGTCTCTAGTCTCGCCTAGAAAAAATATCCGAATAAAGGAGCTGAAGTCCCTAGGACATGATTATCACAGAATATTAATCCTGGCACTGAACATTCCAGGGACCCAATATAAGTCAAAAGAAAGTGACCATATTTGTTAGCTTTTGTATAATTAATGCAAATTCATGTCCCGGAACTCTTAGACTGTAGGCATTGAAGTTGTATTCAACTAGAATTGAAAAATTTTTGTTTCCTAACAGGTTCATTACAGTGACATAAAACTCTGATCCTCTATCTGTCCCTTTTGTCCTCAGGTGGTCCTGGTGGAGTTAGCATTGGGCATGGCATGGAAACTCAGAAGGAAAAACCTAAACTTCATGCAAGTAGTGAGGAGTTCTGTTGTTTGTTACTCAAACTGCATTCTAGTAGGCTTCAGAGATTGAGTCAATGTGTCAATTCAGAGTGTAGGTTGGGTGCTAACTTAATGAATGGCCTGTGTATACATGATTTGGTAATGAGCTCTGTGGGGGCTGTAGTCCCTGAGTGCACAGTGTTAGTAATTTATGAAGAAATCATGGAGGTAGTTATGGCTGTATGACTTTGAATTGTCTGCCTTACCTGGTATGAGTGACAATGTCTGTCAAGGCACCACCTTCTAGAAACTCCATGACCACCCAGAGCTCATCTCCAACAAGGTAGCTGTTATACATGTCAACTACATTGTCATGGTGGTAATCACGCATTATCACAACCTGCATGAGTGAGAAAGACGCATATTTATTTTCTGCTGCTGATATCTGGGTATGTTTTCACTAGTAGCCCTATAAACACTTTGATGCATTGAGTGCTGGGGAATTTCCAGCACAGGGATCTACTGTGGCTGAGAGGCTTCAACAGTAGTAAGTGATAGTGAAAAGAACCAAGTGAATAGTATATTTTCTTAAAAAATAACAGGCCAAACAGACATTGGAAAGATAAGAAGGGTGTGGGGGGGGGGGTAGAGAAAGGTTAGAAGAAGAGAGGAGGAAGAGAAGACGATTTTAAGATATACCACAAAATTTGTCAGAGAGAAAGTTTACTTTGCCATTTGGGAAAATGCAATCAGATACAGCTAAAGGGCTTGTATAGATCACTATCCATACCTCACTGTGGGCAACCCACGAAGGACATAGTAAACTGAGTGGGTAGTACTGAGGTCCATGAAGTTGATAGCTATTAGAGGGGCTGTAAGACATCAGATTACTTGGGATGGATCTGAGGAAGAATTGGTTTGAACACAAAGAGCATACTTAGATGGTAAAAAATATGTTATAGGCTGCTAAAAGGCCAAATTATGCCTACTTGTTGGAAAGAGTATCTGAGAACTGTTGCTCTGTAGATACTTCTAGTTGATTTTCAGAATTTGTATGAAGTGATAAGCTATGACTGTCTGTTCCTGTACTGGGATTTAGAAAAAATATTCTAAGAATCCGAAACAGAATGCAGGGAAGATGTTCAAGCTCACTTATCTGGAGCTCTGTGTGGTTTCCAGGGCTTATGTAAGAAATTGAGCATCTTGTGGGAACTAGAAATGAGGGAGGCCACTGGGTCTTCATGGATCCTCCATTGATGAGGTTTCAGATGTAGCTGAGAGCATTGTACAGTGCCCATGAACCAACTCACTTCTGTACTCCAATAAGAGGAGTGAGAATGCTCCCGATAGAACGTCAGAGGTTGCAAACATCCATAGACTGTTCTGGAGATGTGGACTGACACTCTCAAATCATTTATCCCCTAATTGCTGGTAAAGTTATAAAAGGGACAATACTCCTAAAACACTGGATTTTTTTGTTTTGTTTTGATTATTTGTTTTATACAGTTACTCCTGTCTTCTTGCTTACCATAGAGCTACTAATTGATACATAGGCAGTAAATATAAAAAGGTTAATGTGTACATGTATAAGGAATGCAAAAACTGATGTAACAATTATTATTATCAGTAAGACAAATGTCATAACTCTAATGGAAAAGCAAACAAAGGACATATGAATTAAAGAAGAATTAAATGGCATATAAATACATAAAAATAAAGTCAGACAACTAGCAATAAAATTCTAATTATGGTAGTAAGAGTTTTCCACATCTATGAGATCAGCAGAGATAATATAACATGCACTAATGGCAGTAAATGTGACAGAGGATTGTTATTGGTAAGGACCCAAACTTGTATTCTTCTGAAAACATTATATATTAATTCTCTAAAAGCTACATATATTTATGTGCCATTTGGTTTGTTCATCTCATTTTATTAATCTAATAAGATTATAAAACATGAAGCTAAACAGCACTCATTGAAAACAATATAAATCAGAGATTGTTTAATAAATATGATTTATATATGATCAAATAATTTGAGGCCATTGAAGAAATATGTTTGATATATTAAAATACAACAATTTACTATCTAAAATTTTATTAACATGAAATGAAATTCTAAATTAAACATTAAGTTAAAATAGAAAGCAATCAGTCTACATGTATAGTATTATTCCAAATAGAAGATAACTAAATAGTAAAATACAAGAAAAAAAATACTAAAATACTAATGTAGGCTGCCATTGGTTGCTTGTGGGGTTATGGTACATTCATGTATAAGGTTGAAGGCCTTGTGAATTCATGAGTTGCATATCCCTTTAATCTAACAAAAATGTATGGAAATGAGTTTTTAAAATGAGTATGTACTATAAAAACATTCTGTCCTTATGATTCTATAAATGATGTAATACAATAAATATTTGTATAGCATTCACATTGTGATAGATACTCTAAGCAATCTAGAAATGATGCATCATGCATAGGAGAATGTGCACGAATTAAATGTAAGCACTTTATATTCTTTATAGAAAGGACACAAAAACAGGTATGGAGTTTAGTGTTGGCAGAGATTGGAGGACAGGTCCTCTAGAAATACTGAGTAGTGAGTTTACCCATAGACAGACAGCACAGTATGAGTTCTGGAATCTGCTGGACAGGCCTCAAACCCTGGCTTCACAGTCAACTAGCCATATGATCTTGGGCTAGTTGTTTAACCAATCTGAGTTGCTTTGTCTCTCAAATGCTAGCACCTTTCTACCTCAAAGGGTTGTTGCTCAACTAGGCTGGTGCTTAGCACAGCTGCAGATACGCATGGAGTTCTTTATAAAAGGAACAGCCATGCATGCATAGAACAGGATTAGAGGAAGGACTGCAGGGGGATGTTGGTTTTGCTTTACCATTTGCAGTGCCAAGCTATGGCTGGAAACATAATATTTCTGTCCATCTGTCTGTCTGTCACTCTGTGGGCAGGTGTGTAGTACTGTGTACATGGGTATGAGCAGGTATATGGAGGATAAAGGACAACTTTAAGTGTCATTGCTCAGGAGTGTCATTGATTTTTTTTTTTTTTTTTTTGAGCAGGGTCTCTCACTAGCCAGGGGTTCACCCATAGGGTAGACCCCTCTGGCCAGAAAGCATTAGTTTGGGACAAGTACACAGTTGGAAATCTCCCAGCACTGGGATTCCGATCACACATGACCATGCCAGTTTGTTGTTGTTGTTGTTGTTGTTTTACTTGATTTCTGGTGATAAAACTTAAGTCTTTATGCTTGCATAGCAAGCAGTTTACTAATGGAATTTTCTTCTCAGCCCTTGCATACACTCTGTTTTTGAAATAGGAAGTAAATGTTACATCAACATGAAAAAGAGGCCATCCAAAGCCAGCATTTACCTCATTAAAAAGGAGCTCCCGTCTCTGTTGCTTTCGGAGATCCATTTTCTTCACCGCCACTTGCTTGCCTGTATGCTTCTCTGTTGCAATGCACACGATGCCTGTTGATCCTTCTCCGATTTTAATAAAGTTATCCAAATATTCCCTGGGGTCTCCTGGGCTGACCACCAGTTGCAGGGCAGCTCGGAACTGTTCGTGGGATACCCTAGAGGGTTGCTGGTCTGAAGAGGAGCCCCAGCTGGGTGGAGGGTAGGTGCTTGAAGAGATACTGAGAGAGCTCAAGTAAGAAGCGGTGGAGATGTACTGAGAACTGGTTTGCAGGGAAGGATGGTGATATAGGGATGCTTTGTGGTATCCAGAAGGGTACTGGTGGCTGCTTGAAGAGTAGCCTGCTTTGCTTTGACTTTGAGGTAGTTTGGTGGGGCCTCTGGGGTAGGTGTCGGACCCTGACAGCGGAGGACTGAAGACCATCTGTGCTCGATCGTAATCCACCTGAGAAGACAGACATACATGGGTAGTATTCACTAGATCTCAATCTGAAGCCCCTGGCTGGGAGATGAAGGAAGAGAAGCAGTGCTGACAGGATCTCTCTGGGCAGCTACCAGCTACACCTAGGAAAGTGCTTTCTCACACACACCAGTGCTTCCTACCCCTACCTCCAACCATGGGCTTATTGGATTAATATGCTCCTTATCCAACATATGCTTCTTGTTTATATCATAATTATAAAGGAAAGACTCCCATTATAAAGGACATTAATCCTCAGCCAACATTTGAGGGGAAATGTCAGGAGTAGGAAGGAGAACTTCTCCATGCTTTCAAACATCTCTTTGTAGGTAGTATGTGAAATTCTTGTACACAACATAGCACCTATACCTATAAAAGGGAATACATGCCTCCTGGTGCTAAGTATTAAGTAAAATTGTGGACTTTCACCAAGTAAGTTCAATTGAGAGTAAAGAAAAATGTCACATCTTCATGAGAAAAGAATAGTTGGCATTGGCCAGACTTCAATGAGATCTCAGAAAAAATCATTTCACTCTGGTGTTGAGGAGTAGGGCTAAGGGAATTTAGTAGTGGAGAGGGGTAAGGACAAGAAGAATGAGGAAAGATTAAGAAGTCAGCAAATTGCTGTGTCTATTCGAATGGCCCCAGCCTTGTGGTGCAGCTTCTCTCAGTGAAATCACTTGCTCTGCCTTTCTTTGATTGCTCTGTCATGTGAGCACATAGGAATCTGTCTGAGAAGACCATGCTTCAAGATGGAAGGCTTCCTGCCATGATCGAGCTAGAAACTGACACCCATGAGCTATAGTGAAAGTGTAGCTCCTGTCCAACCCTCAGATGACAGTAGCCCTGCCTGATTCTTTGACTGCAACTTTATGAGAGATGCCAAGACAGAATCGACCACCTAAGGCTCTTCGAATTACTGATATCCAGAAATAGTGAAATAGTAAGTGTTTGTATTTTATCTCTAGGAGGCAACGTGTTAAGCAGAAGCACATTTTGTTTCATGAGAGTTCGTTACAGAGCAATTGATAGCTAATATTACAAGAGATCTGACCCAAGAATTTGTGCATGTTGATAAATGTATACTGTTGTTTCAAATAACAAAACTTTGGGATAATTTGTTAAACATCAATAAATAACTTATTCATTGAGAAATTTTGTGTCTTCTGCTATGACTACATTAAGCTTGAGAGAGTTGTTAGATGCCCATGTGGAGATGTCACCTAAATGACTTAGACAGCCTTTAAGTCCAAAGATAGATGGAGAGTAAAGACATGAGTGTGAGAACCATCAATGCTTACTTGATATTAAAGCCATGACACTAAATTTGTAACAAAAGGCACAAAGAATCCAAGATCTACATGTTTACACCATCAGAAAGAACAGAAGGACTCTGCAAAATCAGACAGAGAAGTAGTGACCAGAGATGCAGGAAGGAAACACGAAGGCAGCACAGGAATTTGGAGTTGTTGCCGAAAAGCATTTCATGATGGGACAAATGAGTGTTGCTGACTATCCGTAGAAAGTGAAATGGAATGGGACCGTCACCCTATAAACCAGACAATATGGTGGAACAGGCAGGTGTCACAGCTTCTCTTCACCGCACGTAAGGAAGTCCATTCCATCATACAAGGGAGCAAGGACGGCACAGAGTGCTCTCCTGAAAACCACTCCCCTAGCACCATTCTTGGTTGTTCTGTACTGTATTTGGTTCTGATGACAGGATGTCATGCAAGACATGTAATGTGTAACACATGTAACGCATGCAAAATTAGCTGTTCTAGCTGCCGGGACGCCTCACTCCACTCAGATGGCTTCACCACTCCAATGGCATTGGAATGGGGAGCCGGTACCCCCTAAAGCAGAGTCCTGCTTCACATGCAGAGGAACATGCTTGGGCATATCCTGACTCTGATAGCTTCAGTCAAGATCCTCAGCATCTTTGAGCCTCAGTTTCTCCATTTATAAAATGAAATGATGGTAAAAATGTTAACATCTCATTCCTTAGATTGTAGAAACTCCAAAAGATTGTGTGGATATGGAAGGATTTGAAAGATGATGGGCCACTAAACTCTTATGCTTTTACAGTTCTACAAAGTACTTAGTATAAAAATAATGGTAATGCAAAAGGAAATAACCTCAAGAGCACAAAGCTAGCTATCACTTATAGAATATATATAACACACCAAGATCATATATGTCCCTGTACATTAAGTTCTTAAAACAATAAGATTTAAAATTTTTAATTATAATATACTGAACAATTGTTATAGATAACCTACTCTATTAGAAACCAGACTGATTTCTAAGGCCCCGTGTGTGTGTGTGTGTGTGTGTGTGTGTGTGTGTGTGTGTGTGTGTGTGTGCGCGCGCACGCGCGGGCGTAATGGGTGCAGGGTAGAGGAACATCACTGCAATTTAAGCAATTTCCGTTGAGCTGTCATTAACCAAGAGCAGGCTCACCAGAAAGGCCAGCAGGAAAGGCTAAATAAAGTCTTAAACTTTTAGTTTTGAAAGTGGGTCTTGGGAGCTTCAAATGCCATTACTTTCCAGAATCTTCATGAAGAGATTTTTTTCTCTTTCATAGTTAAGACAAAATTACATTCGTCTTCCATGAGCATATATAACTGATCTCTAACGGTATATTACAGACTGCAAAGCCATGGCCAGGAGGAGTCACAAACACCACTGCGCACTGTGAAGGGAGCATTTCCTCCTCTATCAGCTGTCAGCAGCATTATTAGGATCTATTCTGTGCTAGTAGCTTATGGCATATAAAGAGAAGGCACACGGCTGCACTAAGGGGACAAGCTCCTCTTGCAGACAAGACAGAATTGTTTTCTGAGAGCTGAACATCTTTGAAATTAGGTGTTTTAGATTAGAAGATGCAATTGTCTTTCATGGCTGCTACTAAGAGATGCAGACTCTTAAAGAAGTGATGAGGAACAGCTACAACCACAAGAGACAATTTTAGAGCCAAGCTAAGTGACTCAGAAAAATTAACTGTCTGCTTCAGGTAAGTGAACATGCGGCCTCTCCTTGGGGCCTTTATCCATCCATTTAAGGGGATGATAGCAGACAATCAGACTTTCCAAAGGAGAATTGCAGAAGTGATCCCCCTGGGGCCAGAGGGTCACCGAACTGCAGCTATCACTTTGATCTTAGCCAACGGTGATGATGGAGCATGTTACAGGCTCATGATTATGGAGAAAGACCTCACTTCTTTTAATTTTGTTTTATTTTCAATAAAATTGAGGCTTGGGAACATAAAATATTTTGCATGTAACTCAGGCCAAGGGCCCTCTATGCCCATGAGAATCACAGGACTTGCTGTTTCTGTTGAGGTTCATCCTGTATTCACAGAAGAGGGCTTCTGGATGTCCTGGGCCCTTAGCACATTGGCACCCAGATCTCATTTCTTGCCTGCTGTGGCATTCCCACCATTCCTTGCCACTTACCTGATCTGTGCAATCAAAGCTGAGACTCTTCCTTGTGATTAAAATGCTCTGACATTTTCTTGGGTCCAAAGCTGGGCTCCCTTCCTGAAGACTACTCTATTAAAAATCTGTTCTTGCAGGAGAAAGAAGCCCTAATGTTAGCGTTTGTTGAGTGCTTTCCAGGTACCAAGGACTATTCCGAGTTCTCAATGCACATCATGGCGTTTCCACCTCACTTTAAGCAATAAGACCTATTTTATTTTATAAGATTACCAAGGCATAGTAGGTAGAAGTAAGTCAGATAAAAAGACTTTAAGCTACTAATACAGCAGAATTACAGCGCCAGCCTTCTTTGGGTCATTCGTCACTTGGGTCCTATGTAAGTTCACTGAGATAGGCTTCAGTGATGGAGGATGGGGAGTAGACAGAGGAGAACAGTGTGTGAACAGGCGGAGATAAGGGATATCCTAGTACTTATCTGAGACCTTACATATCTGAGTAGTTTGGAACAAAATAAGAATTGGACCAGAAAATAATGAATAATAAGGCCTATGGGAGGAGAGAAACACTAGGGTTATATTTTTGTTTTTAACAGTGTTGGTTTAGATTACTCTTCAAAAATATACAAAAAAAGTGGTATGTTAGAAAAGTGAATTGATCATCTATGTATGCAACTCAGTATTTTCAGTTTTGCTTTGGCCGAAGCCAACTTTGCATTCAGTGACAATGATGCTCAGCTTACGTCTATATAGTCTTTTACAAAGGGAAGCCTAGTTGCTTTTCTGTGGTGTGACTGCCTCCCCCTTGTACCCACTCTTGACACTGGTCCTCATTCCTCTAGCTTGTCTTTCTCATGGTAATCTGTATTTGGGAGTCTCATTGAAACACAGATGAATCTGCCTATGTACATTCTTATGTGCATGTATTCATGTAGAGGAGCCAAACTTGAGACATATTCCAGAAGAAAATAGCTATGGAGTTTACATGAGCAAGCCTGTCTCTAGTATTTGTGAAGGGATGTAGAAACTAATCATTTAGTAAAAGCACAGTGCAGTGGAGTTAGGCCATCAAAAAGGATGGCAATTACTAAGTGAACCACTGCATCTCCCAGAACCCATACTCTAAACCATTTCCAAAGGATGTGTGTATGCGGTCTTCCCCCAGAGTCCTCAGTGCAAGGGCTGAGAAGGGGCAGAAAGCTTTAACCTAGGAGAGCACACAATAGAGACACCACAAAGACTGTCCCCATTCCACCAGGGAAAGCAGTCCTGTGTGCTTTGTGAACAAGTAACTCTATAGGAATGACTTCCCTTCCACACACTCTAAAGGGGATTCCCATATGGCCCAATGTAATAAAAGACAGCTAGATCAATTGTTTTGCAAATTATCACCCTGGGCTGCCAAACCAGTTAGCTGCAGTGCAAGAGACCACTAATGATTGTTGCACATCAGCTACATTTGGAGAGGAAATTCTCTCTGCAGGAATCTTTAAAAATACAGACAGATGAATAGGGAGCTGTGCTTTCCTTCCTCTTGGGGTGGTTAATAACATACACTTGGTTTTTAGTTTCCTGAGACCTTTTAGTATACCATATAAATGAATTCTTAAAGAAATGTGCCTTTTCATGTCTCTAGTCAAGATGTGAAGTGGGGAAGGAGGCTTATTATGTGGGAATAAATAATTCCCAGTTAACAGTTCAGCCAGAATGTCATTCTACAATAAGTGCACTGTCTCCAAGGATAGGGTTAGGTACAGGCTTGTGATATATCAACATTATAAGTAATTATAGCAATGAATTCATTTAATCAATCAATTTCAGCAGTGGTGCACTGCGGTGGACAGGGCATAAAACTCCTCACCGCTATCAATTGCCCCGATTACAGCTGGCTGTCAGCCAGAATTCCCCTGATCCATGTTAGTTAAATGCACATTAATCTGAATTTGGCAGTGTAATCAAGGACCTAACTGAACTGTGAAATTGAATTCTGCAGTAGAACATCATTTGACCATTTTATGCCAAGGCAGGGAAAAAAAAAAGTAGAGGGTGGGAGAAAGAACAGAAGGGGAAAAAAATCATGCTGCGGCATCTCTTTGTCACCAGGAGCTCCTGCACTGACATCAGGGAGGCTGTGGCTGACGGTGCTGGAAGGTGGCGTGTGCAATGGCTGTGCCCTGCATCTCTCCTACAGAATGGGGACTGAGGAATGTTCCGTGAAGGATGGAGATTACAGGGAAGGGAGGCAGCTGCTTCCAGGGCTCAGATGTGACGCTCCAATACACCTTTTTGGAACACAATGAAACAAAGAGATTGCTCAACTCAAAAAAAGGACAAGAAAGGCAGGCTGGGTGTTGCTTGCTCTACATAAATCAGAGCGGGATAAAAGCGAATCACAGCCCTCTATTGTCTGAGCTTGGAAAGTACATCTTCAATTTTTCTTGACTGAAAGGAAAATGTTAACAGGACCAGCCTTGGCGTTGGGAAAGGAAAAAGAGCATCTGTGAGAGAACCAGGGAGAATCACTAGTGTTTTTTCCCTGCAGAGACATTTTAGGGACTGGTGATTAGGAAAAAGCAACTCGTTCATTCTGGTGGCCCTCCTGTTGTGATCTGCAATCCAGCTTCTTCCCCTTTACAGGCAGGAAGCACTACTGATGGGGACTTTGTTGATTCCTGCTTGCTCTCAGGCAAACTCTAGAGCCCTGCCTAAGGCTCATGGGCTCATGGGCCTTCATTCTTGCTTTTCCCAGCAGCTGGTGGCTGTCCTCTGAGCTACAGTCTGTCTCTTTGCAGGGCATGAAGGAACCTCCTGTTGAACCTTAGTAAAGTAGTTACTGTTGCTTCTGCCAAAAGCAAAACTTTAATTTTTATTGATGTGGTGAGTTCACTTTCACTTACAAAACAGAGCAGTTAATTTCATAGTGGATGGGGCACATTTACTCTGGCTGTGGGACAGGGGTGCATAGCACAGGCTGGGAGCTGGTGTTCAACTTTGATAAAAGAGGCAAGTGCTGCCAATGAGTAGTGGTTATGAGCAACTCTCGTGACCCTCAAAGCACTGAGCATCTCTTTATGCTGCTGAGGTATAGGATTTGGGAAGTAGTTTGGATTCTAGGTGCTTAGATGAACTTGCTGCATTTGGAGACCATGTGCAGTAGGAACTGTTCAGTGCATTGAATACTTCTAGTAAGAAATGACTATGTCTGTAACGAGCAGACTCGAGCACACTGATATTTCTGGCTTTTCTTCTACCTCTGAATTGGCATGTGTGATTACCACCGTAATTGTTCTTCCTAACTCAAAGGAAGTATTCTCCAGCCAACAACAGACACTCTGCCTTATCATCCCCCAGTGCCTGAAAGAATGTGCAGGGACTTAAGAGTCCATAGGGAGTGACTCTTTGCTTCTGAATATTTGTTGATACATGTCAGAGTCCTGAGAAAACTAGAGATGGACAACACCAGGGTAAACTCATTTTGCCTTTTAAATTTAGTAGCAGATAGAACTACTCATAGTGACCAAGATATGACTTTTATTTAAATTAGTCCCAGGAAGAAAACCATTCCCAGGAAGGTGTATATTCATGTATAAGGGGCATCTACAGTTATCCCTGTGGGGCAGATGTTAAAGATTACCTCAACATTATCCTTTACATGCTTTACATGCCTTAGTGAGGACCATACAAGACCATGTGTATAAAGGAACAATAGTAAAGACAACAACACCCATTGTTATGTAAAGTCATCTAGTATTTTTTTCCATTTCTTTCCTCACTAAGATTTTTGGTGAAGTCCCCAGTCTTCAGCAGCCCTGCCATTGCAGTAAGAACCAGGCTCCTAATGGGTTTCTAGAAGATGGTCCACAGGAAACAAAGCAAAAGAGAAAAAGTTGAGCAAGGGTTGATTCTTTTTCACTGCCTGAATCTGAGCATGCCAGTACCACCAATTACAGCGAGCCATTGAGCAAGTGGTACCTGAAGGCTGGGCACATAAGTCATTGTGATTTTCCTCCCTGAGAAAGCAAAGGGCCAGCCAAACAACGAAAAAAGATTCCTCTAGTGAAAAGGATTCTTCTAGGGACTCCAGAGGAAGTTCCAAGTAAGCTTGCACAATTCTCTATGTACCTACTGTTCTAGAGAAACTGTGACCACCTTAATATGCCATCTGTTTGGGACACCAAGAACTATAGCACTGGACTCTCTTGTTGCCTCATATATAGGAGACAGTATGGTAAACTGATCAAGATGTATACATAGTGGGCACTTAGCACCTAGCTTCCATGAAGAGTCCGAGAATTACACTTTGAATCTAGAATGGCATAAACATTGTGTGATGCAGTTAGAGTTCTCACTCTGCTCGCTAAGACTTTGTATGGTAGTGAGGTATTTACTCAGTACACTGGTCTTCTCTGACCCATATCTCTAAAATCAGGACAGTCCTTAGGCGTGGGGAAGTCTGTGGAAGAGGAACTAGATGGGATTTTACAATTTGTTTCAATGATTTAAAAACATGTAAAAGATTACAGAGAGGGTATTTATAGGACCAGCTTTACTAGAGATGGTAACATGTTTTCTAAACGGAAATATCACCACGAATAAGAGTTAATACTCCTTGCCTTGTACTAACTCCTTGATGTTTATTAATCTTAATTCTCATCACAAGTTCAAAGTACAAAATTGAGGCACAGACATGCTCATATAGTTTGTAAGTACTCAAATAAAAATCTAGGCCTTGAATGCTTTTATATGTTTTTTTTAATGTGGCAACATTTTATCTTTAAGAAATTTGAACAAGGCTATCATCCAAGGTGGGATGAATTCATAGAAAGAGTCTTACAAATCTCCCTACCTAAGTCTTTTTTTAGTAGCTTGTGGTTTCAATATTTACCCATAATTTATATTTCTAAGTGACTGGAAGTCATATCTGGAGCATACTATAAACAGACAGCTCAAAGGACTTCCTTCTGCACATGAATCTCATCAGAAAGGTGAGGGCATCCAGCAGTGTGTCCTAAATGGAAAGCCATATACTCACGTTTCTGCTCCTCAGCTTTCCTCTAGGAAAATACGAATGCTCTGGAAGTCAGAGGGATGTAGTTTGCACTCTGACTCAGCACTGCATTAATATACTTGGGGAAGCCCATAAAGACAGCTTTCTGGAATTTCAGCTTCCTCAATTGCCCAACAAAGGAGCCTGGATTTTTCTGGACTTGCACGAACTAAATTGGGCAATATCTGTAAAAGGCTTCTCCTCAGAACACAGTGGCCCTCCTGTTATAGCCACTCTCTGTATGCCCACACAGAGACTGGCACTTCAGCTACATGTATGAGTAAGTAGGCTGTTCTGACACGAATTTGTTTAACTCTCAGATGAGATGATGAGGCAGGGACTGTCTTTATCTTCCCTTTATGGTTAAAGAGGAGTCACAGGTAAGCAGTCACCTGGTAAGTAAATGGCAGTGTTATGACTCAAGATTTGAGCAGTTTTTCTCCCCAAACTTAGTCCCTAACTGCTCAAAAGTGTTTGATCGAAGGCAGCTGTGGACGGCTCCTCTGGAGCTCGCTGATTTTGTATGGCCTTGTCCATGGCAAAGGTTGATATATTTTGTTACTGCAGATATATTAATTATTATGAATGAAGAGTGGAAACCCTTGACACATAATAAGCAAGAGTACAGGGAGGCTGTTATATGCTCAGCTATGCCAGAATAGCCCCTCACAGGAAAAGAATTACCAGGTCCAAAACATCAGTAGTATCAAGGTTGAGAAACTCTACCTCTCAGTAAAAGAGGATGATACAAGCAGGTGTTGAAATAATTTCTGATGCAACATCATTACATTAGAGCTAGAAAGAGTTGACAAAGGCCAACTGTAGGTGTGGTACTTTCAGAAACTGTCCCTGTGTTGTGGGAAATCCATGCTAGGGATTAAAAACAAAAGACCTGGATCCCAGTTGGTCCATGAACTGAATAAGCAGGTGGCTAATGGGACGCCCAAACCTTATTCTATAACTTACAATGGGGACAAGAAATTTTGTTGTGAGTCTTAACTAAGCAACACGTGCATCTGGCACACTGTAAGCACCTGGTGAAACACTGAACTGTCACTGTGTCAGGAATTTCTCAGTGGCTTTACCCCAAGGTGTTCTGGTGGCACCAAGACACATCAGCCAACATCTACCTATCTGTCTGGTCCCTGGAGAGCACTGAATGAGCAGCATGGCAGTTTCTCCTGCGAGGTCGCTGAATGGTGGACATGTCTTCTGGGGAGAGTGGGAAGCATTTTTTCTCTCTCTTCTTGCTACTTTCTGTAGTTCTTTGATGAGAGTGGTACCATATTGTGTTTGCCTTTCCTTTCCTTTCCTTTCCTTTCCTTTCCTACCTCAAGGCTTCATCTGCTCAGCTTCAGGCAACAAGATTTAAAAGGAGAGAATAGATGTCAGTATCAATGAATTTTTTTATTCTTTTTCACGCTAACAAGAAAAGTGGAGCGGGTCTTTGTTGTTGTTGTTACTCTACATTTTTCTTCACTGTGAGTTAGAATTAAAATTTAAAAAACTAAGGGACAAAGCATCAAACTGGTGACACACATACACACACACACACACACACACACACACACACACACAATGCATTCTTCCTTTTGTTTCATCATCCACCCTTCTCTAGAAACTGTCAGGAGGCAAAGCCAAATTATCTGAGTCGTGATCACGATTTCTTGCCCCAGCTGGAAATCCAAATGCAATTGGTTGATTCTTCAGAGTACAGCTCTAAAGGCAGAGGCCCCTAACTGTTTTTAGAGAGATGTTATATTTTTAATCAAGTAAGCGTTTTAATTACCAACATGTTTCCCGCCTCTTGCCCTCCCACAAAACCTGCTCGTCAATTCTCCTGGGTTTTGGGGGACACAAGAGCAGCAGCTTGCTCCTTTGGAACACTGGTTCAAAAATGCTGACAAACTCATGGCAGAGAGGCTCATGTGTGAATGTACTCACACCGTTCCTTAGCCACAGTTGATGTGCACTCTTTTGGGGATTAGAAAAGCTGAGTTCAGGGCAGAAGGTGTTTGATTTATATCTGGAAGTCTGCACGGAATGAAGCAAATCTCCACTTTTGGTTCTGTCTCCTTCCTCTCTTCTTATCTCAAAGTCTGAAGGGCCGTGAAATTTATCATAGATTTTAGTTGCCAATTCATCTGAAGCCCTGAACTAACACAGGCCTACATAAAGGGAAAAACTAGACTGGGCGAAATGGCAGGCTAGAATCTAGGCCTCGTATGGAGACAGCTAACTGAAATCCTATGTGTGGCCTGTGACTCCCTTAACCCCAGTGTTCACTCTGGGAAATTAGTGGCCAAGGCTTGCTCCTAGTCATGTTAGTCCCAAAGGCCTCTAGGCATGAGTGAAGCCCACTAGACAGGACTTAAACCAAACTGCAGAGCCTGCATCCCTTCTAGTAGGGCCAGGGTTTATCTCTAGCTACCACATTCTAAATCCTATATGAAAAGATGGGTCCAGGGATACCAGGCTGACTTTGTTTTTCAAGAGAAGTCTGCAATCTCATAGTTTGTAACTTGTGAAGTATAAAAAAGCTAACTTTGTTGATGGGACAAAAATGGCCTCAGGACTGAAAGGTGATGAATTTCAAAAGGATTTTCTCAAGCATACTGACCCAAACAAGTACCTTCCTGTTTGTTCATGGAGTAGTGCTCGGGACTGAATCTGGGGCCCTGCATAAGCATGCATGTACCCGATTCGTCAGCCCCTTCTTAGCCCTTTGTTTTGAGACAGTCACTAGGCCTTTGAGACTTATTCTGTTGCCCAGGCTGGGCTTGAACTTGTGATCCTCCTGCTTCAGCTTGATGAGTTCTGAGATTACAGGAGTGCGCTCCATGCCCAGTGCATTCCTTACAATGAATTTGAGCATGTCACTTGACTCAGCAGTACAACGAATTTATTTATTTGATTCTAGAACTATGAAGGGCTTCCTCTCCATGGTACTCACAGAGAATGATCTGTGGTAGAGTTTTTAACTCTGTCAAGTACCAGGATATATATGTAGGTGCTATATGGATTTGGCTGTTAGGTATTGGCTAGTAAGACCTATATCCATCAGTCGTGACGGAAAAATGAAGTAAAAGTATTTGTGGCACCCTAAGTATAGTCATTCAAATACATTTAACATGGTGAGATTAAAAACATTATGATCATTTACATTTTAACTGGAGTGTGTTTTTCATGCCTTATTTTCTCAGGATTCACTTCTAATTTTTTATTGTGGGAACAAAAATAACAGGTACTTTGTTTCTTCTAATGTAAAGCTTAGTTCACTTCCTGTTTTCCCAAATGGCTTCTCTTAAACAATTTAGATAACAAGCAGAGGAAAAATTGGACTGCAATTGACAAAGCAGATGGCTGTAGATAGGCTGGCCTTGAAGTGTTGTCTATGTTATCAGACAAACTGCTGAGAAGAAAGCGTTGGTGCAAATGTATGTGACTACTAGTGGTCATGTCCCACCAAGACTGTCTTGAGACTCAAGGTAATCTATCTATATTCAAATCCTGCCTTTCTGCTTCCATTACACAGGTGAGGTACCAATCCTTTATAAGTTATCGTTAACAAACCATCCATGTGTATACTCCGTGGGCTGTTTGTAAATGGCTTATGTGCTCATGGAAATGGTGTGCTATTAACTAAAGATCAGTACTTTCCCCATAGTCTTCTTCAGAGTGTGGTGTATGGCAGACCTGTCAGCTTTCAAAGCAAATTTATATGAGCCCTATCTAAAAGTAAACTTTGGGGTAGGGGATGTCTTACTGAAGGGGTGCCTGCCTAGCACACATAGGACTCTACAATGGATTCCTAGCACTCTGAAAAAAACCTAGATAGTTCAGGAATTAGCTGCTATATATTACTGGAAATAATCATATAGAAAGTATTGTTAAAATTTTAAAGAATAATTGAAGGAGCATGCTCTTCTATAAAAGACTGCCACACACACATATATATAATATTTAACTCAAGGCTATATATATATATATATATATATATATATATATATATATATATATATATATGCACATATACACATATATATCCATATATCCACATGAACTCTGAATAATTGGGGACTATTATGCTATTGTCTGTAATAACCTACAGTTGTTTACCCTTCAACATAGAACTTAGTAAATATGATCAGACTGTATTTATTATTAGTAAATCAGAAAATTGTTTCATTACACACAAATTTTGTGCCATTTTAATAAAAAATCTTGTAGTAGATCCCCAAAGCCAAATTTTGCTTATATTGACATATGGACCTTGTTTTAAAGCCTTTGATTATAGGACTCATGGGAAAATAAGGTAGGATTTGGATAATGATTTTCACTGCAAAAGCAGCAAGCTTTCAAGACGCCAGCCATCTCGAGCCTCCTTCGCAGGGCCAGTCACTCATGGGAAGAGGCAGTGTACCTTACCTTTGGAATGCACATTGTGGGCTCGGACAGTCGAGGGTAGGTGTAGGAGTTGTACGAGTGTCCTTGAGGATGAGTTTTAAATGCACTTGCTCCAAATGGCATCATGGGTTCCTGAAGCCCTGAGCCTGACTTGGATCTCTGGCGCATGGCTGGCTGAGGGCTTGTCTGATGCAGGTATGATGATTTTGGCCTCCTATCATAGTCATCAAGGCTGGGTCCCCAATCACTTTCACTGTATGCCAGACTCTCCTTGGAGCACCTGCTGGTCCCTGCAGTTCTAGAAGGCGTGAGTTGGAATGAGTAGTCTAGAGGGGAGCTACTGGAGGCTCGCTGATAATCCCACTTGAGGTCACCATATTCACTTGGTTTGCTCAGTGAGTCCAAGTGTGTGTGATAGTCAACAGGGAATCTGGCTAGGTCGGTTTTCAAAGGCTTCATCTCAGCATAGTAAGCGTCTCCATGTTTCATCTTCATGACATGCCCGTTTTGCTTGGCTGCATGGCTGGTTTTATAGTACAGATCCAGGTCGTCTCCATAGAGACTCCTATCTCTGTACTTTTCAGTTGTGTAGTCCGTAGTATCGGATTCGCTGGAATACTGTGAGAAGGTGATGAAGCCGTTTTCTTCTGAGTGGCCTTGAATGCGGCTAGTTGCTCCTTGATCTGGGGTGGGTGGGCTTTCTTTCCTTAGGGAGTTGGAGCGCGTCACGGAGATGTTGTCAAAATCCTCTAGCAGACCATTGATAGAGGTTTCCTTGCAGGATTTATTTCCTCTGACGATTGTCTAGGAATAATAGGAGGAATGTTGTTTAAGAAATTATCCCTGGTCTTATGCTTGCTGAAGGATAGTCCCCCTCCTTCATTTAGTTTAAAGTACAGAAGAAAACACGAGAAGAACATTTTCGTTAAAAAAGATAAAAAATAATTGTTGCCTAACTTCACTGGAAAAATAGAAATCAAGTATTCAAATTTGTGCTTACCTGTTGCATTAGAGTATAGAGAAGTCTTTTCCAATTGTTTTGCCAATAAAAAAACCCAATCACATCCCTTTAAAGTTACTTTTAATTTAAGTTTTGGTAATTCTATGCATATGTGTATGGTGAATATACTCACCCTGTTTCCCTCTCTGGTCCCCTCTCACTCTGACAGACCTTTCTTCCTTATAACTAGCATGGCACCTGATGCCTCATTTTTTTGGGTGGATTTTGTGAATGTAAGCATAGCTGCAATGCATTCCTTATTGGCCTGGCCATCCCAGGTCCAGAAGGAAGCATTTCACAGCGCTCCTTCTTAGCCTCCAGCCCTTGCAATCTCTCTGCTCCTTTTCCTGTGCTGTTCCTTGGCAGTGGCCTGTTTGGGGCTAAGCGATCAACAGTCATTTTTTTTTTTTTTCCTCAGCGTTTTAATCAGTGTGAGTCTCTGTATTAACTGTTGCCCACTGCGAAAAGAAGCCTCTCTGGCGATGAATGACAGAAACACTTGTCTAAGGGCATAAATATAAACATTTTAGAATGCAGTTTGGCCACACACACACACACACACACACACACACACAGAGAGAGAGAGAGAGAGAGAGAGAGAGAGAGAGAGAGAGAGAGAGAGTAATATCAGTAGTAATTTCAGCCTGAGGGCCTTTTAGCTTCTAACAATGGGCTGATAGCTATATATTTCAGCAGTCTATAGTGTTTGGTTATAAACAGCATATTTGTTATTTTAAAATTCACAATTCAGCTGATTTATAAGCATTGTCACTTGAATATAAACATGGGTAGAAATGGGTGTGCAATATTTATACATCTATGGAAAACATAACTGACTGATGCTATAAGACTTTATGGATGATTCTAGAGGACACTTTCTGAAACTGTGACTATGGGATAGTATGGAGAACAATTATGTGGTCTACTTTGCAATCCAATATGATACTGTTAAGAATTCCACTACAGTCCTTGCAGTGGCCACATGTGTGTGGTACCATCTTTGAATTTGGGATTTTGCTTGGTAATGATGCCACCGTGTCTGGATCTCAGTGACAAACTGTTCCCTGTAATAAACCTAAATGATATCAGAATACAAGGAACAGAAAGGAACGGCAAGCCATTTATGAAGCCAGTCAGCTGTGCCTTGGCTTGTCATTACATGGTTTGCACTGAAATATGTGGGGGTGGATAAAAGAACAAAGGGTGGCCATCAAGATTTTAGAAGAAAAATACGTTTGAGCAAGTTGTAAGGAGTTCAAAATCATTGTAGTTAGTACCGTGGGAAAGGCCAAAGTGTAGGGAGCGGACCAAGTTTTCCTAGAGTCTGGGAGCCACAGATTAGTGACTCAAACTTTATGCTGAAAGACAAGGACTTTCCTCCCAACAAACAGTCTTAGATTAATTATTTTTATTTATGTCCCTTTAAATAAACTCATTTTAGAATAGTTTAACAGTAACATTTCACAGATGGGGCAGAGAATTCCGAAATGCCCCTCGCACCCAGTGCTTCACACATTAACACTTTGCGTTACTGTTAAGAAAATGTCACCCTTATTAGCATTCCTTCAGCTTTCTCCTAGGGCCCTGGATTCCCATCCATGAGAAATAAGTACTTATTTATTATGCCTTCTGAGTCTCTTTGACAGTTTCTGAAACTCCCCTTGTTGCTGATGTTCTGGGCAGTTTCGAGAAGCAGTGAACAAGCATTTTCAGAATGTCCTTCAGTTGGCTTTGTGTGATATTTTCATCATGCTTAAACTGGGGTAATGAGTTTGCAGGGAGGAAGGCTATAAACTAGCAGTTTCATCGCATTAGATCTGGTGCACACTGTCAACAGGGCTCATTTCTGATAATGTTACTTTGGTCACTTAGGTAAAGTTTTATTGGTCAGGTGTTTAATCTCTAAATTACAATTCCTTCCTTCCCTCCAGGAGCGAGACACAAGGTGCAGCCCTCCCTTGGTGGCAGCAGGGGTTAAGTTCTACTTCTTTGCATGAGGCATATCTTTGCATAAAGCACTTGGAGTTGTGCATAGGAGGCTTATGTATTACCATTATTCATTATTTATTTGTTTATTTAGTCATTTGATTATATCAATATGACAGACTCACAGGAATTCATTAAATCCTTTGAGTTTTGATCCATGCTGTGCCATTTGCTTTGTCACCCAGACAGTTGGAGCTTTTGTCCCCAAAGTTACTCTTATGTTGTCCCTTTGACAATCTTCTTTCTATTGTAAGGCACACTAGTATTCTCCATCACCATAGTGTTCTGCCTTTATCTCATTTTTCCCTAACTCTGTTGCTTCATCAGCCAATTCTCCTAGAAGTCTTCCTTCCATATATCAATGATCCAAGGCATGACAATTGGGACTCCTGGTTTACTTCATCACTACTGGGGTATCATTTTTCCCAGGCCCTCTCAGTGAGCAGAACTATACTAACACAAGCATACCTAAATATCTATCCACTTGTACGAACATTAAGGCATGTTTATATTTCTGAACCTAATCTGGTACTACTACGATGTTCTTTCTGACTTCCTCGATTTTGTATCTGTAACCTCTTGCTTTCCAACATTTCTTAGACTGATTTATTTTTCCTGCATCCTCTTCAGTATAATGGATTTCTGTGGGATAATAGAGGTCTCTGAATACAGTTAACCTTTGGACTTAGAACTGCCAAGTCTGCTATTTCTATGCACTATTCACTATATTCAAAGAAATGCTCACTTCACACACAAATTAAGGCAGTAAATGTAATGAACGAGATCCCATCTGTCTGTTGACATAAAAAGGAGAAAGATTAACAGTGCTATGAGAGAAATGTTATTTGAAGAAAGGGATAAGAAAGGTCTCTTGTTGCGGAGCTCTGTTCTCCAGGCATGGACACATGGTCACTACCTTCTTGAAGTCAGAGCAGCTGTGATTACCCACATGAGACTTGAAGAGTAGACCCTACTTATGCAAGACCTGGAGTATTGTATACAAGTCAGCAAAGGTGGTCTGGGCTCTCCCTAAGGATGGATAAGCAGTTAACAGTAGCTGGAGTAAGCTCTGTGGCTGCTCACATTTGCTCATGCACCTACACTGTAAGTAACACAGTTAAACTCATTGGTTCACCAAGCTAGGCTTGGATCTCCTTGCCTGGCGTTGTATCTGGATAGGTGTGGGCTCACATCTCCCTACGCAGATTTACCACAGCAATGTGTAAATTTTTTTGCTTTTCATTTTTGCAAAACTTATAAACTATATAGTATCAGGAAAATTGCTCAAACTTTTGTGGTCATGGCTTCTTAATCTATGAAATAATAAGAATCAATACTTTCCTTATAGGATTAAGATAGCAATTTATTCATACTTAATGTTATGAATAAATTGGTTGACATGATTCCTGCCACAGTAAGTACTAGTAAGTAATAGTAAATTCTTATTTGACTATTTTCTCAGTAAAGGTTTAAGTTAAGCTGAAAATTTGGGGAATAAAACGGAAATTTTGGGAAAGAGGAAAGCTACACACAATAGAAATTTAGCCATGACTGCATATATGAGACAAAATTGGATAAAAGTAGCAAATAAAATTATTAGTCACAAGATGCAAACCACAAATTTCTGAAATGTAAAGGGAAGATGCAGTTCACATTATCTATAACTGCAACATCAAATAAATGCCTTTTATTAGAACTAAAAACAAATATAATTGAATGTTTTCAAATCATGATCAGTACTGTACCGATATCCTTCTTAAACATGTAATGTGTGAATCAGAAAATTAGCACAGTTAGACTTTCAGGATTTAAGCTGAATGATGGACATAAAAAATAAGGACTACTAGAAACATAGTAAGCCCTGATGGAAACCTTCCCTTAGAGGGAAGTTTTAGATTGAGGTTTCTTAGACCATAACAAGTCAGACCAAGGTTCGGGGGAAAGAGATTCAGATTGAAAAGGCCTGGAGATCCAGTCTCCAGGAGCACTGGGGGTTCAGCCCACTTGACTCTGTTGCTCCCTCCATGGGGCTGCAAACTCCCTCATCTTCTTCAGTCCCTTCTCCAACTCCTCCATCTGGGACCTCACACTCAGTCCAATGGGTACTGTGAAGTGAAATTTGGGTATTCCGAACTTTTGGGCTAATATCCACTTATCAGTGAGTACATACCATGTTCGTTCTTTTGTGACTGAGTTACCTCGCTCAGGATGATATTTTCAAGTTCCATCTATTTGCCTGCGAATTTCATGAAGTCATTGTTTTTAATAGCTGAGTAGTATTCCATTGTGTAAATGTACCCCATTTTCTGTCTCCATTCTTCTGCTGAGGGACATCTGGGCTGTTTCCAGCTTCTGGCTATTATAAATATGGCTGCTATGATCATAGTGGAGTATACACATGGAGGACCCATGGTTCGGACCACACATGTGGCAGAGGAGGGCCTTGTTGGCCATCAGGGGGAGAGGCCCTTGGGCCTGAGAGTGTTAGAGGCCCCAGTGTAGGGGAATGCCAAGGTGGGAAGATGGGTGTGGGTGAGTGGGTGGGTGGGGAAATACCCTCATAGAGGCAGGGGGAGGGGAGAGGGGATAGGGGGTTTCCAAAGTGGAGACCTGGAAAGGGGGAAACGTTTGAAATGTAAATAAAGTATCAAAAAATAAAAATTAAAAGAAAAAGAAAAGAAAAGAAAAGAAAAGAAAAGAAAAGAAAAGAAAAGAAAAGAAAAGAAAAGAAAAGAAAAGAAAAGAAAAGGCCTGGAGAGCCAGAGCTGTTGAAATACCCTAAAGTCAGCACAGGTGGCGCTGCTGTCAGTTAGCTCACACTGCACACAATACAATCACATATTTTTTTATAGTCTAGATTTCCTATATTCAGGGAACCTTTACAATGAAAATATAGACAATGATATATATATATATATATGTATATATATGTTTATATATATATATTACAATGTAAATAAAATTTCAGTTTAGCAGGAGCCACCATTTTGTAAACACACACACACACACACACACACAATTCTTTCTATACATAAAGGCATATCTATCTATATCTATCTATGTATC
The DNA here is from genome assembly GCA_028551405.1 of Uromys caudimaculatus. Taxonomy (NCBI): domain Eukaryota; kingdom Metazoa; phylum Chordata; class Mammalia; order Rodentia; family Muridae; genus Uromys; species Uromys caudimaculatus. The sequence continues at coordinate 39,498,010 of CM052701.1, read as the reverse complement.
AATCATTTATCTATCTATCATCTATCATCTATCATCATCTGTCTATCTTTAATGTTATGGTTGGCTTAGGCTTTCTCATCCATTTTGAAAGTGAAATACGTTTTATGCTTCAGGTAGCAGAAGTGCAGCATGGTTTTCAGATGGTCTCGAATAACTGGGGCAGGGCTGTCCCAAAAGTTTTTGCCTGTCTGTGGGATATGTTCTAGCTTGGCTGCCTTGTCTGGCCTCAACGGGAGAGGATGCCCTTACAGAGCCTTAATGTGCCAAGGTCGGGTGACATCCCAAATGGCCACCCACTTGCTCAGAGAAGAAGGGGAAAGAGGATGGGAGGAGGATTGTGGGAGGTGGTGACTGGAACGGGGCAGTGAGCGGGATGTAAGGTGAATACATAGAATGATGATGATGATGATGATGATGACGACGATGACGATGATAAATAACCTAAAATAAAAGGTCAGGTGTTACCTCTACCATTGAGCAAAGAAACAAAAAATTTCACAATTTTGCTTTTGTATTTCCCCAGTTGGGTCTGCAGGCTGTCTCAGGTCCACATGCTTCCTTAGCATCATCTGCCTAATGAACTGTAATAATCCTTAGTTGCAGATAAATAAAACCTAGGTGCAACAAAAGTAAATCTGTGGTTGTTGATATTTGAAAGGAAAACTATTTAATTTACTCATGGGGAGGAAACAAATTAGAGCAAATAAAAAAAAAAAACAAAAAAAGGTAAAGGTATTTCCTTTTCTTGGATATTAATTTTCAGAATTTTAAAATGATTTTGACCAAGTACACAAATCATTCTTAATAGAAATACATTTTTTTGTTTGTTTGTTTCAGATGAACTCCTAATTCACTGTTAATAAGGAGGGGGCTCACAAAGTGCAAATGTTTGTTGCAAACAACTTTTCAGAACACACACACATACACACACACACACACACACACACACACACACACACATGCAGTACAGTAAGAGAGGGGTTTTATAGCCTCTTTGAACAGCAAGTTCAGTTAACCGAGAACCCAAGGCATATTTATTTTTGCTGACTTGCATTTTCCTTATGCAATCATAACCATCAAAGCAACAATAATGAAATCCAAGCATGCAGAATTGTCCAATGTGGCTTAACCAGGCATCACATAGAGGGACTGCTGTTTATTATAATCAGCATCTGATGTTTATTTTAAACGAGATTTGTGTAATTTTAGAGAGATCGATAATACAATAACTACAAGAGTATCAGTGAATTTTATGCTGTGGAACCTCCAAGAATTAAAAACCAATGCAAGGCAATCTATTTGAATCTGAAACTGGGATTCTCATTGTCTTTCCACTGTAACCTGGACCAGCTCGGCATCCGTTCTGGCTCCTGGTGACAGCAGCCATATTTCATGGCACGGCTTGTGCAGGCTGGCGGCTGGTGATAAGCGTTAATGGATCTGTCCGGGAGAACAGCTGTCTCCCCTTGTTCCCGGGGAAGAGATGAAAAAGCACCTCTGTTCTCACTGTCTGTATTAACCTTGACAATAATGAAGTGTGTAATTAACAGCTTTGCCCTAATAAGACCTTACATTTCCTTTTCAAAAACAGTGTCTTCTCTGCACCTTAAGGATGTGCTTTACATTGTCATAGTAAATATTTCCCAAGAGGCCAGAAAGCAAACATTCCCAAGACTGGAGAATAAACTAAGGTACTTTTAGGAAGAATCTACCTTTAAACTCCATACCTGAGTTCTGATCTTGTATGGGGAGAACCTGGGACACAAGGGACTGGAGACATCTGGTCCATAATAACAACAAAATCATCTAATTCTTCGTTGGATTTTTGAAGTATCACTTCTATTTTCTACATTTTCTCACTGGACTAATTGGGCTGAGGCAATAGATGAGACTTGAACATTACTGGTTTCTGGAAAATATGACAGTTTGGTCAGAATATCTCAGAGGGGGGGAGGTATTGTGAAGATTTCTAAGCAACAAGCAAACGAACAAATATCAAAAAACAAATAAACAAACAAAAAACCCCAAAGCAACAACAAAACCCCCAAAACACTGAAAACCCAAAACCAAACCAACACAGAAACAACTCAGCAGACTGTATAGTACTGGTAGTCATGTGGGATCCAAAATAAACCAATCATTTATTAACTAAATGTAAAGTTATATTTTGCCCAAATTCCCAGAGAGTAAAATATTTTAAAGGAAGGTTTTGGAAAAATAGAGATTTCATCATAAGTTGGAAAATGTTCTACTGTTTGCCATTTTCTCTGCTCTCTACATCACTGTGAGACCAACACATTCACTGAAGAATTACACAAGAAACTAAGCTTGAAGCTGCCTTCCTAGTCACTGCTGAAGGTTATAGATTGAGTTCTTCCTGCTTGCAACACAAGGCAAGCAGCCTGAGGTTACTCAGGTCAGCTTGAGGTTAAAGTCAGTTTGAAACGGAATGTTCTTGGAGTTATTGTAGCTATTTCATTGACCTGGCATCATTGAGGACAATGGAAATACTCAGCTCAATAGTCATTTGGTGAAAAAAAAATGCATTTTAGGGGAGAGAAACACACCATGATTAATGAAACAAAGCCTAACAGATAGCAAGTAGCTCTTCAAATCTTTCATGTTATCTTCACATCTTAGCCTGGGGTTCCCTAAGTAGGGTAGTTTTTTTCCACAATTATGTTGGTTTGAATAGGAATGGCTCCCAGAGGCTCATATATTTGAATGCTTGGACATTAGGGAGTGGTAAGACTTCAGAGGGATTGCAAGGTGTGGCCTTGTTGGAACAAGGGTTTGCCACCAAGACAGCTAGCTGACTTAAGTTCAGGAACCACATGGTTGAATAAGCGAAACAACAGACTCCCCCAAGTCCACAGAGGTCCACCCTCACACCCTCATACCTCACTCTGTAGTACACCCCTCCTCCCCCACCCGCACACACAACGTAACACTAATTTTAAAGTTCAAGGCCATAATGGACTACATACGAAGTTCTAGTCCAGCCTAAGCTATGAGATGAATTCTGACATTTATCTGTCTGTCTTCTATCTATCTATCTATCTATCTATCTATCTATCTATCTATCTATCTATCTATCTATCTAGGTATCTCCAATCATCACCATCATCTCATATCTTTGTCTTATAATTGCTTTTCTTGGATATGTTTATCACGGAAACAGAAAGTTAACCAAGACAGGGTGCACCTTAAATTACTAAATGGCAAATAAATTGTATTATTAATGTTATCGTGACTTGGCTGCTCTCTTTGTACCCAGAACTTTACTATTTTCTACATGCTCACGTAGAGAAAACTTCTGAGTTTCCGGAGCTTTCTTCATACATACCAAAAGCACTGACTTTGACTTACCTTATACTCATACAGAGTAAGAGGTTTCCCCTCCCTTCCTTCCCTTTTACCTGTCTTAAAACTAATCTACCTGTTTATCTGAAAGATAAGGGTATTCACTCTTGGCATTTCATCACTTTGAAATACAATGAAAAGTTTAAGAAAGCAGCTTGAGGTTTTTAAGAGTTGTTATCCTTAAGAAAGGCTAAGGCAGTGGGAGAGTCTGCAGCACCTGCATTCAGCAGACTAGATGACAACAGCTATTAGCTACAGCTCCACGTTTGCATCCTCAGGCCAGTTCATGCACATTCCTGAAGCCTGCATCCCTTCTCAGACAATTGCATCTCTGTGAAGGTCACTCACTTCTAAGCAATCTGGGCCATAGTGCTAGAGTTTCTCTTCCCGTCACTGAAAATGGGGCCTTGGAATAGCAGCAGCAGCATTACCTAGAAGTTTGCAAAGAAATGCAGAATCTTAGTCTACTAGGGCCTTCTGGGCCACTGTTTGCAGTTAATAAAAATGCTGGATAAGTCCTGCCTACACTGAAGTTAGGACACTGCAGACCTTGTGTCCTTCCTTGGCTTACTCTTGGTTCCTTTTCACACCCCAAACTATTTCTGAAAATCAATGAATACTTTCTGTGAGGAATACATAGTTGATACACACACACACACACACACACACACACACACACACACACACACACACAGCACACCCATTCTTAAAGAAAATCTGCTTTCCACATTGTTAGGATCATTCCTTTGTTTTATATGAACAGAAACAACAATTCATAATAAAATGTGGGAAATGACTGATTTGCAGCACAAAGAGCAATTCTGTGGTGTTTATTATGTTTCTAGAGATGCTATGGTACCATAATGAAGCAGAGAATATTTATGTTTGTTCAAATATCTCAGATAGCAAATTCAAGTCCAGCATGCAGGAGTTTGTAGCATTCACCAGATCATCTGGCCTATTCTATCAAAGACAGCAACAGAATAGCAGGAACCCATGTAGAAATACTGAGAGGGAATTCACTTCTTATTTCTGAGCTAACTTGCCATGTTGAAGAAGATGAACAAGTCCACTTCCTCGAGTAATATCCTAGATAAACATAGCCCACACACCCCAGAAGAGACATAATCAATATTATCTTTCCTTTCACAAATGAACCACAACAGTTGTGTTTTTATATTATGACTATACATTTAACAAAGGAGACACTGTGAAAAACATGAGACTAGGCATTGCTTTTGTCCTAGGAATGTTTGTGAGGTTGTGGTTCTCAGGTCATGCGAGGCCCACAGAGAGACCTCAGAGAAGTACAGTTGAGAATGGCAATGCTCCATGTTCCTGAAGGAAATGCTGCTTTTCTGGTTCTCCATGCTAGTCCATGAGAGCCATTCGCCTGGGCCCAGAAGAGCCCTTGAATGTATAGATCAGCCACTGTGTTCAGGCAGAAGGCCTATTGTCTCCACTTATCTTTCTGAAACACACTTTTATTGCATCTCACTCTTTAGTTATAGTTATAATTTGCCATAATTTTATTTTATAGGATTTCATTATGCAGCAACATCAATGATTTGTCAAATATGGTAAAGTCCTTTCTTTTTTCTTCTTCTTCTTCTTCTTTTTTTTTTTTTTTTTTTTTTTTGCCACAGTGGGTATTGAACCTCATATATCTTAGACAAGTGATATCCATTAAGCTGCATACACAGCTCCAGAAGCCTAAAAATTACCTCTCCATTACAAATTCTATTACTTTCTTTTTATCTTGTGTAAAGATAAAACAGCCATGGTTGGAAACCAGTAGTATCCTTATACTGTGCCCATTAAACTTCGCTCTGCACTCAAATCCATTGGCATCTTGCAGCACACAGACTTCCCTTGAGCAGGTCTGTTGTGTGACATATGACTCTGGACTTCTAATAAGCTCACAGGCAAGGCTATTGCTGTTGCTATGCAAAGCAAACTTGGAGTTGCAAAGAACTCAAGAAGTTAGACTCCAGAAAACCAAATAACCCCATCAAAAAATGGGGAACAGAGCTAAACAGAGAATTCTCAACTGAGGAAATTTGCAGGGCTGAGAAGCACCTAGAGAAATGCTCAACATCCTTAGTCATCAGGGAAATGCAAATCAAAACAAGTCTGAGATTCCACCTCACATCAGTCAGAATGGCTAAGATCAAAA
>CM052701.1:39480910-39492371 GCA_028551405.1 Uromys caudimaculatus | reverse complement strand
TCATAGCAGTCATATTTATAATAGCTAGAAGCTGGAAACAACCCAGATGTCCCTCAACAGAGGAATGTATACAGAAAATGTGGTACATTTACACAATGAAGTACTACTCAGCTATTAAAAACAATGATTTAATGAAATTTTCAGGCAAATGGATGGAACTTGAAAATATCATCCTGAGCGAGGTAACTCAGTCACAAAAGAACGAACATGGTATGTACTCACTGATAAGTGAATATTAGCCGAAACGTTTGGAATACCCAAGTTTCACTTTACAGTAACTGCTGGACTGAGAGTGAAGTCCTAGATGGAGGAGTTGGAGAAGGGACTGAAGGAGCTGAGGGAGTCTGCAGCCCTATGGAGGGAGCAACAGTGTCAACTGGCCTGACCCACCTCCCCCCGGTCTTCCTGGAGGCTGGACCACCAACCAAAGAATACACATGGAGGGACCCATGGTTCGGACCACATATGTGGCAGAGGAGGGCCTTGTTGGCCATCGGGGGAGGAGAGGCCCCAGTAAAGGGGAATGTCAAGGTGGGAATATGGAGTGGGCAGGCAGGTGGGTGGGAGGTGGAATTCCCTCATAGAGATGGGGTAGAGGGAAGGGATAGGTGGTCTCCAAAGATGAGACCTAGAAAGGGGGAAACATTGGAAATGTAAATAAAGTATCAAAATAAATAAATAAATAAATGACTATACTGAGAAAAAAAAAAAGAAAAAAAAAGAACAGAGAAAGGTTATTGGCTGTCACACTCAGGGCTTCATAATGAGATCATACTGCAAAGAGAGCATTGGATTGTGAATTCAGCCATTTGGGTACTAGTCTAGCCAATGTCATCAGCAGCAATGCAGTTTTGTCAGATAAACAACCTTTGCGGGTCTATGGATCTTGTCTCTACTGAGAGAGCCTGTCTGGCTTCTTTCTAGCTCTATTATTCTGTTGTTTTTCGAGCTCTTGTGTATTGGCTTCTCTAAGTAGGTACCATTCCTACAAAGGGCTGATTTGATGTTAGCTATCAAGATTCTCTGATGCCAATGCTCACAGCAACAACATTTGCAATAGCCAAAAAGTAGATGCAACCCAATTATCCATCAATAGATGAAGGCATACCCAAAATACGGTATTTTTTAAAACATAGAGTATTTCTTTTTAAAGGAAACAAAAAAATTTATGCGACTAAAACATGTGCGATCACTGCAAGCATTGTGTTAAGTGAAATAAGCCAGATAAAAACCACTTATGTACAGGTCAATTTTTGATTGTATCCTGGAACAGGAGAACACATGTAGACAGAAAATACATTAGAGGTCACTGCAGGCCTAGGAAAAGGACAATTAGTGTTTAGTACATCCGGAGTTTTGGTTTGGGGTAATAAAAGAAACTGGTTTTGGATGTACTTAATGATACTAAATTATATGCTTAAAATGGTAAATTTTTGTTATGTGTATTTTTGCCACAATTTACAAGAAGAGTTTAGGGGCTGGGAAAGTATTTCAGTGGGCAAAGCACTTGCTGTGCAAATATGAGGACCAGAGTTGAACTCTCCAATGCCCACTTAACGGGTTGGCAGCTTGTCTACTTCTGATCTCAGCATCCAGGAGGTAGTTACTAGGTTCCCGGAGCAAGCTGTGGACTAGACGAGCTGCATCAGCAAGCTCTGCCTTCAAGGAAAGAGCCTGCTTCAATAGATAATGTAGAGAGTGATTGGAGAAGACATCGCAGATCACTCTGGCTTCTACATACAACATATTCATAGGCACCATACACATGCCTACATCCACAGACCTGGGGACATAAATACACACATGCGAGCACAGCAAACTCCAATCACACACATGAAGAAGGAGGAAGGAGAGGAGGGGTACGGGGAGAGAGAGGAAGAGGAAGAGGAAGAGGAAGAAGAAGAGAAGAAGAAGAAGAAGAAGAAGACGACGATGATGACGACGACAACAACGACCACCACCACCACCACCACCACCACCACCACCACCACCACCACCACCACCACCACCGCCAACAGCAACAACAACAACAACAAATGGGTATAAGGCAATGACCATCTATTTCTCCTCAAAATGTTATATGTTGACAATTATGACAGGTGTCCATTTTTTCTCAACTGATGAGGCAGCTCCTTAAGGATTGCTAGTCTAGGGTAGCCTAACCTGAGGCAACAAGTTTCTGCTCCATATGTTTCTCATTTGTTGCCAGGCTAGTCCACACTTCCTTACATGGCAACCAGAAAGGGTTTCAAGCACACAGTGTCTAAAAGCATTGGCTGAATTAGGCATAACTTCACATCTCCTAGTTCTAGTGCAAGTCATATGGCTAACTCAATGTCAGCAGGAAGGCAGCCTCCATCTCCTGAGAAAGTCACTTTTGAGTCTTATTGCAAAGGACATGTGAGCAGATAGGAGAGGAAAAGTGAGACCACCCTTGCATCAATCTACCACAGTTGGACATTGTTGAGAATGTGTCAGGATTCTAAACAATTTGTAGAAGTACAGCCTTATCCACCTAAAGTCAGAGCTTTTTAACTTAAAGAACATTTTTTGAGAAGCTTAAACATGCTGGAGAGTGAATATACTCAAACTCAAACTTTCTCATTTGCAAAACATGTTGTCATGGAAACTGATCCTCCTCTGCCTTTTTGCTTTTTAGGTATTCTACTGCAGTGGAATAGCACCTGTGTTCTTTTGCTTCCTCTACTCACTTGTCTTCAGGTAATAGGGAACCTCACTTATCTGTGGGGCAAGTAGAAGGGTCAGAATGCAGACACTGCACAAGGGATTGTCTTCAGTTTAATAGAGCACTTTCCTGTCTTTAGAGACTACACATTCTACTTCCACATGGCAAGGGCCCATAGCTCTTTTTTTTAAGAAGTTAAGATTCTGACTATGATATGACACAGGAAGATTATGAATATGTAAAAGTAATTCACATGGTAATTCACAAGCTGGGTCAATGCCTGATCTGCAGACCTCTCATATTTAGGCCAGGGTTGAGGTGGGAGCACATATTCCATAAGGCTTATTAACAAATGGGCCTTCACAATAATAGATTGGACATATGGATCACCAACTATCTTTCCCACAGTCTAAATACAGGATTATTTACTATTTGTATTGGCTTTGCATTATGTGCAAATATGGTGACTTGAATCAGACCTAGAAAAGAGAGGCAATCCTGCAAGAATTCCATGAATTAAAAATTGGAGGTAGAGCAGACACTTTTAGTGGAAGGGAAGACAAAAGATGCTGAAAGACAGAAAACTTCTAAAATAAAAGAAAAGCTTCTGTAAGGATGAAATTATTCTTTGCTTAAATCTATGTGCTATTGGCCATTTCTCATTTGGTTTATCCAATAGTTTTGGGAAGTATCCATTATTACTCTCATGCCCCATTTTATGAATGCAGAAAGAGCACACACAATAGTTGCCTGGAGTTTTACAGCCTTATGGAGATGCAGTAGACTGAAATTCCATTACAATTTCACTCCTTCCTGATAATTTTCCAGCAGGTAACAGTGGGAGGTCTCCTTGGAGATTCTGGAGGACACATCTCTGTGACTGTGAGGTTAGTCATTGAATTTGATGAACTGACAAAAAGTCTATGCTATTATATGTGAGTCTAAGTTCTTGAATCTTTGCCATCTGCCCTGAGAAAAGTCTGTCTTGGTAGTGCTGGTCTATGCATATTTTCAGGATACAAACTTGCCATGGAATCTATCATGAACCCCAGGTAAACTGAAATCAGGGGAAGTCAGTCAAATACATAATCATAAGCAACACATGCTTGTTGAGGTTCTGATCAGTTTGGAGTTGAGTTTTGTTCAGGACGATAAATCTGAGTCTATTTTCATTCTTTTACATGTACCTATCCATTTTGAGAAGCACCATTTGTTGAAGATGCTGTCTTTTCTCTTGTGTGTGTTATTGGCTTTGTTGTCAAAATCAGGTGTCTGTAGTTGTGTGGATTTATGTCTTGGTCTTAAATTTGAGTCAATGTGTCTATTTTTAGGAGTATAGCATGCTGTATTTTATTACTATAGCACTATAATCCAACTTGAAATTCAGGATGGTAATACCTCCAGCAGTTCCTTTATTATTCAGGATTATTTTAGCTATCCTGATTTTGTATGTGTGTTCGTTTGTATGTGTTCATGTGTGTGTATGTTTCCATAAGAAGCTGAAAATTGACCTTTCAATTTCTGTAAAGAATTGTCTTGCAACTTTAATGGGGGATTCCATTGCATCTGTAGACTGCTTTGGGTAGCATGGCTATTTTCACAATATTAATGCTACAGATCCATGAGCATAGGAGCTTTTTTATCTTTTAGTTTCTTCTTCAAATGTCTTAAATATTTATTATACAAACATTTTACTTGCTTTGTTAGAGTTATCTTCAGGTATATATTCTGAGGCTGTTGTTGGAGCTTTTTTTCCCATGATTTCCTTCTCACTATGTTTGTCATTGTATATGGGAAGGCTGTGTAGACTTTTGTGTGTTAATTTTCTATCCCACTACTCTGCTGAAATTGTTTTCAGTTCTAAGAGTCTTCTGGTGTAATCTTTAGGGTCTCCTAAAGACCCTTATCTTCAGTGAATAAGGATCCATATAATTCTTCCTTTCCTATGTGTATCCCTTGATCTCCATCAGTTGTCTTACTACTCTAGCTAAAATACTATATTGAACAGGTATGGAGAGCGTGGGCATTCTTGTCTTCTTAATTTTACTGGAAATGCTTTGTGTTTCTCTTGGTTGAGATTGATGTTGGCTATGGGCTTTCTATAAATTGCTTCCATTGCTTCGGAGTTTTTGTTTCCATGATTTCCCTCTCAGTATGTTTGTCATTTGTATATGGGAAGGCTGCGGATTTTTGTGTGTTAATTTTCTATTCCACTACTCTGCTGAAATTTTACTCTGTAAAATGACCCCAAATGACATCGTTCTATATCAATAAATCAGTATATCACTCAGTTCTCTCCAGAGAAACTTCTTGCGGTAGATAATAATTAGTAAAAAGACCCACAACTTGACAATTTATAGAGAGTGAGAAATGTCTTTATCACACCCCTCCCATCAAGTTTTAGGCATCTATGCATGTGAGGAGATGGAAAGAGTGCAAGAGATAGAAGTGGTGGATGATTCCAAGGAAACTGTATTTTCCAGAAACACGGCTGATGCACATATGAACTCATAGAGATGGTGATAGCATGCACAAGACCCATAGAAGCTGAAGCCAGACCAAAACCCAGCAGGAAGAGGGAAAGGTAGACACTGAGTCATACTGCTAGCCAAGAATCTATTAATTCATTGCTGCTGGAAGAGGAAAAATCAGTTTTCTTCAATGGAGTTATGGGAGGGATGGATGCACACTCTTAGGCAGGTCTCATACTCAAGAGTAGTTGACCAACAGAAATCATACTCCATGGTGTGTGTGTGTGTGTATTTGTATGGTCTTGCTTATTTATTTATTTATCTTGAGAGAGAGAGAGACAGAGAGACAGAGAGAGAGAGAATGAAATTGGGTAGTTATGGGAGGCAAATCTGTGACTAGTTGGGAGATGGGAAAAAATATGATAAAATATATTAGATAAAATTATTAAAAATAAATAAAAACATCAAAAAGAAAAAAGAGATACATGTTTTCAAAGACATTAATATTTTAGAGTTTGTTTGCTACACACCAAAACAGATTAAATTCAGAAACATCTGAATGAAATATTTTTGATTCCACCATCTCTGATAACACACCTTTAGCATTAGCACTGCTATGGAGCCTGGGCCATGTGGATCAGGGTCTCTTGGCGTCAGAAATGCAGCCAATATAAATGCACAGCTGTACTGTACAAGCCAATTTTCATGGCTAGAGCCTCGGGCTGTTTTGTCAGCCTTTCTGTTTTTTAGTTCAGTGTATCTTTATCATATCACGCTGCAGGACCTTCCCATGCTAGATTGGTTAACTAGCAGGAAGCTTGGTTTACATGCAGCGTTTCACAGAACTGACATCCAAGGCTGTTTCAAACCACTCAAACATGACCATGGCAGCTAAACAAATTGAAAAAAGGGTTCCTTCTATCAATTCAAATTTGGTTTCATTGATGTAGAATGTTTGAAATTTTTTTCTTTTATTGGACATTTTCTTTATTTACATTTCAAATGTTATACTCTTTCCTGGTTGCCCCTCTGCAACCCCCGTATCCCATGCCCCTCCCCCTGCTTCTATGAGGGTGTTCCCCTACCCACCCACTCCTGCCTCCCAGCTATGGCATTTGCCTACACTGGGGCAAAGAGCCTTCACAGGACCAAGGGCCTCTCCTCCCAATGATGCCTGACAGGGCAATCCTCTGCTACATATGTAGCTGGAGCCATGGGTCCCTCCATTTATGCTCCTTGGTTGGTTGCTTAGTTCTTGAGAGCTCTGGGGGGTCTGGTTGGTTGATATTGTTGTTCTTCCTATGGGGTTGCAAACCCCTTCAGCAACTTCAGTCCTTTCTCTACTCCTCCATTATGGATCCCATGCTCAGTCCAATGTTTGGTTGCAATCATCTGCCTCTGCATTTGTCAGGCTCTGCCAGAGCCTCTCAGGACACAGCTATATCAGGCTCCTGTCAGCAAGCACTTCTTGGCATCTGCAATAATGTCTGGGTTTAGTGACTGCATATGGGATGGATCCCCAGGTGGAGCAGTCTCTGGATGGCCTTTCCTTCAGTCTCTGCTCCACACTTTATCACTGTATTTCCTCCCATGAGTATTTTGTTCCCTCTTCTAGGAAGGACTGAAGCATCCACACTTTGGTTTCAGAAGATGGAAAGATCTCCCATGCTCATGGACTGGCAGGATTAATATAATAAAAATGGTCATCTTGCTGAAAGCAATCTACAGATTCAATGCAATCCCCATCAAAATTCCAACTCAATTCTTCATGAGTAATTCTCAAATTCATTTGGAATAACAAAAACCCAGGATACCAAAAACTATTCTCAACAATAAAAGAATTTCTGGGGGAATCATCATCCCTGACCTCAAGCCATATTACAGAGCAATAATCATAAAAACTGCATGGTATTGGTACAGGCAGATAGATCAATGGAATAGAACTGAAGGCCCAGAAATGAACCCACATACCTATGGTCACTTGATCTTTGACAAAGGAGCTAAACCATCCAGTGGAAAAAAGACAGCATTTTCCACAAATGGTGCTGGTTCAACTGTAGGTCAACATGTAGAATGCAAAGAGATCCATTCTTATCTCCTTGCACAAAACTCAAGTCCAAGTGGATCAAAGACCTCCACATAAAACCAGATACACTGAAACTAATAGAAGAGAAAGTGGAGAAGAGCCTTGAACACATGGGCACAGGGGGAAAGTTTCTGAACAGAATATCAGTGACTTATGCTCTAAGATCAAGAATTGACAAATGGGACCTCATAAAATTGCAAAGCTTCTATAAGGCAAAAGACACTCAATAGGATACCAAAACAGTAACCAACAGATTGGGGAAAGATCTTTACCAATTCTACATCCGATAGAGGGCTAATATCCAATATATACAAAGAACTCAAGAACTTAGACTCCAGAGAACCAAATAACCCTATAAAAAATGGGGTACAGAGCTAAACAAAGAATTGTCAATTGAGGAATATTGAATGGCCGAGAAGTACCTAAAGAAATGTTCAATATCCTTAGTCATCAGAGAAATTCAAATCAAAACAATCCTGAGATTCCACCTCACTCCAGTCAGAAAGGCTAAGATAAAAAAACTCAGGTGACAGCAGATACTGGCGAGGATATGGAGAAAAAAGAACACTCCTCCATTGCTGGTGGGATTGCAAGCTGGTACAACCACTCTGGAAATCAGCCTGGAGGTTTCTCAGAAAATTGGACATAGTACTACCTGAGGGCTCAGCTATACCACTCCTGGGCATATAACCAAAAGATGCTCCAACATATAATAAGGACATATGCTTCACTATGTTCATAGCAGCCATATTTATAATAGCCAGAAGCTGGAAACAACCCAGATGTCCCTCATCAGAGGAATGGATACAGAAAATGTGGTACATTTACACAATGGAGTACTACTCAGCTATTAAAAAGAATAACTTCATAAAATTCTTAGGCAAATGGATGGAACTAGAAAATATCATCCTGAGTGAGGTAACTCAGTCACAAAAGAACGAACATGGTATGTACTCACTGATAAGTGGATATTAGCCCCAAACCTCGGAATACCCAAGACACAATTCACAAATCGCATGAAGCTCAAGGAGAAGGAATGTTTGAACTTTATATTTTGAAAAAATTACCCCACTTGCCTGAATTTATGTGGAATAGAATATCCATTTGCAAAAATATGTATTTATTCAATTTGTTCTTTAAACAGGATAGAACAAGACAAAAACAAAAACCACCATACAACTAAGAGAAACATTTCATTAACAAAAAGAAAAATATCATTCTATCACCACTATGTATTTTAGTTCCTGGTCCTCAGTCACAGATGGGAGAGTCAACATGATTTAGATTTGCCTTACATTTTCTCAGCACAGAAGCTAGAAAACTGCAAAGGACCATCTTCCATCCATGAGGCACTGAGAGCTGGTATGAGGAATGGCTTGGAGACCAACGATGGTTCTAAGGAGAAAATAGCCATGTGTTCTATAAACTACCCATTCAATGATGCTATTTGTGAGCATCCGTGTAGATGGGGTTACCAGGGAGAAATTAGACTGCAGTTGGCCTCTCCTTGGAAAAGCTTCTATGTGGGAGGGAGTACATGTCACAGTAGTAAAATATAAGTTGTCCCTGTTCACAGGATCAGTCATCCAAAGCAGCAGGTAAACACATGGTATTAAATGAGATGGGAAGTAGTATCTCCATGTGACCCTATAGTGAGCTTTACACATAGACAGATGTAAGCTTCAATGTCTATCTGGTCTACCATGGATGAATATAAAATTTTATGTAACTTGAAGAAAGCCTCTCCATAAATATATCCCTTGTTTGTAGAGTAGAGATAAATATATATTGGAATAGAGGGAGAATCAAAAAAATCAGGGTATATATATGTTATCACCTAGTACAGTGCTAGGTACATAGTGGACAATTATACTACTTTCCTATTGGGTTTAAAGTAAAGAAATTTTGGACAGATCAAAATGTCAAAAACTGCCAGCACTAGTCTCTATGCTTTGTAAGTGCTTGTTGAATGAATGAATAAAATAATAAAAATTTAGATATTAGTCTAGGAGGGACCATAACTGCAAAAAAATGAACTTTATATGAATAAAGATTAATCTAATCACCATAATGCAAATATAACAGAGCAGTTACTTTATAATTCCAATAAAATAAAGTTCAAAGACTGACAAAATCTATGTCAGATAATGGTTATTCTTGGGGTAACTGAGAATGGAGGTCAGTATGAGGTGGGAAGCTAATGGAGGGGAGGAAGTTATAATATGTGATTCCTGATACAGTATATTATCTTTGTAAAAATGTGCTGGGCAGTATGGCAGTTTGAATGGGAATGACCCTCATGGAGTCATATACAAAGATATTTGGTCCCCAGTTGGTGGAACTGCTTGGGAAAGATTAGGATGTGTGGATTTATTGGAAGAACTGGGGATGGGCTTTGAGGTTGCAGAAGCCCATATCATTTCAGTTCGTTTTCTCTCTGCATTATGGTTATGGACCAGAAGGAAGTTCTCAGCTAAAGCTATGGTGCAATGTCTACCTGCTGCCATGCTCCCCTCTATGATGGTCATTGTCTTAGTCAGAGTTTCTATTCCTGCACAAACATCATGACCAAGAAGCAAGTTGGGGAGGAAAGGGTTTATTCAGCTTACTCTTCCACAGTGCTGTTCATCACTAAAGGAAGTCAGGACTGGAACTCAAGCAGGTCAGGAAGCAGGAGCTGATGCAGAGGCCATGGAGGGATGTAACTTACTGGCTTGCTTGCTTCTCCTGGCTTGCTCAGCCTGCTTTCTTGTAGAGCCCAAGACTACCAGCCCACAGATAATACCACCCACAAGGGGCCCTCCCTCCTTGATCACTAATTGAGAAAATGCCTTACAGCAGGATCTCATGGAGGCATTTTCTCAACTGAAACTCTGTTCTCTGTGATAACTCCAGCTGTGTCATGTTGATACAAAACCAGCCAGTACAATTGACCCCTTGTCAACTGACACACAAATACATCACTATTAAGCCTCAACCCTTACTTTCTTATTCATTCCCAAGATATAAATAACTTTAAAAGTCTTTTTACAGTTAAAAGTCTCTTAACTGTGGGCTCCACTAAAATACCTCCTTCCTTCAGGAGGGAAAAAATATCAGGGCACAGTCACAATCAAAAGCAAAATCAAACTCCAGCCGTCCAATGTCTGGGATCCACTCACAATCTTTTGGATTCCTCCAAGGGCTTGAGTCACTTCTCCAGCTCTGTCCTTTGTAGGCTCCAGATGCCTGCTGCTGCTGTACTTGGTGGTCATCTCATGGTACTGACATCTCCAAAACACTGCTCTCTTCCGCTGCAACTAGGCTTTACCAATAGCCTCTCATAGGCTCTCTTCTTGGTGCCAAGCCTCAACCTCTTTGCATGACCCCTTCAGTCCTGGGCCATCAATTGCAACTGAGGCTGCACCTTCACCCATGGCCTTCCATGGTCTCTCACAGTGCCCAAGCCTCAGCTGCTCTTCATGACCCCTTCATGCCTTCAAAACCAGTACCACCAGGGTGACTCTTACACATTACCAAGTCCAGCCATAGCACAAGGTACAACCCTGGTTATCTCTGGAACACAGCCTCATCTCCTTTGCATGACCCCTTCAGTCCTGGGCTGTCAATTGCAACTGAGGCTGCACATTCACCAATGGCCTTCCATGGCCTCTCACAGTGCCCAGGCCTCAGCTGCTCTTCACGACTCCTTCATGCCTTCAAAACCAGTACCATCTGGGTGACTCTTACATATTACCAAGTCCATCCACAGCACAAGGTACAACCCTGGCTATCTCTGGAATGCAGCCTCTGTGCTCTCAGAAAACACATCTCAGAAGATTTCACCTCAATGATGCTGGTCTCTTCCCAATCACCACCAATTTCCCAACTCCAGCTAACCAGCATCAATAGTCCCAGTAACGCAATGGTTTTGCTTTAGTAGTTCAGGTATCTTGTTAATCAAAGCTGATCCTTCAGCCCTAGCTAACCAAAACCACAGAATTTTCACAGTCAAAATAGCAATGGCCCTGATAAGAGTCTTTAATCTTCCCTCTGAAATTTCACAAGCCAGGCCTCCATCTTCTGCACTGTTCTCAACATTATCTTCCAAGCTCCTACACAACATCCCACAAAGCTCTTAACACCGAATGGATCTTCTAGCCCAAAGTTCCAAAGTCCTTCCACAGTCCTCCCCAAAACATGGTCAGGTTGTCACAGGAATACCCCACTATGCTGGTA
>CM052701.1:39444959-39480410 GCA_028551405.1 Uromys caudimaculatus | reverse complement strand
TTTAATCTTCCCTCTGAAATTTCACAAGCCAGGCCTCCATCTTCTGCACTGTTCTCAACATTATCTTCCAAGCTCCTACACAACATCCCACAAAGCTCTTAACACCGAATGGATCTTCTAGCCCAAAGTTCCAAAGTCCTTCCACAGTCCTCCCCAAAACATGGTCAGGTTGTCACAGGAATACCCCACTATGCTGGTATCAATTTGTCTTAGTCAGGGTTTCTATTCCTGCACAAACATCATGACCAAGAAGCAAGTTGGGGAGGAAAGGGTTTATTGAGCTTACACTTCCATGCTGCTGTTCATCACTAAAGAAAGTCAGGACTGGAACTTAAGGAGGTCAGGAAGCAGGAGCTGATGCAGAGGCCATGGAGGGATGTAACTTACTGGCTTGCATGCTTCTTCTGGCTTGCTCAGCCTGCTTTCTTGTAGAGCCCAAGACTACCAGCCCACAGATAATACCACCCACAAGGGGCCCTCCCTCCTTGATCACTAATTGAGAAAATGCCTTAGAGCTGGATCTCATGGAGGCATTTTCTCAACTGAAACTCCGTTCTCTGTGATAACTCCAGCTTGTGTCAAGTTGACACAAAACCAGCCAGTACAGTCATAGACTCATCCTATGGAACAATAAACCCCAATAAGCTCTTTTTCTAAAAAAAAAAAAAAAAATTAATTTCCTTGGCCATATTGTCTCTTCACAGCAATAGAAAAGTAACTAAGACTGGTGGTCTCTCTCTCTCTCTCTCTCTCTCTCTCTCTCTCTCTCTCTCTCTCTCTCATTATGTATGCATATATATATATATATATATATATATATATATATATTACACATCAATGTCAATAACAACTTTAGATAGTGAAGATGAGGGGACAAGTACATTGGCTTTTAACTATTTCCAGGTCCTCTATCTGCACAGAATAAGAAACATAGACATCAAAAGTTAATTTTCTTTTGTCTGTATCTTGGACAAAAAATAGACAGACAAATAAACAACAAAACAAAACAAACACACTAAAAAAAAAACCCAAACCCAGCATCTTGAGCAAAAACCCCAATCCCTTAAGAAACAAAACCAAATCCTAACATTGAATGCAACCTCTTTTCTTCATTAATATTTTTGAAATGAATTTAGTAGCTCAAATCCAAAGACAAATGTGTTTTTCATTTCCTTCCTTTATGGACATTAGGTTTGAATATTCATATATATATGTGTGTTTTAGTTGGAATATCCTTAGAGGTTAGGAAGTTGGTAAGGGTCCTTGGGGTCGAATTCAATGATATAAAGGCTTAAAGGAATGAGTGGATCCCAATAGGGGTGGGAGAAAAGGGTAGAGTAGGGGTTATGAGGAGGAATAAATAACACCAAGGAGCATCCATCAAAGTCATATCAAGAGCTGATATTATAGAAGCTTCCTAAAACAAATATATCCATTGTCTAAAGTACAATGAAAAGACTTAGCTTTATTTTTCAGGCATGGTTGCTAATAGTCTTTTTCAGAGCTCAATTATAAGAAAGATTCAGACAAAGCTTAACTAAGGACCATTCAATAAAACTTTTAGCCTATC
This sequence comes from Uromys caudimaculatus, assembly GCA_028551405.1. NCBI lineage: Eukaryota > Metazoa > Chordata > Mammalia > Rodentia > Muridae > Uromys > Uromys caudimaculatus. Next base: position 39,478,840 of record CM052701.1, on the reverse strand, counting down.
TTCTTTAGAATTGCCAAGGTCAGAACAGACACAGGAAGGCAAGGAACTGTTCCAGATTCATTAAACCCAAAGAGAAGGACAACTGAACACAGCAGGGGAATGCCCACTGAATCTTTACTCTTAGTCCTATTCCACTTTCATTCTGTGACTGTGATAAAATACCCCAACAGAAAGCAACCTGAGGAGGAAAGAGTTTATCTGGCTTATACTTCAAGGCTAGAATCCATCATTGAGGGAGTTCATGGCAAGAACTCAGGCAAGAGCCATGGATAAATTCTATTTGCAACTCACTTAGCTAGCTACCTTTCTTATATAACCCAGCACCACTGCAGAGGAATGGTGCTGCCACTGTGGTGATGGATTATCAGGCTGGCAACTCATTCTCAGCAGACTCAGGACCAGGGGTTCTTATATGGTGCTTACCACCTTTGGTTGATTTTAAGTTTATATGAATTAAGAAATGAAAAGCAGATTCCATGCTATTTTCTCCAATATCTAGAACGTGCCGATCATTCCAAGAACAGGAGGTAGAGATACTTCCCTCAGTGGACTTAGACAGAAGGGAAGTTGTAGCTGTCTTTAGCTGTGATGACATGGTCAAAGCATCATGAGTTTTAATAATGTCTTTTTATTTGATTTTCAATTTCATTTTGAGCACTTACATTTTTAACTACCAAAAGTCATTTTTGCACAATCTGGCTGAGTGTTTAAGAGAAGTGTGTGTTCAATGTGCACGTATCTCAAGTGAGACATGAGATCCGGAGGGGATTCTAAGATGAATATCTGCTGAGGAAGCTGCAAAAATACTGTTTGAGTCCCTTACGCTAAGTTTGTTTCCTCTGCAGCTCCCTTCTACCTTGTTCTATTATCAGCGGGAGATTGGGCCTGACACTCTTAATAAATCAAACTGCCCAGTAGAAGCTCCTTTTCCTGATGTCACTGGAAAAAGAAATAAGAATGAGAGACAGGAGAAAAAGGGTGCAAGCAATGAGCAATATTCAGTGGTGAAGAATAAAGCCAGTGAATAAATGATGGCCCTTCACCAAGTTGTACCCGTGCTTTGGAAAGTGCAGACTCCAGCCCTGGTGGAAGTAACCAGATGAAAGAAGAATGTGGCTTAGCAGTGAGGTAGTGGGGGCTTTATGTCACTTGATAAGGTGGCTAGATGACATTTGAGTGAGGGTAGGACGGTGATCTTGGTGGTCCTCTAGCAATGAGGAGTGACCAGACTTAGCTTCTTTACACCCACATCTGTGGCTACTCTGATTTGGATGCTCTGTGTTGAGTCTGAGCTGTAGTGGTGAGTTAAATGAATTCATTGCCCACACCTAGAGTCCCTAGCATTCTCTGAAGCTTTTCTCCAGATGGGCATCCAAGGTGTTGTGTCACTGTTTGACTTAAACAGGAGCAGAGGCAAACCACTCTTTTTTTCTGTGGGGCATACGTCAATAGTGAAGACCATATGGCAACAAAGAGCCCATAAGAAGGACAGGCTGGGAACTTGGATGCTAATCCTTAACCACCCAAAGACATCAGAGGCAGGGGCACATAGCCATCCTATATTGACCATTGGGCGGGCTATCCTGAAAGATTTTATACTAGTAAGACAATACATTAAATAATGGCTTTTTTGAAAAATTTATGCTCTAGGAATTTAAAAACTGACCCATTTATTAGCTGGTGGATCTTTAAAGGAGGTAGAATATCTTCCTGTTTAAAATTCAAATGGATCTCAGAAAGTCCCAAGTGGAGTAGAGAAACACAGACAGCGCAGATGGACAGGTAATACTGCAGAATCCGTCAGACAGAAGGCTGGTAATCAGCTAGTCACAGTGGAAGTGAAATGCCAAATGCCACTTTTCCCCAGAGGTAACGGGTGTGTGTGTGTGTGTGTGTGTGTGTGTGTGTGTGTGTGTGTGTGTGTGTGTGTGTGTTCAATTAAGCCAACTACTGTTTTGTGAGAATTACAGATTTCAGAAACACTCAAGGCTGCCCCCTGGTGTGAGTATATAAAGTACTTAATAGAAATTTTCTTCTGAACCTGTGCCTTTCAGGTAATCAGATTACTATAGAACAACTACATTCTACTTGGAGATGAGCGGGAATAGTCCTATTCCACAAGTTATCTGTTCTAAGTTTCTCTGGAATTTTCAAGCAATACTGCTGGCTCAGGGAAGACCCGATCTGTTTCTTGGCATAAAGTAATCTTGCAATACTTCTCTTTATCCCCTGTCAATTGAAACGAGGTCTCATGTACCCCAAGCTAGCCTTGAACAGTTGTTCCTCTTTCTTCAGCCTCCTGAATCCCAGGATTACAGATGTGAGTCAGAGTTATAGACTTTCTATTTTACAATAATATTTTAAAAGTGTTTAGTGAATACCACATGGTTGCTACTTAAACGATAAATATAAGATGCTGACATACTCATAATATCATATAGAATTTTCTCATTGGTATTTGTAGCAGAGCCCATGGACTATTTACTTGGATTTATTTGGACTCATTTACTCTCTGACCTGTCCCTTCCTCCCCAGATTCTTATGTCTCACACACTGCACCTGAAAGTGACAAACTGCACTGTGCTATCATCAAACTCTGTTTTGAAGGCTTGAGTCCCTTCAAATATTCCTATGTAGGAACTCAAACTCCAAGGTTAGGATAATATTGAGAGCGGGGTGCTTATACAAAGGGTAATGAGAACTTGTCAGACTCCATTTCCTTTTCTGGCTCTTCATACGCATGAGCCTAACACTTCTAGACACCAGGCCTGTCACCTTGATCTTGCATTTCCCTGTCTCCAGAACTGTGACAAATGAACTTCTGTTGTTTATAAGTTACCCAGTCTCAGGCCTTTTGTTGAAGAAGCAGGTATGGACCAAGCAACCCATCTGTGAGAGACTCTCCTTTTTGCTACCAGGTCACTTTGCTTGCATAAACAGGGAGTCAGTAACACCTGTCAACTTATTCTACCCCTCCTCCAGTGAGTATGGCTCTGCCCAATCACTGCTGGACACAGAGGCTTAAAGTCTGTTAAGCATGGAGAAGGCATCTATGCCCCGCATAACAACAGAGACCTCGTCCCTCTCTCCAAAGGAGATATTAACTTGAAGAATGGTTCTTTTCTAGAGTGCACCATCAAACAGTCAACATTGGGAATTGGCTTGAAGCTGTGCCATCCTTCTCAGCAACTTCTTCCTGCCTTCCCCCTCATGCCCTTGCTTGGTCTTGCTGGAGTACTTCCTTCATAAATTCTTTGTACCTGATTTACTGCCTTAGCTGCCTAGGGGAGCCTGTCCTAAAATGTTTTGTGTGTGTTCTCTTCTTTAAGTTCTTCAAGAAATGTGATTCTCTCCCCAGGCTGACAGGTCTGTAACAGAAAATACTCCAGTGGGATGGGCCAACTGAGTATGGACATGTAATGGTCACAAAGCTTCTCTTCTCTGTCCAGACAGTACAATCCTTGTCACCCCTACTCAAACTCCTTGTTCACATCTCTGCTGAAATCCGTCTGATGTTCCTCACCACCATCTACACTCTGTCTGTCCCTTCTTTGCTTTTCATTTCCTTCTAACACTTATTACAACTGAAATATATCACCTTTATATTAGAATATAACATATTAGGTACAATGTATATATTACTGGTGTATAAACACCATAGATAAGAAAAGTTTTTATTTGACATATTAATACATTCTTGTTTAGAACAGGCATTCTTTTCTGTGAGAGTTCAAAGAGTTGATATTTTAGTTTCTGTGGGCCAGACAGACTATGACAACTATTCAAAGATGCCATAATAGCATTCCAGAAACTGTCAGAAAATATATAATGAGTGAGGACCATTGTGATATAATCAAACTCTATTTGAAAAAATAGGAATTTTTGTTTCTGACTTTGCATACCAATGTTTTAGAAGTTATGACTTCATTGTAGAGAAAAGTAACATTCTGAACTGAGCAAATTCATGGTGGTTTCAAATAAGTAATGCCACACGGAAAACTGTTTTTCCTAAACTGGACAGACAGAAGGGTATGTAGAAGAGGGCTACCAGTAGTGGAGCTCCATGTGCAGATCCTCTGTGGGGAGTACCTGTAGGGTAGGTGTATGATTGATAAATAGGCCAATCTCAATCTCAGGGTTCAAATCTCCAGGAATGCCCAGTCTTGAGTAAAGAGGGGTGTTTACACTTAGTTCTAAATCTTATCTCCAGGAGTTAATCAGGTTTAGGTCTTCATCATCACTAACAGACTAGTCCCTTCTTACTTCTGGAAGGGAAGAGGTGAAAGGAGCCATTTAAAACACCCTGAACCCTTTGCTTCTTAGGGAGGAATTCTTCTAGAGAAACTACTGGACCAGATTCTGAACTACTGTTTTTTTCCCTGTACACAACTAATCTTTCAGGAGACAAATGCCAACTCTGATTTCTTCTAGCAATCCTGTCCCACCTGACATGATTAGAGTAAAAACAAAGGTACAGGTGAGGCTTAACACAGCAGGAAACAGCTTTGATGAATGTGTAGGATCTAATCCCAGGACTGCAGAACCACTGCAGCCCCCCCACATTAGACTTCCATATCACCAAAACTGTATTTACACAATTCTTGGTACCTACTATCCATTACACCAAAAGACCAAAATTACATTTTGATGAGACAGAGACAACACCAAGACCAGATGTGGCATGGATGTTGGGATGATCAGACCAGGAATTTTAAATAGCTATGATTAATATATCAAAAGCTGTGATGAAGAAAGCAGACATCATGTAAGAGCAAATGGGCAAAATAGGCCAGAGAAGAAAATGATAAGAAGAAATGATTGGGATTAAAATTAACCTCGAAGAAATGAAGAATCCCTTTAATGGGTTCGTTGGTGGGGTAGACAGCTGAAGACTCTCTGGGTTTTGAATTATCTCAACAGCAATATTACAACCCAGAGAACACAGAGAAAAACATTGATGTAAAATATGGATGCAAATATTTAGAAATAATGATGTAATTACAAATGGTGGAAGGTATGTGTAATGGGAATACCAAAAGAAGAAAGGGAAGGAAGAATGGGAAAAAAATGTTTGAAGCAATGCTAGTAGAAAATTCCCCCAACTTAGTAACCAAATATGATAATACCAAATAGGATAAATTAAAAACCAAGATCAACTATACCTTGTCATGTAAATCTTAAGCCATAGAGAAAGTAAAGGTAATGAAAATGTCTGAATTTGTTTGGGGTGGAGGATCCTTACCTGTGGAAGAATGAAGAATTGCATGTAAAATTTTACAAGAAAGAATGAGACCATCAAGATGTCTCAGTCAGTAAAAGTGCTTGCCACCAAGTCTGATGACCTAAGTTGGATCCCCAGGACTCACACAGTGGAAAGAGAGAACTGTCTCCTGCAAGTTATTTTTTGTTATTCAAGAGTCATGGCACATATGAACTCATGTATAAATACACAGATATATGTATAAGAACACACACCAATAAATTAAATTAGCGTTTTAAAAGAAAAGAATGAAGAAATAAAATATTTAAACGTAAGAGGGCAAAACCAAAACAAAACAACAAAAAAACTACTTTTTACTAAACTAGAATTCTATACCCTATGAAATTATCCTCCCAAAGCAAAGGGTGGCCAGCAAGATGGCTCAGCTGGTAAAGGTACTTACTACCAAGGCTGATGACCTGAGTGTGATCCTTGGAATGCACATAATAGAAAAAGAGAAGCAAATCCCACAAGTTGACCTCTGACCTCCATACTCATACTTTAACATGTGTGCAACCCTTTTGCCCACACATAAAAAAAAAGCATTGTTTTTAAAAAGGAGAATTTTTTGTTGTAGATTAACAAAAAAATAATGGAATGTGTAAGCAGTAAATCTATGTTCTAAGAAGTGTTAAATTAGCTATTTATTCCTCTTTTTCCTTTCATATTACAGGAGTTCTGGGTGGTAAAGGATTAAGCAAAGTTGGGGACACTGATAGAGGACTAAGAGTAGGTAGGTTAACTAAAACTAAGGATGCATTAAAAAGCCTTGAAAATCTATAAGCTTATAAACTAATTTTAAGATATAGCTTAAGAAAAAGAATTTGAAAGGAATTACCTTGTATGAGGAAGATGTGATCTAGCAAATAAAAACCATAGTGCAAGAAATGGGAAGTCTTTCTATGAATTATTGGTCAAGGAGGCTCCAGAGGTCACCAAAACAACACATACTAATGCAATTGTCCAAAACTCCATGATAAGACCCTTTTACTGAAGACATCACACACTCTGGCTGAAGGACACAGAGAAAATAAAGTCAAACTGATGGAAACTTTCTTCCTATTGGGTAGCTTTCATAGTGCAAGAAGGTGCTGTGTAGATTGGGAGAAAAGACATCAGTAGCTTTACCTCATGCTGGACCCTGCATACTACATTACCAACTGGCCAGGCAAGATAAACTCACTGGTGCAATGTTGGCACAATTCTTCCAGGATAACTAACCTCTTCCTTATTGGGTTTATGGCCTACTACACGGGAGGAGGAAATTCTATTCCTGGAACTACAATCCAAGTCAAATAAACCTGAGGAATAGGAGATCACAGGCACTAGGGTAGAACATGTCACTGATATTTTGCTTAATGGCTGAGAAAGTAATACCAAATTACTTTCTCAATATTATGCTTATATCCATAGACATGGACTTCTCTAAACCTTGGCCAGAGAAGCTTCTTTCTGCTGTGGGCAATAGTCATACACAGATACCTAATTGGTCAGAGCATTGAGGAGAGTAAGAGAATGAGAGTGCAGCCCCAACTGAGATATCATTATCAGCTCCAATCCCCAAGGCACAAGAAGCATCATGGAAGTGGAGACAAAAAGGATCCAAGCATCAGAAGGTGAGGAGGAATAATGTGAGATGCTGTCTTCTGTACAAGACATGGCTATTTCATTCATGAACTCATAGTGACTGTGGTTATCTGCAAAAGATTAACCCAACAAAAAATCCCAGGATAGATGATCTCCAGGTTTTACTCCCTACTGAGGAACTGTTGGTAGCTAGTAGCAGTTGGGGAAGGGATAACCATTCTTTCTCAAGGAGGAGCCATTGGTAGATTTCCCATGTTTCAGTAGATTGGCTTTATATCCAATTATGGGCAGCAGCAATAAATAGACTTAGTGGGTTATTAAAAATTAACAAAAATAAAAAAGATATGAAGTTGGGAAGGGAGTAGGAATGTGATGGTGGTATACAGGAGGAGTCAGAAGGGGCAAGGGGGTGGGATGATCATATTGCATTTTATATATGCTAAAATTCTCAGGACTAAAAAACATTAGTAAAAAAAAAAAGTTCTTTAGAGATATGATGAATGCCAGAATAAGTGAAGAAAAAATAAAATGTTTTAATGCCTAATCTTAATTTATTAATATAACAGATCAATAATAGTAATGATTAGAACATCATGGTTTTTCAAGGGAAGTGAATGGCAGCAATGACAGTAATGATATGAGGAGTGAGTTAGGATTACATTGCTATAAATTACTGATTGTCAGTTAGTGGAGTGTGATTTGAAAGGAAACTTAGTTATAAACCTATATTGCTAACACCAAGGAGGTTGTCTTAAAAAATTACTTTTAAACTATAACTGAAGTATTGAGAGAAAATAGAATTATGTAAATTCGAAGTTGAAACATGCCAGGTCCAGCATGGCTAAGGAAGGGATAGTGTGACACAGTTCCTGGCACTGGAGCAGAGACAGTAGGGCATGGGTCTTCTCAAGTGCTGATTGTTGCTGTAAGTGTTAGGTGTCTTTGTATAATAATGTATATATTTTACTTTATGTTTCTCCTTTGGTAATGTTCTCCCTGCCAAGATTAATGACTCTACTATAATCAGAAACAGCATGATTCCAGGAAACAAGAATGTGTCTGGTGTTCCTCAGCAAAATGATAAAGCTGTGACCTTCAGGACAACCCTTAAGGCTGTGAGAAAGAATTCTGAAAACATGAGTTCAAGAATATATAAATCAATGTAAAAACTGTTCTGTACAGGATTTCTCAACTATGCAAAATATAAGCATGCAATACGAATTGTATGAGGAGCTTCACAAACTGAAGGAACAGAGGCAGCTGCACTAATGAGACATCTTTGTCAGAAATATATTAAAGAAGGAGATAAAGAAATTTAAGTAGTGGTGATCTCAGGGCAAGATCCCACCCAGCTAAGCTTATTGTTTGTGTTTACAGTTGAATAAGGGATAGTTTGAATTTTTAATCTGGAATGGACTACAATCCAGAAATGGAGGGCACACTTGTGATCCAGATCTTGAGACTGAAAGACACAGGCTTTTGATCTGGATCTTGAGGAACAGTGGTCATAAACAACTTAAGCCCAGGCATAGTGGTACACACCTTTAATTCAAGCATTCAGGAGACAGAGTCATGCAGATCTCTGAGTTCAAGGTCTGTGTACAGAGCAAGTTCCAGGACTGCCAAGCTTAGACAGTGAAGGAGTTGGAAAACAGAAAGCTGATGATAATGTAATAGAACAATGGGGCTCTTTTCCAGTTCCAGCAAGCCACAGACAGTTTAGGCCATGTGGCTCTGTCTTTAGAGTTAAGGGGCAAAAGTCATAAAATGCTGATTCATAGGCTAATAAAAAGGGATCCTGGTATAAATGATTGAACTAATATACAATTCCTAAAGAAGTAGTTTATGAAAAATAACAAACTGGACTTTGGTCTGAAAGAGAGAACTATCTCCAGCAGAGAGCTATCTTGAGCAGAACATAGAGCGGTCAGCTTGTATCATCTGCTAATCCCAAACACCCCTTCTCAGGACCCCCTATCAAGCTGAGGCTGGGCCTCAGCAAAACAACCAACTAAAAAAAAGAATGAAAGAGAAAAAGAAACAGAAAATAGAGGTAACAGAAACATATATGGTAGACATAGACCCAATTGTATCAGTGGCAACTTTTAAGTATCATTGGTCAAATGTATCTCTACAAAACATATCCTGTAAAACATAGAGATAGTCAAAATGGATCAAAAATTAAGACCCCCAAAATCTATTGTCTAGAGCAGTGGTTTGCAACCTATGGTTGTGACCCCTTTAGGAGTTATATATCAGATAGCCTTCATATCAGATATTAATATTGGATTAATAACTGTCAAATTACAGTTATGACCCTTTGGGGGGGTCGCATATCAGATATTCTGCATTTTAGATACTTCTATTAAGATTCATAACAGTATCAAAGTTATAGTTATGAAGTAGCAATAAAATAATTTTCTGGTTGGGGTCTTGGGGTCCAGGACTTGCCTTACAAACCACACAAACACCAATCTCAGTCACAGGGATAGTTTGTTGAGCATATGTTTCAGGACTGGTGGACCAGGGCCATGGTCACCAGATTCAAGAACTGAACCATGACCCTGACCTAAGACTCTACAGGGTTTTTAAGTCCAAAATTCACAAACACCTGTGCCAAGATATTTTACCCATCAGGATTTAGGGATAGGAATTTCCTTAGGACCAGGTCTTTGTTGTATACTTACCCTGTTTCCATTAGTTGGGGTATTCAGCTGTGGCAGGGGACTTGCCTTATCTGATATTCACATCTTGTATATCAGGATGGAACTTTTCTAATATTCATGCCTTAACTTGCCAACCAACATGGCAGCTACCCACATGCATATCTCTTTCTGTCAAGTCGGATATCAGTTCCCAGAGAGGTCTTAGGAACTTAAACTTTATTAAACCATTACTCAAAATGAAAGTCTTATTCCAAATAGTTTCTTATATTGGTGCAGGTGTCTTTCTTGTGTTGCAGTCCATTCCGGGGGCAGCTTAAACTATAAAAGCTTATACACAGGAGCAGGAAGTTCTGTTGGGAGGTTGGTTTGGGCCCAAACTTCTTGTGGGTAACCATACAAAACAGTTTTGCTGACTTCTATTTGTGACTGGTCTCTAAGGGCACAGAACGTAACAGAATATGCAATCAATCTGGGCATTAGAAAGTTTCCTAGTAGTAGCAGAAATATATGAGAAAGTTTCTTTATAATAGCAGGCCATCTAGGTAACAGTTACCTATGCCTTAACGTTTACCTATGCCTTAATTCCATCTAGGCCTTAATATTTTATGTAGGTTCTAACAGAGTGTCACTACAACATGAGGAACTATATTAAAGGGTCATAGCATTAGAAACATCTAGAAAGCCACTGGTCTAGAAAAAGCCACTTAAAATATAAGGCCTTGTGGATTAAAAGTAAACAGATGGGGAAAGGCATCTAACATTCATCAAAATAAACCAGGAAGAGTTAATATAATGATTTCAGACAGGACAGACTCTTAAGCAAGAAACGCTGTAATAGATAGAAGATAGACGTATAAATAAACAAACAAACCCCAAAGAACAAAAATCCTCAAACAAACAGAAAGAACCGATTTCCAACAGATATAAGCTTAAAAAAACGGTTACAAAATACAAGAAGCAAAAACTGATTACAATTATGGGGAGAAAGAGATGAATACCCTCTTAGAGTTGGAGTCTTCATAACTCCTATCACACTAGGCAAATTCAGCAGGCAGGAGTCACTGGAGACACAACCAAAGTGAAAGGCATCTTTAGTCACTGGATATACCACACATCTACTGACTACTTCATTAAACGCAAGAGTACATTTCCTTCTTAAACTCTCCAAGGACATTCACCAAATAACTCTGGGTCATGAAACACACTTAAACATATTTAAAATTGCATAAATGATATAATGTTTCCAGACCAGGTTGAACTAGAAATCAATAAGAGAAAGATAGCTGGAAAGTTACCCCAGATAAACAGGTATTAAACAACACAATTCCAAGTAACACACAAGTCCAAAGGGATTATCAAGAACATTTTAAAATGTTTTGAGTTAATTAAACTGAAAATATAACATCAGGATGTGTGGAATGCAGCAAAATTGTTGCCTTATTTAAAAAACAATGCTGATTACACATACTAGAGAGAAGAAAGAAAAATCGAGTAACTACATAAAATTCTACCTTTTGGTACGGCAAAAACCAAACAAATAAACAAAGCCATACAAATTAAACCCAATATATGAAGAGGAGGAGGAGGAGGAGGAGGAGGAGGAGGAGGAGGAGGAGGAAGAGGAGGAGGAGGAGGAGGAGGAAGAGGAGGAGGAAGAGGTAGAAGAAGACAAACATAAAACTAAGAGCATATATCAATGAAACTGGAAACAGAAAAGCAGTAAAAAAAGGGCCCCAAGAAAACCGAAGGCTCATTCTTTGAAAAGATAAATGAAATTGATAGATTTCTAGGTACGATAACCAAGAAAGGAAAAAGAGAGAGGTCTCACACCACCACTGTCAGAAAGAAAGAAGGAACAAACATCAAGATAATATTAAAAAGCTGGAGACAGATCTGTTGGTAAAGTACCTGTCCTGTAAGCAGGAATAGCTGAGTTCAGATCTCTGAACCCCTGTGGAAGCAGGGTATAGGGGTACTCAGCTGTAACTACAACAGCGGTGGGCTTTCTGCTCAGTGAGGGACCCTGTTTCAAAGAGTAAAAGGACAAGTAATTGAGGAAGACACCTATCTCTGATCACTCATCTCCAGACGGTGCATGCAACTAGAACATGTATTTCTATTCTTTAATTTATCCCTTCAGCAAAAGACCTGGTCGAGGTGAAGACTGAACAAAATATTCCTTACTAGCCAAATGTCATCAGTCATCTTTGGAGGGGGTAATATTCTTTAATGTAGTTTATTTTTGTAGAGCAAATTTGGCTTCAAAGCAAATTTAAAAGGTAAAGAAATGTCCCCTATACTTCTGTCTTCACACATGAGCAGCCTCTCCCACTATCAAAGGTGCCTAGCAAACTGGTGGCGTTTGGGGGCTGATGACCCTGATGTTCGTGATCAGATGAGCCTACATACTGTACTAGAGGCTATACGTCATTGCACAGGCTGTGGGCTTCAACAAACTCAAAGATACTTGTATCTACCTCTGTATAAGAACACATACACATACAACACAGACACAACTGAGTTCACTGGTGAATTCTACCAAAATTCAAGGCTAACACAGCACTCTATATCAGCACTAATTCTTCAATGCCCCATTCTGAAGACAGAGATACAGGGAATTCTTTAAGACCAGCATCACTCCATTTCAACCCTAATGAAAGCCATTACAAGAAAATAAATCTATAGACAATTATGTCTCATGAACACAGCAGTAATTATTCCCACTTGAAAACAAAGCAAATTTAGCAATCTAAACCATAATGATATATCACAAAGCAAGAGATTTACCGTAGCTATGCAATCCCAACCCCATATCACACTGCTCTTAATGTAGCAAGCTACAGAGGAAAGTCACGTGATGACATCAACAGTAAAGCAATTGAAGAGAACTTCCTGGACTAGATGAAGAGCATCTGTAAGAATCTATCATTTATACTGTATTTTGTGGTAAGATTCCAGAAGCTTCTCTGCTATGCCAAAGTAGAAGGAAACAGCAATCTCTCTTACTGTTCCTTTCAAAATTGTACTAGGAGTTACAGTTAACAAAACTTTATAAAACAAGGGTGAGGACAGTTACAAAGTGGGAAGGAAGAATTAATACTGTCTTGTTTGTTTGTTTGTTTGTTTGTTTTTGTTTTTCAAGACAGGGGTTTCTCTGTGTAGCCCTGGCTGTCCTGGAACTCACTCTGTAGACCAGGCTGGCCTCAAACTCAGAAATCCGCCTGTCTCTGCCTCCCAAGTGCTGGGATTAAAGGCGTGCTCCACCACTGCCTGGACTAATACTGTCTTTTTTGAAGAAGATGACATGATCAGTTATGTACAAAATTAGAAAGAATTGACACAATTCTGCAATAGCAAGTTGTTAAAATGAGGAGTCGGTGTTTAAAATTAGTATATAATAATCTTTTTGCAGTGTGGGGATTGGTATACATGTTATGTATGATTATATAACTTTATTTATATATCAAAAACTCAGAACAGGAGTCCTGAGGGAAGAGGAAGAGACCTTAAGAGGAATGGGTAATGAGGGAGTGGTGGTGTACATGCGATAGGAAAACAAGGAGCGCTGGATGAGGGAAGAAGGGAGCCTGGTAGAAAGGAGGAAATGAGATGGGGGGGACAGAAGGGAGGAGGGTGAACCAGGAGAAAGCAGAAGGCCTCTGTAAGACGATGCCACGGCGAGACCCATTACTCTGTAACCAAAAGTTAATAATAAGGAAATCCTAAAGAGACTAACGTTAATACAGAACTGGTATTGTTTCTTATTTAAAACATCAGTTGGTTCCTATGTATCAGCAATGGATACGTGATGCTCAAAATTAAAAGCAAAAATACCATTCCTATTAGCATCTTCATTGCAATTTACAGGTATAAATCTAACAAACACAGACAAGATCTGTGTGCCTCAAAGTACAAAACCTTGACAAAAACTATAAAAAGGAACTGAATAAACAAATAAATATTCCATGATCATGGATCAGATGATTTAATATTCTTATTTCAGCTTGATCTGTGCATGTAGCATAACACAGATCAAAATTTCAGCAAAAAGTCCATGTAACTAGGTGAATATACAATAGATTATAAACAGCGGTTCTCAACCTGTGGGTTGTGACCCCTTTGGGGGTTGCAGGTCAGATGTCCTGCATACTAGATATTTACATTAGGATTCATAACAGTATCAAAGTTACAGTCATGAAGTTGCAATGAAGTAATTTTATGGTTGGGGTCACCCCAGCATGAGGAACTGTATTAAAGGGTTGCAGCCTTAGGAAGGTGGGGAATCATTGTTATATATGTTAAAGTGTACAAACCTATAACCGTTTGATAAAGGTAAAACTATGCAGATAATAAAGACTCAGCTGGAGCACAGGGAATGTTCAGGGCAGTGACACTGCTCCATGCCACCCAACAGTAGATTCTAGTCTCTGTTGGCAGTCACATGTAATGTTCAATGCCAGAGCATCCCTCCGGTGTCACCTGTGGACAATAGCTGGTGTTCCTGCATCAGTGAGAGTCCATCAGTTGCAATACTGCATCAGTCTGGCGAGGCTTTTGGCATTGAGAAGCTGTGCATGTTTGGAGCAGGGGATGGTAGTATATGTGTAACGTTTGTACCTTCTAAATTTTCTCTGATTCAGAAATTGTTGTATGAAAACAAAATAAACCAAACCAAACAAACAAATAAACAAAAACCAAACCCAAACAAACCAAACCAAACCACCACCACCAACAACAAATATTAAGGCATTTTTCTCCCTATCAAGATAGCTGACTGAATTAGGCCAGTGTGCCAGTTTGTGGAATTGCCTAGAAGAGAGTCCTTGCTGAAAGAGTAAATGGGAGACTAAGAACTTAGGCTCCAGTCCCTGCCACTGCATAGCCACAAGTGTTTTTGTTCAGTATTGAGTAGGCCAGGAATTTGGCAAGAACATCTTCTGGGAAGTGGCCTGTCACTACGATTAGAGGTTGGTTGGGTCTGTGGTCACAAGAACTGACTGTATATCCAAGATGTTCGCTATCATGGTGGCAGGCAGTAGATAGAGACTGTTAACTGGGGGTGCTGCCAGGATATCTGTCATAGCATCTCATGTGTTTTTTCCCCCAAACAGAGACTGTCTTATGGGAAATTAAATTTGTGTGTTATTCAGACAGAAAAGGGCTGAGAGGCACAACAGAGTGTGGAAAAGGTTAAATTATAACTCGAAAGGGAAAGCCAACCAATTACTCAGAGTTGAGAGGATAACATTTGTTTATCTCAGTATGGGATCAGCTTTGCTAATTAAAATGCAAATTCCTTTTAATTTGTAAGTGGAAGCACTGACAAATTAAATCCACAATGTATCCATACCCCAAATGACAACATACAGGAGCTAACAGAATCACCCATGCTTCCCAAAGCTACTAGGTGTAAAGCTGTGATGCTGTTCTCAGTCACTAGGTGGCGCCTTTGCATAGGGTTGAGAAATCTAGCCTGCAAAGAGGAAAAACAGAGTTGAACGCATTTTCTTTCCCAAGCACTAGATGGCGTCTCAGCTTCCTTCGATGTCTGTGAACAGATTTTCAGAGACGCAGAGTTGGGCATGAGACCTATGAAAACTGTTTTAAGCAATTTTCTCTCTCATAACTTTATTACTCTCTGCTAGCTTTTCAATGTGCATTAGAAACAGGAACCACTGCCCTTAACTTAAAAACAAGAAAATGATTCAGTTTCAGAGACAACACAGGGATCCAAGTATTCAAAATTTCAGCATGATTGTGATTATTAACACTAAACTATGGAAACAAAAAAGTAAAAAAAGAAAAAAACCAAAAAAGTTATATTGGCAATCATTAAAGAGGTGTTTAAATGTTAAACCTGTGTCCTTAAGTTGTAGAAATGCAATGGGAGAAAAGATTGAATATACAAAAAGAGATTATCTAAACTGAATTTACAAACAGAATGAATAGGAAGGTGTGTAGGCTTGTAATGGGGCACTTACACCAGAAGAGGGCCGCATAGTTTAAGGAATTCTCAACATTTAGGGACTATCAGATTAGGCCAGAGGACACCTCCCTAATATTATTGTGCTAAAATTATTAATCAAATTGAAATGCATAGTTCTACTTTATGTGGCTTGTACATTTCTCTGCTAAGAACCAGTGTTATTGCTGAGGTGAAAGTCAATATATATAGCAGGTATGCTGCTTCTGGACTTCAGACATTATTTATGGAGCACCTGCTGGCTGACAGCAAGGTCTTTAAGTAGAATACACCAGCTGGTGAGAGGGAAACTTAGAGAGTGAACAGAGCAGTATTTCAGGGCAGGGGTACTGAGAGGAGATGCAGAAGACAGAAGGTGTTCCTCCCAGAGTCTATTCCTGGGTGTTGCTCTAGTTTTGATGGACTAGAGCCAACAGAAGCAAAGAGGTTTTGAGTAAAAACCAACCAACCAACCAACCCCACGAAAGCATGGTGATATTCAATCCTAGGAACCTTAGGAGCCACTTAGGGCTCAGGAAAGAAAAACTGAAAAGCTGTCCATCCATTCTTTCTTGTTCTCAGTTGGAGGAGGCAACTGATAGTTGATAAGCCTTGGCTTCATTTTAGCTAGCTTCTTCAAGAGTAGCTCATCCTCTCTGACACCAAATCTTTGAAAATTTTGTAGACTCCCCACCCTTCTTGGCTTCTTCTCCTTCCCTGTTTGCTGTGTTGATTCTAATGTGAGCATCTGAGTTAGTAGTATTTGGTCATTCCTAATGGCTGGGTGTTCTCTGCATCCCCAGGTGGATACTGGGAAACAGACGCCAGATATAGCTCTGCTTTGGTGAGTAAGGCACCGAAGATCTGTGATTTCTCCCCTTGGCTCTTCTTGTTTGTATTCACATGGGATTTCTAGATGGTCCTGAAGTTTGCTTCTAAGGGGAAGCCCTTCAGCATTAGAAGACAGCTGTCCTATATACTTTCTATTCCCAAGTCTTTTACTGATCACTGGTGTTCTCAACTATTCATCAAACTTCTGAAGTTCTGAGTTATTCATCATTGTGGTCACCTTCCCTCTGAGGCACCCATTAGACAGTGTCCCAAGATGAAAGTGATGCCTTCAGAGTTTGGATAACATGGCAGGAGGTGGATAGAGAGGATGAGGATGGAGTAGGCTACTTCTATCCTTGCTACTTCCCTTTTCCCTCTCTGTATTCTGTATGTGTAATTGTGACCACACCCTTGAGCCCTTCCCCTCTGAGATGAATGATTCTGTAAGGGAGAGCTCACATCTGATTCATTCACTGCTGTGTCCCTAGCACGTAGCACTGATCTCACAGTGACATGACACAGGACACAGCAGCCATGTGTTGAAACAATGTGAAATACAAAAATGGAAATTTGCATTCAAGCCTTTCCAGAAGGCCGCTGAAGGCAGAAAGGATTCTGAGATCATTATGAATCAAGCATGGTGCACTTCTTCATGCAGTCTGGTAGAACTACCTCTCTTGATCAAGATCAAATGGCCTCCTGGGCCCTGAGAGTTAGACATTGGTAAGGTCTGGCATGGAAGACATCTGAGCACAGGTAAGGCTGGGAAGCGGTCTGTACTCCACCTGTGCACAGATCCACATAGACACGCTCTGTGAGAGCAACATGAAGACCTGTGAAATAGATTTGGGCATCATTGTCTTTCTGTCTGCACAGAGCTAAGACAGGACTGAAAAGTGTCTTTGTCCTTCATACTCATGGATAATAGCAGTAATGGAGCTTCCTCTGTGTCTCATGGGGCCATAGGCTGTCTGTCTGGGTAAGCCCACTAGTTCCTAGGCATGGATTCCAGTTTGACACTCTCTCATAGGGGGACAACTATGTTTCAGATAGAGAAAAGAGATAGACCTGGGCATCAGTGGCAGTGTGAGAATCATTAGGCGATTGCCACTGTACAAATACAGCATGTTTACACAGCTTTAGATTGCACTGCCAACCCCACACCCATTTGTGTGTTGTGAGCAGATTATACACAGTTCATTGCTGATGGAAATGTGTCTATGCTGTGTAAAACTGCACACATTTTATCCCAACTAAATGAAACTAGGAAGAGAGAGAATAAACAAAAGCCTAAGGACAAATTAAACCTATACTCCCCAAAGGTTGGAACATGAGAGTCACACAACTGCTTTGTGTAAAAAGGAGCCAGAGCCTCTCTGATGACTGGTCAGTGTCAAGAAAGCTGGGACCTGGGTATGTTGGTGGGTAGTTTGAGAGGAAGGATGAAGAGCAGGCTGGAGTGGGACTTAGAACTTGAGAACTAAAAAAGATAGCTCAGAATCTGTACAAGGGATGGGAGTCTGGAGGGAGAAAAAGGCCTGCATAGAAATGACACCAGTGCAGAGAGGTGACCCGGCAAGTGGGTGGGGAGTTGATTTCAGAAGTAACTGCTATTAAATTCTCTGAGCTGAAAACTTGAGTGTGTACCTTGAAAACTTCATTGGATTTAGGACAGGAATGATTTGGAAACAACAAAAACAAAAAACAACAAACGAACTTAAAAGAAGCACATAGCCAGGAGATTTCCTTAACTCTAAGAATAAAGAATTCTTCCCTATGTTCGGGAAATAAAGAATGTCAGTGGGCTATTATCTAAACACAATGACACACCTACACGTTGAGAGTGGACTGACTGAAACCATGTCTTAGCCTCAACTCTAGAGAATCCTGCTTTGTCCTACATCCCTCTCTAAGAATAGGAACTCGTGCCTACCTCCAGGAAAGGAAGAAGACTGAAGATATTAATGGGACTGTTATCTAAAACCTTGAAGCTTTAAAGGAGTGAAGTCCTACAGGAAACACTGCTGACAGCTTCCCTTCCTGTTTCCTACCGGTTCAATCTTGGTGGGTCACAGCTCCCGGCCACTGGCTTGGACAATTTTCTGTTGATATAATGAAATGCCAAGCATGGTATATTTGAAGTCCCTCTGCCTGTCCCTGTCCCTCTCCCCCCATCTCTCCCTCTCTCCCTCTCTCTCTCTCTCTCTCTCTCTCTCTCTCACACACACACACACACACACACACACATACACACACACACACACCCCCCACACCAGTGTTCACTTTATGGAGGTGCAAGTTTGAGGAGATGAACGTATTGGTGGTCTTCTTGCTAGGAGAGTCTCTACAGCACCCCCCCCCCCAAGTGACTAGCACTTGACTATTTGGATTTCATTCCAAATGTGAGCTTTGTTGGGATCATTGAAATCATCACGGCCATTGTCTCAGTTATGGAAAAGGGACTCTAACTCTCAGACAGCCTGGAAAGGTATCCTTCTGCTGAGTGGCTTCAGACAATGATTGATAAAGAATTTGGAATATAAGGATAGACTTGCTATCTTAAGGTGTCATAGAAGCTTGGTGAGGGATCAGCCTGAGGCTAGACTCTAATAGAAACCACATACTCATAATTCTTAAACATTCTTCCAACTGTATTTTGGCTCCTTTACCCTGTCATGGTGTCTCTTGAGAGCATTTTATGGGTGAAGTACACACATAAAAGTTCTCACGACAGCCTCTGTCACTAGGAAAATAAACTTGAGAGAATCTCTCTGTGTGTCTCTCTCTTGTCTGTACCCAGGATAAAACCCAGGACTATTCACATGCTAGGCAAGTGCACTGACCTACACCTCCAGCCTCTTCTCCCATATTTATTGAACTCTCTCTGTAGCCCTAGGTGACCCTCCTGCTCCCACTTCCTGATTAGCTGGGATTACAAACGTGTGCTGCCAGGTCAATAATGCTGGAATATCTCACATCTGAAATGCTCGAGTCATGTATTTCTGATGTCAGAGATTTTTCAGATCTTGGAATATCTACATAGGCTTTCCTGCCTGAACATACTTAATCTAAATACACAAAATCTGAACCAGTTTGAAATCCCAAATTTAGAGATTATGCTAGCCAAGACTCTACATAAAATAAAACAAAACAAAACGAAAATCAAACATTTAGATCTGTGCTGTTTAATGTGGGCCCCATGACTATTTAATTTTTAAATCGTTACAGTAACAGAATATCCAATGCTTCAGTTGTCATTATCTTTCTAGAGATTCTTATGTGTCTCAGAGTTCCATGTGTCTAAGAGTTGCTTATTGGACAGCTCAGATAGATTCTTTTGGGCTACATTGATCTGGCACATTGACTTTAGGGTTAGATAAATCAAAGGAAGAATGACTTCTAAGGAGAATGTCTGGTACGCAGCCTGTCTGTGTATTCCGTTCTCTGTCTCTCTCAATCTCTCTGACTTGATTATTCATTCTTAAGATGGAGTGCAGAGCTTATAATGCGAGTTTAGTGGTATTGTTATACAATTATTTTATCTAAACAAGGAGTTGGAGGTGTTAGAACATTAGATTTTCCAAAGTCTTGGCTGCAAGGTAGGGAAGGGGAAGAGGAGGGATGGCTGAAGGGTTTAAAGATTGTCTCTTCTTATTGGACTGGGGAATAGGGAGAAAATACAGTGTTTAGTGGAGGATACAGAATATATTACTTGGGGAATTGGGAGTTTGTTTATAAAATATAAACAAGGAAGGAGCTATCTAGTAAAACAGGGCAAGAAAGGAGAGGATGCATTAGTGAATCGAAGAATGGACCATGACACAAACAGGAAAGGACGGACGTGATAAACAGCTGGTCATGGCAGCAAGAGCAGGAAGCAGAAGGGGACATAACCACATCAGCAATTAAGTAATATAGAAGATGTAAAGTCAAGTAGCTGAGTCATGATACTAACTATAAATGTACTGGCTTCTTACAATAAATGACAGGTTGAGAAAAAACAAAATGACATTACAAATAACCATATGCTGCTTATAGACTGAACTCAATGTCTGATCAGAAGGAGGAACGTGGCTTTACATAACACTAAAGGGACAAAAAGAAACCAGCGTGGTAGCTAGACATATTAGAGCAGGGGACATCTACAGTTAAATGCACTGAGCAATGTCTTACAAAGGCAAGAATTCTTTCAACAGAGGTGGAGAGTTGGTGAAGGATTTGAATGGTCGATCTACAGAATGAGGGATCCCATAGTTAATGATACACATGTGAAATCTGAGAAAGACCTGCAGATATTAGAGATAACACGAAGCACGGCAAGCATGCGCAATGAGCCAGCCCAAGCCGATTAGAATAGTGCATGTGCTCTGTGCCTCAGGAATTCCACTCCAGATGATGCCATGACAGCTGGTCAGGGCAAGTCCCAGTGCTGCACAAAAAGCTCAGATTCAGAGAACAAAATGTTCCAGGAAAGACTCGAACATCCCTCTCTTGGAATTTGGCAGAAATAGAGGGGTTGGTTTTTTTTTGTTCTTTTTGGTTTTGTTGTTTTGTTTTATTTTTGCTATAGAAATAAGCAAAACATAGGAGAAGTGTACCAGGAAATTTAACTTTTGTCCAATCTTATAAAAATATTGTCTTCTGCTAGTTATCAGACTCCATCATTGGCATGCCCCAAGTCATATCTTAGCAAGGGTCACAACTACTGGTTGCATCAGTTGAGCGCCAAACAACATAACTGAAATGTTTATGTACTCCACACCTCCCCCAACCTTTTGGCTTAATTCTCCTAATCACCTGACCAAGTGGATGGATCTAGTCTAAATTTGGGGAAACAATAATCTAGCAAGGATCCCTTAACCGAATTGCTGCCATCTAAACTGCTGCTTCTAATACCAGCCTTCCATCCATGATGCAGGTAACAATATCTCCTTTTGCTGATTCGTGCTATTCAGTGGGTAGAGGACAGCGATGAGTCCAGGATTTTGTAGGAACTTACCCAGTCACACTTTTAAAACTCTGGAATATTTTTTACTCCTCCTCCTCCCACCCCAACTCTCTCACTTTTAAAATTTCTGTCTAGTTGTTTTGTTGTTGTTGTTGTTGTTAATTTGCAAGGCCTTCCAATTCCTTGTCTTTGTTTTTATTTGTTAACTTGAAAATGGCATCACTGATAATTTTTTAAAAAAGCAGTTTCCTGCTTTTTTGTTCATAAAACCAAACTCTGACAAAACCATGAAGATCATAGGATTTGGAGAACCATAGCCGTTGAGGCTGCAGGTGTGACCAGCTAATTGGGCTAATTAGTGTCTGGAGCTGCCAGGTGGGGCTAGAAATAGGCCTAATAACTAAGGCTAGAAACAGCATCAAAAAATTCCAGCTTTGTACTCAAGAATCAAATGACATTTCCCTGCCTGCCTGTTTCCCTCCCTCTCTCCATCCCCCACTTCCTACCTCTCCCTCCCTCTCTCTCTCTCTCTCTCTCCCTCTCCTTCCCTCCCTGCTCGCCTCCTTTCCTTCTTTGTCTTCTTCATTACTGTTTTTTCCCTTACGAATCACCAGACCCTAATGTGGCTCACCCACCATGTAACATGGAAGAGGCAGACACCTCCACTCTGGGATCTCCATGGTTGCTTCAAACTCACAGCAATCCTACTGGGATCATAGTTGTAAACCACCAGGCAATGCTTTTTTCCCCTTTGAAGAAGGACATAGTTTAATCTAATAATGTAGCAAGGATTGTAGCCAGACAGTGGAAGAAACATGGAGAAATTTTGAGGAACAGAAATAGAGAATAGGGAAACCCTAAATTACCAGAAACAGACACGTAGCTGAAACTGGACTTTGTGGACGCTCTTGATGGGGGCTTAGAAGCATGTTGCTGGAATGAGGACTTCTGTTTCATAATGTTTTTGAAACTGTTCCCTGAAGTTTTGTGGAAGGCAGAACTTGTATGAGATAAATGTAGCAATATTATTAAAGAGATTTCAAAGAAAATGTTGAAGGACTCACTGATTTCTTCTTTCTGCTAGAGGAGACATACATTGAAGAAAGGATTTTTTTTCTTTAAATAAAAATTTAGAAGGGAATCAGAATCCGATGGCCTAAAACATTCTGATGCTCTCCAATTGACAGCCAAGATGCTAAAACTGAGAGATTCACTCTCAGGACAACACACCCCAGAGAAAAGACTGAATGCATAACCGTTCAACTCATGGTTGACTCAGATCAAGAAGATCAGACAAGAAGCCCTTACAAGACTGTTTCCCAGACAGTGGCAAACCAGAGACTTATCAGGTAGACTAAGTAGCAGTTAGAAGCATAGGAGGGCTATCTTTGGAAAATCTATAGATATGACTTTTGATTAATGGACTGAGCCACAGTAGGGGTCCATAAAGTCTCCAAAGCTCTTAAAAGAGAGTTTCAACAGAAACACTGCTAGCTTGAAAGGGACAGAGAGTGTGAAGTAAAGCAGGCTCCCAGGCTGTCCAAATGTGATGGCCAGTATAAAATGGGCAAATAAAACTACTTTTGTGTCAATTATTTGCTAAGCTTCACAAGAAAGGAAATTTAAGTGGGTACTGCTGGAGCTACAGAGGGACATTTCTATGCCTTATATTCTAATCAGGGAAATTTTAATATTTTCCTGGTGAGTCTTGAGGATGGACATTGACAAATGGACCCTTTTAACTTTCTGTCCCCCTAACTCCCTTCCTTCATGCTACTCTCTCATACTGAGTCAGAGTGTTTATGTCTACTCTGTTTGCTTTACCATTGTGTATTGGGGAATTCTGGGGGCAGATAACTCTAGTTTCACATGCCCACCAATGGAGAACGTAACCAGCAGCTGTATTCCATGGACCATATCTATATAACCCATTGGCATCAAATTCCAATTTAATGGGGAATTTGGACTTCGGGATGGTGGGCTGAGAATTTGAGATTATTGGCTTGGAATGACTGAATTTTGCATATATGAGGACATGAGAGGCATAGAGGACAGCTCTTTCGTCAATTCTTCCATGCTGATTTCCACTTTTGGGTGGCTTACTAGTTTTTGTGGGCAACATCTGAGGCTTGCCCACAATTTACTTGCCATAAGTTTACTATGACAAAGATGACAGGCCATTACTTCCACAGTGTGCTTTTTGCCACTCCTCTGGTTATCTAGCATTATATTTTAATGGAGATGGGCTTTTAACTATATAATTTTGTTCTTCTCCTCCCTCCCTCCAAACCAACTAGTTCTTATTCTCATGGTTGACTTAAGAAGCAAACAGAAAATTCAAAAATAATTCTACTAACAACCTCAATATGTTTGAAAGTAGGTTCTGCCCATTAAGCCTCCAGATGCGAATGCAGCCTGGTTGTCTCATGGATTACAATGTTGTGAGACACTGAACAGAGAAGCTTCACAAGCCACACTTAGACTCTGAACTTATAGAAACTGTGATAACGCAGGTAGCCTTCAAGATGCTTAATTTCAATGGTCAGTTTGATTGGTTGAAGAAAGACTTAGGGCATTAGTGAGGTATAGCTGTGAGGGTGTCAAGAGAGATTTAAGAAGGGGAGGAAGTCCAATCCTGAAAGTGGATTGGATCATCTCATGAGCTGGGGTCCCATACAGAGTAACAGAAAAACCGGGAGAACGCTACCTTAGCATCAGCATTTCCCTTTGCTTCCTGATGAGCACCTCAGCCCAACCCACTCCCAATATCATGGCTTCCTGAAACCATTCCCAGTGTCATGCCTCTTGCCACATGAACCACATTCTTCCAGACCCTTTCTCTCTTAAGTTGCCCTTAACGAGGTGTTTTGTCACAGTGATGAAGAAAGCAGCTTTTCCACATTCAAGTTTGTGATGATTATCATGGAGCAGTATGTGGCTAACAGCTTCCTCCTCCTCCTCCTCCTCCTCCTCCTCTTCTTCTTCTTCATCCTCTTCATCTTCCTCTTCTCCTTCCTTCCTCCCTTCCCTCCTTCCCTTCCTCCTCCTCTTCCTTGCCCTCCTCCTTCTCCTCTTCCTTTTCCTCCTCCTTTTCCTCTTCTTCTTTTTCTTCTTCTTCTTCAGTGATACTTGCTATGGATTGTTAATGTCTAGGTACCAATATGCATGCAGTTCTAAGCATACCATGAATATGTAAATGCTCATACTAATGAAGGGAATGTTGATTCTAAGGCAGCGTTCTCCCCCGCCATGAGATGATCTAATCCACTTTCAGGTTTGGACTTCCTCCCCACCCTAAATCTCTCTTGACACCCTCACACTTCATTTTCACAGTACAGCTGTGAGCATCTAACACAGACATCATTGTAACCATTTTACAGAGGGAAAGGCAGGCACAGAGATGAGAGTTGCCCAGTGTCCTGCAGCACATTCAGTCACTAAGCTAGAGAGTTCAAGTATTTTAAAGGACTCTTTAATAATAACATCTTTACCAGTGTTTCTTGGGCAAGAGTCATTTTTGCACCCCCTTCTCCAGAATAGTGGCAATTTTTTTTCATAGTTTTGATTTAACAACTGAGAGAGAAGGTAAAAGTCAGATATGCTGCTAGCCCACCTTCACGGCACTGAACTCCCTTCACCCCAGAGATAGGCACGTATAGCACAGGCTTATCTAGTTTTTCTAGCTGTCCAAAATGCTGCTCTAGCTACATTTCCTCTTGGATAAGTTAAACCATCCCTGTGAAGAGTGGTTTGTAGATTAGCAGGATGGCACTAGCTAGGAGCTCAAAAAGGCTTACTAGCCTTTATAACCCCAGACAACTAAAATAAAATATCTGCATTTCAGTAAGGTCTCTGAGCAGTCCATTTGAGAGGTAGTCTAGTACAAATGCTAGCACTCTGTGATACATCTTAAGTAAGACAAATCCCAAACACAATTCTCATTTCCACCAGATACTGGCAAAAATGTTGGAAACATAAGTAGAGACAGGGATGGGAAGGATATGGGTAGCCCCAGCAGACATATAACACCAGAAATTAGAAGATTCTTTATCAGACCATTTCTGAGGAGCAAATCCAATCAGAAGTCTATCTCTGCAGGACTAAGAAAGAAAAACATAGGCAGTCTGAGCTATGGGTCCCTCCCATGTGTACTCTTTGGTTGGTGGTCCAGTCCCTGGGGAGCTCTGGAGAGTCTGACCGGTTGACACTGTTGCTCCCGCCATGGGACTGCAGACTCCCTCAGCTCCTTCAGTCTCTTCTCCAACTCCTCCACTGGAAACCCTGCGCTCAGGCCAATGGTTGGCTGCAAGCATCCACCTCTGTATTTGTCAGGCTCTGGCAGAGCCTCTCAGGAGACAGCCATATCAGGTTCCCGCCACATAGAGGGACCCATGGCTCTGGCAGGGTATGTGGCAGAGGATGGCCTTGTTGGACATCAGTGGGAGGAGCAGCCCTTGGTCCTGTGGGGGTTCGATGCCCCAGTGTAGAGAAATCCCAGGACAGGAAGGTGGGAGTGGGTGGGTGGGTGGGTGAGCACCCTTATAGAGGCAGGGGGAGGGGGAATGGGATAGGGGGTTTCTGGAGGGGAGACCTGAAAAGGGGCTAACATTTGAAATGTAAATAAAGTATCCAATAGAAGACAAAAAAAAAAAGAAAGAAAGAAAGAAAGAAAGAAAGAGAAACAAATAGTGTTGAAACTCTGTCTTCGAGACCAAGAATGAAAGACACAGACAGAACAGAAGCCCAGTAAGCATATTTATGGTCTACAAGTATTGAGAGGTAACACAACTCAGATATAAGAAGCAGGGCATGGGGGGTGGACACATGGCTCAGCAGTGTGTATTGCTATCACAGATGACCCATGCTGGGCAGTACACAGTGTCTTGTAACTTCACCTCTAAAGGGCCAACTTCCTCTTCTGGCTTCTGAGGACATTAGCACATACATGCACTTAAGACACGCACATACAATAAATCTTTAAAAAAGGAAGTAGGACCATTGTCAAGGACATGCACACAAACCAACAGGCCTGGAAAATTCCTTGTATATGTAGACCAATAATTGGCAGGATAAGAAAACAGCGGGAAGAAGGATTTCCTACCTATTTGTTGGGGTGTCTATGCATTTCCTTAAAATGAGACTTTTAGAACACCTTTCTAACCCTCCATAAAGCAAAAGCACTTCTAAAAGTGTTCAGGATTATCTTCCAAGAAAAGACTACCACTATTTAAAAAAAGAAATGAGTGCTAATAAAAAGAAGATGCAGGGTTCCTGCCTGAAAGAGTTGAGTCGAAGTGCTCAGAACCAAAACTCTGGTGTATCAGCTGTTTCATTCTTTATAATGATACTGAGTTAGTGGCAAACACTTAGACCAGCTTTCTCTCTCTCTCTCTCTCTCTCTCTCTCTTAACCTTTTAATAGCAGTAGCCTTACCTGATCAGTTGAACAGTGATATGCTGCTTGGAAATGTTTGAAATAAACAGTTTTATCAATAGTAAAGAGTCAATAGCATAGGGAATTTACTTAAGAACCCACAACAAATTGATAAAAATGAGGATCTGACAGTTCTCCCCAAACAGCCTATAGTCACTATCTTAGTGTCCCAATTTTCATAAGATACTTAATGAGAGATAAAATTAGATCTCTCAGGTTCCAAGTGTGAGTAGGCCAAGGGAGAGCTTTTTCAGTTTGGATTTAGAAGGATTCTTTTCAGTATATCACTACTGCCAGGAAGGCAGAGCTGAGGCTAATAAGTTTATCCTGATATTTCAGCTTATATGGAATTTCCAGCTATTGAAACATAAATATGTAGACTCTTCATTGGCAAGTTCAGCTGTTAGGGCTCTACATTAGGTGAGAGCTTATGATTGGGGAATTTGCTGTGCAACTTCAAGAATGGTTTGTTCAGGGAGCAGGGAGGCCATTGTGGAGAGCCAGAAGCATGTGTGTAAAGGTTTATTCATTTGCTTCTTGGCAAATGCTTTCATTAGCATTTTCTGTTTAAATATTCTGCTGACTCCTTTGGGATTGCATGAATGGAAGGCCCCACAAAAGACCCTGCACACGTTGTGCATAGAAAGCTAAATCTTACTGTGGTTGTGACAGGAAATGATAGTTAATATTTAAAGTGATGTCCTTATTAGACTCTTGGGTGGGCTGAAGTTCATAGGTGAAACCTAGGCTATCTCAATGGTAGAGTTAAAGGCATCCCTTACCTGGAACACCTTTACAATAGCCTTTTATTATCCTATGAGAACTCATGATACCTTGTCTAAGACTACTATGGACTACATTTTTTCTAGAACCTATTTTTTAGACTCTTATAATTAGGAGTTAGGGAGTGTGATGATTATAGAAATGAGTTTTAGAGTCATGTAGCTTTGGGACTTGAATCTGTTTTGTTCTTTTGTTTGTCTTTGTTTTTTGTTATCAGCTATGAAACTTCTGATATATATTGAGAGAGGGTCTTACTGTATACTCTAGGTTAAATTTGAATGCATGATAATTCTGCTGAATAAGCCTTCCAAGCATTGGGGAGACAATCATGAGCTACCAAGTCCTGGCTCATATTCTATATTCCTCTAAACCTTGATTTCTTCATCTAAAAGACAGACTCAACCTCACCCACTTGAAAGAATTATTTGTCAA
This sequence comes from Uromys caudimaculatus, assembly GCA_028551405.1. Lineage (NCBI taxonomy): Eukaryota > Metazoa > Chordata > Mammalia > Rodentia > Muridae > Uromys > Uromys caudimaculatus. Next base: position 39,450,938 of record CM052701.1, on the reverse strand, counting down.
TTAAATGTGGTGATGTATCAGCTCCACTGTCTCCTAAAGCTACATAACAAATATTTCATACAAGTGTCAAATAGTGAGAATGAGGGTGGAGGGGCTCTGCTTCAGGTTGCAAGGATGTAGGTAGTCCAAGCTGATGTGCACCAAATGTGCTTACTCTCCTGGAGTTACTGAGTTTTCCAGAGAATGCTTCTCTTAGATGATACAGAATGGAAATCTAAGCTGCACATCACATGCTTGTGTTCACACCAAGGCACAGATCATGAAAGCCCCATGGCCAAGCCTAAATTCAAGGCTCATCATGATGCTCTGGCAAGAGAAATGAAGACTCCAGTCAATCAAGAGTGGTATCTGTGAAGAAGCAACTATGGAGTCTCCATTCAAAGCCTCCAATAGTCAAGGTCATGCTTGGTCGCCTGCATTTCTGATTCATTCCCACCCCAGCCCATTTTTTGCTAACTTATCCAGGACAATCAATCTTTTTTTGTGTGTGTTACCCTAAGCAAACTAGAAAACTTTCCTATGATAAAAATATACCAGCAGGCTACTCACTTGTTTGAGGTTACAACATAAAGTTCTATGGTTGGGGTGAAAATTCTCTTTTTGATTATTTTCCTATCAAATGCAAATACTCTGAGAGATGCACACAAAGTAGTCATTAACTTTTTACAGAAGAAAGACTGTAGAGCAACTGGAGGCAGTTGGGTGAGAATACAGAGTGTAATTCACCTTAGAAGTTGGGTGGATTTGGACTCAGTCAAGGTTTCTTCCCCCTCACTACTGACTCAATAGTTCATTAGTCATTGCATGAATGCCACAAATAATAAATATTGAACATTTTGTGCTCTATAAACATTATCTAGTGTTTGGCAATGGTATTCTTCAGTTTGGTCAGGCCTGTTCCCTAGTATAGTTCAAAAAAGCTTCAGATCACCATAGATCTGGACTCTGTTTTTCTTCCACATCAGCCTCTGACCTGGAAACAGAGCTGAATAAGACATCAGTTTTAAGTATTGTAAGAATACATGTTTTGTGTTGGGATGTAGTCAGCTCTTTCATTTCTTCTCTGTGGTTGCAATTGGAGACTTTCACTAAAAATGCTGAGAAAGATATTTGGATTGTATTAGGGAGCGCTCAGATGTAGATTTGACCATCTTTGCCATAAATGATTCCCAAGTGTAACCTATGACTGCATTGAATGCCACATTTATGTATGTTTTCTTTGGTCTCAGGGATGACAGGAGATGCTAAACTCTCATGGTGAGATGAATGGCAATTGTTCTTCATGGGATCTCTTTCAGTGCTACAGTTTTAATTGTGAACCTGAAAGTTGCCTTCCAAATGCCAGAGTTGGAGAATGAGAAAGACTAGTTTACTTTACCAAGTTTTCCTACTGATCTATGGTTGTGGAATCCTCTGTTTATGATCATTGTCACACTGATGTCAGGATGAACCTGTCAAGAGGTCTGCAGGAGATAACTGGTCAACTTACTATGCTTCTCAACATGGAAGCAGGGCAATCAACTCCAGTGATGCTTTCCTTGAGTATAGTCACTCTGAAAATGGCAGCTTTTATTTACTAGTAATAATAAGGCCATTTGAATTTGGTTACTCAAACTTAGGAAACTTTAAGGTGGCATAAATAAGATACTACTGAGTGCTGATGCAAAGAAAGATTGTAGTTAAAAGTTCTTATGAGTACTTATATGGGACTGAACTTGGGCTTCACTTTGTAACTTTTAGAGTTCAGCGAGGAAGAGGGAAACAGGGAAGGGGGAAAGAAGGGACTGGCAGGAGCCTGCCTGGTACCAGTTCCCTCTCTCTGTAAAAGCAGTGGATGTGTGTAGGGGTTGTGATTGGGGTGATGCTGATAGCAGACAAGCTGGTAACAGTGATGGGTGATTTATGGGTGATTTATAGGGTGATTCCATCAGTACTACTGATGAAACAAAACTTAATTATTTGGTGCTGGCAAGAATGCCCAGTGAGAAACTCTGAATTCTTATAACTCTTAAATGTATATATGTATAGACAGACAGAGAGACAGACAGATATACAATTGGTAATTAATTCCTGCTGGCAGCAGCAGAGAATTAAATAAAGGATTAATTGTTAGAGTTCCTTTCTTTTTTGTCATGAAGCCTTGCCTCTAGATGGCCAGGTAAGAGGGAGGCTTGGAGCTTATCAACTCTTTGTGAACCAGAAAAAGAAAATGACTCTCACAGAAAGAGAAAGTTTTACATAAACAAATATGCACACATACACATTCATATACATACACACACATGTTCTGATTGGGCCCACATCTATACTTACAAATGCATATATGTATTTGGTGATGGAGCCAAAGCTCCCAAGAGCAGGTTTCATTGAGCAAGCGCCAATGCAGAAAAATCTTACTCATTCTGGATGAAAAATAGTCTCCAACCTTTATTTCTCATAGAAAGAAAAGGCTTCTACCTTTTTATTTTTGAATGAAAGAAGCCTTTCAAGTAAGAAAAAGCCACTCCCTGATTGTTGTCCTTAGTATTTACTTTCTGAGGAGAATAGATCACATGGTTTTCCAAGGGTATTTACATTCCAAAAATTCATCATAAATCAAACATGAAGTTTCCACAGGAATGTTTACATTAAGTTTCCATTAAGACTAATTATCTAATTAAACATTCATTATCTGTCACTAGCTCCACAAGTTCATTAAAAGTTTAAAACAATAATTCTTATAAGTTAGCACGGTTTTGTCAAGAGGCAAATTGTCTGCCTAGTGTCTCATTAGTTTTGAAGTTTTATATAGATAAATCCAGTCAATATTTTATCTTCCATCCTTGTACCTACAATAAATTGTCCATTCTCAGTTTATGATCTTTAATTATTAGATAATAGTTTCACAGGTAGCATAGAAGGAATGTTTTCCCTGATTGTAAATTTGTTCTAAACCTGCTTTCTATTCTAGTACAATTAGTCCGTGGCACCTGAAGGTTTACAGAGCCCTAATTGCAACATTTTCTATAGAAGGCTCAAAACTACTTGTATAAATTTAGGAATTTAATAAAATCAGTATTGGAATTATAAAATCATTAATTTGTCTACATAGTGTTACTACAAGAGTGTAGATCTTTGTTGATCTGCAGAAAATCTGCCCAATAGGGTGGGCTAATGCCCAGAAATTATTAGACAAATTTAATAATGACAGGAAATGCATGTCAGCAGTAAGAATCAATCCTGAGATGAGATTTCTGAAGGCCTTGCAATCCAGAATTTTACCCATTGCAGACCATGCAAAAACGTGGGCCATCTCCTGCAAAGTCATCTGCTAGCTGTAGCCTTTTCTAGATGGTTCCTGATAAGGGCTGAAGAGGGATAAGGGGAGGAGAGAAAAGAAAGAGGGAGAATGTTTTTTCGAGAGGGGATATGTTATCAGGGTATACACTTTGAAGCCTAGCTTCATCATAAAGTGAAAAATTTGTTGGCAACTCCCAGACATGAAGAGATCATGTGCCTGAAGACCTTGGCTTTGCTTATAGTCTTCTCCTCTTACTTGAAAAAAAGTGCACCTTACCCAGGTACTTATTCTGGCATGAAAGATATATGTTTTCCTAGTCCTTATGCCAGTGAGTTGGTTGAAAAGACATTTTTTCAATTGCAATGGTAAATAAAAGGCATGGGAAAGCTTGATAGAGCCTGTCTGCTGTCTTTACTGGCTTTTTAAAAGTATAGAATTTGAGAGATTTTGACAGAAGATGAACCATCTCTCCTCCTGGTTGGGAACACTGGTTCTGATCAAATAGACACACACTGATGCAGTACTTTTGAAGTGGAATTTTTACAAATAGTTTAAAATCATGGTTAAATTTCCAGACAAGTTTCATTTTATAATTACATTCTGTTTTTCACTGAAATTATCTTTATGAAAAGTGCACTGTTTATTCTGGAAGACATGTTGTGGTTCTTTTTCTCAGCTGTCTTTTGGCAGTCATATAGCTGGAAGAACTTCCTGAATTTCAACTTTTCACAACTTTCAATGATGACTCCCACACTTAATCTAACTTTAAATTTGATCTGATCTTTACATGAATCAATTCATTTTCAAAAAGAACAATTTCTGGATGCAAGATCTGAAGCCTTCACCTATGGAGGATATCAGGCACCAAACTCTTAACTGCAGGTTCCAACTGCTCTGTACCATCTGCTATCCAATCCCTGTTTCCCTGGTTCTGACATCATCTCCTTCTGGTCTACCTGATACTCTCTGTGTCACCCCTGTAGGTGATCTATTTACTCTTTACACTCACTACACTTGGTTTTGATTCAGGGTCTCTGGACCACTTCTTCCTTCTGCCTGTGAATATTTCCCATTTTTAAGACTACCCTGGGCTCATTGGTAGATAAGCCATGATGTTTGCCCACCAATGTGGAGACATAGAAATGAAGAGATGTAGTCTAGCTGGGAAACATTAAGGTATCAGGTTTAATGAGCTAAAATAGATGTTTCTATGTCCAACATTGCATCATAGTAGAGAAAGATATAAATAAGAAGGAGCTAAAACTATATTGAAGTAGAGAATAGGGACGCTATAACAGATTGGATCTATTGGCTTTGATAGGAGGCATATGGAAAAATATCAGGATTGAAAATAAGAAGAACAGTCACTTAGCTAAGCTGATATGTAGTGTGAGGACCATAGGGCAAGAAGCAGGAATGGAAGTCAGAAAAGTCTCCCTGGACCATTCCTCACTGTCATAGTTTCACTCAATGAAGAGTGTGACAAACAATTGCTACATTTTGATTTCTTAATGAATATTCTTAGAAACTAGAAACTAAATAGCTCCTCTAGTGTTAGAAAACATATAGTTGTCCTATAGTTTAGGGACATGCATTTCAAAACTTACTAAACGAAAATAGAGAATCTCATAGAAATGGGACTAAGTTGGCAAAGCTAAAAATATTTAAGCTCTTGGTGTGCAATAATGAATTATGAACAAGGAGAAAGAGAATTATAAAGGAATAGAGATGAATTCATTATTTGAGGAGAATCTGACATAAACTATAACAAGGAGGAAATAAAGAGTGGTCACCCAGAATGGAGCAGCCAGACCTGGAAATTATCTTCATTTACCTGTTTTGCCTTTTTTTTTTTTTTTTTTTTTTAATCTTTCGTAATTGTTTATTTCACTGTACTATGGGTGGACTAATATGATACCAGTGGTTTGGCCATATCATTAAAAAGGGCCGATGAATTCACTTCAAGGGGGAATCTCAGCTATGACATCACAGGAGTATGTGGCTAATGCTCTCAGACTGCTGAAGTTTTTTTTAATTATTTTATTATTTTTTATTTTTGATACTTTATTTACATTTCCAATGTTTCCCCCTTTCTAGGTCTCCTCTTTAGAAACCACTTTTCCTCTCCCCCTCTCCCACTTCTATGAAGGAATTCCACCTCTCCCCCACCCGTCCGCCCACTCCCATATTCCCACCTTGACATTCCCCTTTACTGGGGACTCTCCTCCTCCTGATGGCTAACAAGGCCCTCCTCTGCCACATATGTGGTACAAACCATGGGTCCCTCCATGCATATTCTTTGGTTGGTGGTCCAGCCTCCAGGAGGACCGGGGGAGTCAGGCCAGTTGACACTGTTGCTTCCTCCATGGGGCTGCAGACTCCTTCACCTCCTTCAGTCCCTTCTCCAACTCCTCCATGTGTGATCTCACTCTCAGTCCAGCAGTTACTGTAAAAAAAACTTGGGTATGCCTAACATTTCGTCTAATATCCACTTATCAGGGAGTACATACCATGTTCATTCTTTTGTGACTGAGTTACCTCGCTCAGGATGATATTTTCAAGTTCCATCCATTTGCCTGCAAATTTCATTAAATCATTGTTTTTAATAGCTGAGTAGTACTCCATTGTGTAAATGTACCACATTTTCTGTATCCATTCCTCTGATGAGGGACATCTGGGTTGTTTCCAGCTTCTGGCTA
>CM052701.1:39382212-39444459 GCA_028551405.1 Uromys caudimaculatus | reverse complement strand
GTTGCCATGGAAGACCAGCCTTAATCCGTAGTGATCTGATAGGAGGCATGGGATTATTTCAATCTTCTTGTATCTGTGGAGGTTTGTTTTGTGACCAATTATATGGTCAATTTTGGAGAAGGTACCATGAGATGCTGAGAAGAAGGTATATTCTTTTGATTTAGGATGGAATGTTCTATACATATCTGTTAAATCCATTTGGTCCATAACATCTGTTAGTTTCACTGTGTCTCTGTTTAGTTTGTGTTTTCAAGATCTGTCCATTGATGATAATGGGGTGTTGAAGTCACCTACTATTATTGTGTGAGGCACAATGTGTGCTTTGAGCTTTAGTAAAGTTTCATTTGTGAATGTGGGTGCCCTTGCATTTGGAGCATAGATGTTCAGAATTGAGAGTTCTTCTTGGTAGATTTTTCCTTTGATTTAGATGAGGTGTCCTTCCTTATCTTTTTTTGATGACTTTGGGTGAAAGTCAATTTTATCCGATAATAGAATGGCTACTCCAGCCTGTTTCTTGGGACCATTTGCCTGGAAAATTGTTTTCCCTTTACTCTGAGGTAGTGTTTGTCTTTATCACGGAGATGTGTTTCTTGAATGCAGCAAAATGCTGGGTCCTCTTTATGGATCTTGTCTGACATTCTTGTCTTTTTATTGGGGAATTGAGTCCATTGATGTTAAGAGATATTAAGGAATAGTGATCGTTGGTTCCTGTTATTTTCGATGTTATTTTTACTTTTATGTGGCTATCTTCTTTTGAGTTTGTTGACAGATTACTTTTTTGCTTTTTCTAAGGCGTAGTTTCCCTCTTTGAGTTGACGTTTACCATCCATTATCCTTTGTAGGGCTGGGTTTGTGGAAATGTGTAAATTTGGTTTTGTCATAGAATATTTTGGTTTCACCATCTATGTTAATAGAGTTTTGCTGGGTATAGCAGCCTGGGCTGGCAGTTGTGTTCTCTTAGGGTCCGTATGAGTTCTGCCCAGGATCTTCTAGCTTTTATAGTCTCTGGTGAGAAGTCAGGTGTAATTCTGAGAGGTTTGCCTTTATATGTTAGTTGACCTTTTTCCCTTACTGCTTTTAATATTCTTTCCTTGTTTTGTGTATTTGGTGTTTTCACTATAATGTGACGGGACAAATTTTTTTTCTGGTCCAATCTGGAGTTCTGTAAGCTTCTTCTATATTTATGTTCATTTCTTTCTTTAGGTTAGGGAAGTTTTCTTCTATACTTTTGTTGAAGATATTTACTGGTCCTTTAAGTTGGGAATCTTCACTCTCTTCGATACCTATTATCCTTAGGTTCTGTCTTCTCATTGTGTCCTGGATTTCATGGATGTTTTGGGTTAGAAGCTTTTCGCATTTGCATTTTCTTTTACTGTTGTGTTGATGTTATCTATGGTATCTTCTACTCCTGAGATTCTCTCTTCTACCTCTTGTATTCTGTTGGTGATGCTTACATCAATAGCTCTTGATCTCTTTCCTAGGTTTTCTAACTCCAGGGTTGTCTCCCTTTGTGATTTCTTTATTGTTTCTATTTCTATTTTTAGCTCCTGGATAGTTTTGTGGAGTTCCTTTGTCTGTTTGATTGTGTTTTCTTGAAATACTTCCTGTTTGATTGTGTTTTCCTGTAATTCTTAATGGATTTTTGTGTTTCCTCTTTAAAGGCTTCTAGTTGTTTATCTCTGTTCTCTTGTATTTCTTTAAGGGTGTTTTTTATTTCTTTCTTAAAGTCTTCTATCATCATCATGAGAAATGATTTTAAATCTGGTCTTGCTTTTCTGGTGTGTTGGGGTATCCAGGGCTTGCTGTGGTGGGAGAGTTGGATTCTGATGATGCCAAGTAACCTTGGTTTCTGTTCCTTATGTTCTTACCCTTGCCTTTTGCCATCTTTGTTAACTCTGATGTTAGCTGATCTTACTCTATCTGGTTGTGGCTTGCCCCTCCTGCAGGCCTCTGTGTCAATACTCCTTGAAGACCAGCTCTCTCTGAGAGGTGTTTGGGTTTGGAGAGCTGTGGCACAGGGTCAGCTCTGGGGTGCAGACAGAAATCAGAAGGATCTTGTCCCCAGCTGTCCCTTGGTTCCTATGTCCTGATGGCTCTGCAAGGGTCCCTCTTGATACAGTGAGTTTGAACAGAAGTGGTGGTTTTGCCTGTGCTCAAAGGTGTTTCAGCATTCCTGGGATACCCGCTCTCTCCTGGAGCCCTGTGACCCAGGCTGAGATCCCCAGGCACAGACCCCTGGTGGCCCGGGGAGAGGTCTCCACCCACAGATGGAACCGGAAGGTTCAGAGGTTTCCTGCCCCCGATTTCTCCTCAGGCCCTGTATCCTGCAGGTTCCGGGCAGGTCTCGGTGAGCAGTGTTGCTCCCCTTAACCCCACTCACAGCTTTTCCAATTTCCTGGTAGGGTAGCTTTCTCCTGGCAGTCGTTGGCTTTGGATCCTGGTGGCCCAGGCAGAGGTCTCCACCCAGAGATGGAAACTGGAAGGTTCAGAGGTTTCCTGCCCCTGAGTTCTCAGGCCATGTATTCTGCTGGTTCTGAGCGGGTCTCGGTGAGCAGTGTTGCTCCCCTTAACCCCACTCACAGCTTTTCCAAGCTCCTGGGAGGGTAGCTTTCTCCTGGTGCTCATTGGCTATGTACTCCTGGTGGCCCAGGCAGAGGTCTCCCCTGTTTTGTCTTCTTAAGCTTATTTTTACTGTAGTGGCCAGAGGTCAAAGATACAAAAAGGAAGACTTTGGAATGTTATGAAATGCTGACAGTTTCAGAGGTGAAGAAGACCCAGGAGAGCCTGCTTGGCTCTGGTATTATCTGCAACCCTCAGTCTCCACAGAATAAAGGGAAGGCTGTTAACCTAGCTAGGGGAAAGGGATCCAAAGACAGGCAACAGAGTCTGTGTCAAAGGCAATCCCTCTCCAATTATTAAGTGACCCAAATGAAGACAAAGCTGCCCATCTGCTACATACGTATAGGAAGCCTAGGTCCAGACCATGTATGCTCTTTGGTTGGTGGTTCAGTCTCTGTGAACACCCATTGACCCATATTAGTTGGCTCTGTGGGTCTTCTTGTAGTGTCCTTGATCTATCCACCTCCCTCAATCCTTTCCTTGACTCTTCCACAAGACTTCCTGAGCTCAACCTAACGTTTGGCGTGGGTCTCTGCCTCTTTCTATCCACTCTGGTTGCATCTTGAGAGACAGTTATGCTAGGTTCCTGTCTGCAAATAAAGCAGTCATATCATAATAGCAGACATAGCTGAGTATCATTAAAAGTGTCAGGGGTCGGCTCTGTCCCATGGGATGGGTCTCAAGTTGGGCCAGTCATTGGTTGATGATTCCCTCAATCTCTGTTTCATCTTTATCCCTGTACGCCTTGTAGGCAGGGCAAATTTTGGGTTGAAAGTTTTATGGCTGGGTTGGTGTCTCTCTTCCTCTACTGGAAGTTCTGCTTTCCTCTTAGCTGGGTGACCTTGTCTGACCTCAGTGGAAGAGGATTCTCTTAGTCTTGATGCCACTTGATGTGCCACTGTGGGTTGGTACCCAGCAAGGGGAGAGGGATGATGACAGGGAAGAGAGGTAGGAGGAAGGAAAGGAGGAAGAATTAACAAAAAAATTAACAAATAAGAAATCCTTGAAGAACAGTCAACATATCACTACACACACGAAATAGCAAATCTCTCAAGTCTCCACAGAAAAGCTTCTTCTTAAAGTAGATAGCAGTTATATAGAGACTCTCAGCTGGTAAATGTGTAGATACTTGACTGTGAAAGGCTGTGCCCTAAATGAGGCATCTATATCACTCTATATATCCCTGGAAAGTTCAGTAAATGGCTACAAGGAACAGTGTTTTCTTGACAAAACAGGACAGTTGCACAGATGAACTTACAGTCACTGTGACCTTAGCAAGATCAAGGCAGATGGAATTCCATCAAGAACCTAGTTGGCCATCAGTGGGAGGGGAGGCCCATGGGCCTAAGGGTGTTAGATGCCCCAGTGTGGAGGAATGCTAGGGAGGGAAGAGGGGAGTGGGTGAGTGGGTGGGGGGAGCACCCTCAAGGAGGCAGGGGGAGGGAGAATGGAATAAGGGATTTCCAAAGGGGAAAACATTTGAAATGTATATAAAGAAAATATCCAAAAATAAAAAAAATAAGTAAAAGAAGAGGAATACCACCTCTAGCTGAGGAGATATTGGCAATTAATAGCTGTTAGAAAAGAGAGAGGGGGTGGGAAGGAGGGATGGAAGAGAGGAGAGAAGGGGAGGGGAGGGGAAGGGTGAGAGGGAGAGAGAAAGTCAATTTTCTTTAAAAATATGACCCTTGATAGGTCAGTCAAACTTCAGAAGAGGCCTTTAAATCCAAAAATATTTTGTCAGTACTAATTAGATTCCATGGATTAAAAAAAGGAAAAGACCAAGTTGGGTAGTTGGGTGGGAATGGAGGTGGAATGGATCTTGGATGGGGGATACAAATGTGATAAAATACAATGTATAGGATTATTAAAGAATTAACATGCACATATGCCATTTTTAAAATTATAAGTTAGATAGATATATATTAAAGGAGCCTTTGAAGATTAGGGGCTAGGTAGAGGGCTCAGAAGTTAAGAGACTTGTTGCTCTTTCAGAAGACCTGAATTGTTTTCCTATCACTCATGTTGGGTGTTTTACAACTGCTTGCAACTCCATCTCTAGGGAAAATGACACCCTTCTAACCTCCAAGGGCCCCCACATGCACATGTGCATATATGCACATACTCTCTCACACAGAGACACATAAATAAATAATAAACCAATGGAATGCTTTAAAGACTACATTAGATAAAGGGTGGCTAAATTAAGTAAAGGACGTAATAAGCATTACACAACTCCAGACTGTTAGGTTAAATAAATTGCATTAAATTACAATCTGATAGGATATATATTCAGTAATCTTTTGGGACTTGAACATTACTAGTCAACTAGAGAAGGCAAAAGTTCTTTTTTCATAAAGATATAGGACAATTAATAAAAGAACAAACTGAGCATCGTGTGAGGACCAAACCGTAGAAATCACAGATGATTACATTTGATGTGAGTCCAAAATGTTTATGCTTGAACTTTTTGGTGTTAGAACCCTCCCAAATTCATTTAGGATCCAAAAGACTTCAGTTTATGTAAGAATTAAAAACTACATACCATATAATATAGTAAAAATAAGAAGCTTTTAAAGCATAGGAGTCTAGAATTCATGACACTTCAGGCATAAACCATGATGGTATGACGTATGCTGCTTTCTGGAAAAACCTGATATAGCCTCAGTACATAACGAAAATGCTAAATGATTCTCAATCACTATGAAAACAGTCTGATCTTGTAGACTCAAAGAATATCAGATATCTATGAGAACCAGGTACACATATGTTCATGATAATTGTAATCTGTTATAGCACAAACTTTATAGTAGTATCCTTCTCTAGTAAAATGGGTAAGTTATAAGAAGTTACAATTTAAACTCAAGTCCTCTGTAGGAAGCAGAATTTTTATTTCAATCTAAAGTAAAAAAAGTTGGAGGATAGTATTGTATGGCATTGCAGTAAAATTTAAATAAACCAAAATATTTCAAATAATTGCTACAATCCTAATTCATAATTAAAAAGAATTCAGAAGAAAACGTGAGGGGAGAGTCATGATGACCTTTCCCTATCTATTTTTATTCATTTTGTTGCATTACTTAGAGTGGACTCTGGACTGTAACTAAGGGAAAGCACTAACATGCCTCACTTGCTTTAGCCTAGTGAAAACAATGCTTTCCACTGAATTTTGAGTCAGGGTACTGATTGCTATGTAGCCCAGGCTGACCTGAAACTCACACTCCTCTTATTTCTGTCTTCTGAATGCTTGGATTACAAGCACATGTCACTGTGTTCATCAGGAATATTGGTACTTACAGGATTTTCACATTATTTATCAGGGCATTGGTTTATTATAAATGAAAACCATTGGGGAACCCCAGAAACACTGAATCAGAATCTTCCTGGTGATGCTGAGGGGGGAGAGGATTACACTAAGCCCCTTAGGACCAAGGTTGAGACTTAGTAACCATTCTACCTTCCCTTTACATCTAACACATCTAATTCAGGAGCAACTAGGTAATATTGTTTATGATGTTCTTACGAACAGAAGACTTAGGTAGAAAAAGAAACAGTTTTGGTGTGGGGAGAAGGGATGTTAGAAATAGACCAGGGTGTCCCACATGCTAAGCATTGACTGCATGACGGTCAGCATTTCCTACTCTTGCCAAATGTTTAAAATTATTCTTTCCTTTGACTATTCAGATGACTTCATCTAATCTATACTCTTGGAGCTTGGGGGCCAAGAAAATCGACTTTTAATATAAATCTAAGATTCTGATAAAAATTCTGGTATCTTGGTCATTTTTTTTTAATTTTTTTATACTTTATTTACATTTCCAATTTTCCCCCTTTCTAGGTCTCCTCTTTGGAGACCACCTATCCCCTCCCCCTCCCCCATCTCTCTCTTTTTTTTTTTTACCAGTGTAAAATCATGCTGATTATGTCTTCTATATAAATAAAAGTCTTTATAATTACTTTCGTCAAGGTTCTCAAAGTCTGTGTTCAGACCACTAGCCTTAGCACCAGCAGAACATCAGATAGCAATGAAATTAGGAAGCCCTAACCCAGTTCTACTGAATCAGAAACAGGCAGTAATTCCTATCTGTATTGTGGTGGTTTGTATAAAATGGCCCCTATAGGCCCATAGGAAGAAGCATTATTAGGAGGTGTGGCCTGGTTGGAGGAAGCATGTCACTTGGGGCAGGTTTTGGGGATCCAGAGGTTCAATCTAGGTCTAGTAGTTCACAGCCTCTTCCTGATGCCTGGGGATGTAAATGTAGAACTCTCAGCTTCCTCTCCAGCACCAAGTCTGCCTGCATCTTGTCCTGCTTCCTGCCTGCCATGATGCCAATGGACTAAACCGTAGCCAGCCCCAATTAAATGCTTTCCTTTAGAAGAGTTGCTATGGCCGTGGTGTCTCTTTACAGAAATAGAAACCCTAAATTAAACATCTGTTTAATCAGAGTCTGTTAGGTAATTCTGATCTGTGATATATCTTGAGAAGTACTGGCATAACTAAGTCTGCACAGCTAACCTTGCAGAGACTTGAAGTGCCAGAGTGGGTGGATATCCAGGGAGGCTCCCACCTGCTCAGAGGAGAAGGGGATGGGGGATTGGGGATGGTTGATGGAGGATGGGAGATGGATTATGGGAGGGGATGACCAGGAGAGCAGCAGTGAGTAGGTCAATTTTAGCCTATTCAAAGACTGAAATTATATGCTAATATTTGAAATAGTTCTCTTTTAGACAATGAAAATAAATGTGGAGATACACATATTTACTATATATACCATATATATCTAAACATACATGTTAGTGTTTTATACACCTATAAATATAATTTATTACTATTAAAATCTCTTATCAGTGCATCTTATATAAAATTACATATAAATATTTTGAAAAAAATAAAAGATATCAGAATATATCCAATAAAATATTCAATTAGAAGCTATAGCTGATGTTACCAGAGGAAGTGGAGATTATTAACAGAAATAAAAGTTCATTTTGTAGCTTAATTTTACACCTGAATATTACAATAAGAAGTATCTGAAGGTTAAATTTCCTGTGTGCTGCCAAATGAAGGTTAACTGTGGTTAATATAGAGACATTTTAAAAAGGTTACACAGTTTATAAGATGGCACATTAGGTCAAATCAGATCATGACCTGAAATTGACCCAAAGACAGAAACCTTACATACCTTCATGGGAGCCAGCTGTATGGGTGTGATGCATGATGGATCCACCATGGGCTTGGGTCTATTGGCTGTGTCTGCTAACAGGCTGTGCCACTGCTGGGGAAGGCCAGTAAACTTCTGCTCTTGTGGATCAAACCCAGTATGAACCCTGTGTTCAAAGTTGGATGGGCCAGATATTTCGATCTTTTTCTTTTTCTTCCCAAACATGATGTAAAAACCTGGGAGATACAAAGAGAAAATAGGTAGCTTGTAGCTTGCAGCAAGAAGATACATTTATTTTAACTCATTTAGTCACACCATTTTAGTTATTTTTCATAATACTATTTTCAAAAGTTAGAAGTTTGGTTGTTAACCTGTATAGACGAGATAATTTCATTCTAAATTTATGTTATTGTCTTCAATGTTCCCTATGAATTACAGCTGCTTGTCCCATTGATACTGAATTTGTCTCATGTGCCTACAGTGCCCAAGGGTCTGGACAATAAGCCAGTCTAGGGTGGGGGTGTTTGGAGTCTCTATGTGCCCCAACCCCAATGTACTTGCCTTGAAGATTGCTTAGGTAGATTATACTTCATCTTCATCCTCAATTTTAGAAGAGATATATAAAGTAGATGTATAAGCCTATCTGGAGTCAAGACCAGACAATCCCAACTGAGTCAATGTTAGCCACATGATCACTGTGTGGATGTAACACATGAAGGGTTAGATTTCAGACTTGTTTATCACAGAACATTACTGAAGCAAAAGCTGACCAATTTGCAAGAAGAAGCACCTCAAAGCTTGGTATGCACTCAAAATCCAGAACACATATGTGACAAAATAACATATATTTCAATATGAAAAACAAGCTAATAATTATTCAGCATATAAAGCAATTATGATAGGTAGAGATAAATACTTATCAAATTCTTGGAAAACCACCAGGCCAAAGTAGGATTTGTAAGTGTTAGCTACAGTAAATGGTGAAGCTGTGCTTTATGGTTATGTGCTTTTTAGTGATGTAACTTGGCTTTCAACACTGAGTTGTTACACATTACAAGTGAGTATTTTAGGTATGTGCTTCTTTTGACCAGGGCCACTCGCCTATGAGTAAGATAAGCAAGGTCACTTTGGGATTCCTTCCACATAAGGCTGTGGGGCTTATAAAAGGTGGTAAGATTATTTTGGGGCTTAGACATTTTGCTTTCTTTGTTAGGAGGCCCTTAGTATCATCAGTCCAGTAGGATTGAAGGTATTCTAAAGAGAGACATTTGTGCCCCAGAAATCCCATGCTGGGAGAAGAAAAAGGCTGAAACCTCATGCTGACCAGAGGGGAATTTGTCTCACAGAAGAGGATTTCACACAGTGCTGAGAGTATGTCAGAGCAGTTTGCAGGAGGAACTGGATCTTGGCACAGACAATTCTGATAGGCAGGACCACACTGTGGCCTGGAACAGTTATCTTGACAGACCTCTCATCCTCTATTTAAACCCAAACCTTATACCAACACTGTAAGATAGAGCTGGGGGTCACTGAACATCTTAGTCCTTGGTCCTAATGTGGCCAAATTAACTAAATATTCCTTTTCTACTTTGTCTCAGTTGGTTGTTTGATTGGCTTATTGCAGATATATGGCTCAACCCAGCTTGCTTATATGCTGCTAGGATTCAAGCACTAACTCAGATAATTTTAGTGACTATTGTTCATGTGGCCAGAACTTTGTGGATATTAACATCTTGTCTTACTTTCCTCTTCTACCATATCATATTTCTCTTCTAACCAACCCTTGTCCCTCTTTTTGTCATATATTGCTACTTTTCAGGCCATCTGTCTTCTGCCTTCCAACTCCCTCAAGTGCCTACCTCATTCTCTGTCTGCACAAACATTCTGTTACAGACATCTGATCATTTGCAGTCCCAGCTTCCTCTCATCTGTTCAGGCTTGGCTCTGAAATGTCCCTAGAGGCTCAAGTGTTGAAAGTTTGGTTCCCAGAGGGTGGTACTGTTGGGAGATGATTAGCTCATGTAGGTGCTGAACAGGGCAGTTTGGAGGTGGGATGTGTTGGGGCATGCATTTCTTTTTTTTTTTTTTTTTCGAGACAGGGTTTCTCGGTATAGCCCTGGCTGTCCTGGAACTCACTCTGTAGACCAGGCTGGCCTCGAACTCAGAAATCCGCCTGCCTCTGCCTCCCAAGTGCTGGGATTAAAGGCATGCACCACCACCGCCATGCAAATCTTTGATGGGCATATTTTGACTCTAACTCTGGCCGTTGTTTCTTGGACCACAGGGAGAAGTTGTGTTCCTTGCCATGTTTCTTTTCATTCCAGGCTCAGTGTGATGAGATTTAGTAACCATGGACTGAATCCCCTGAACCTGTGAGTCATAATAAACCTTTTCTCCTTCTAAAGTGTTTTTCTCAGGTGTTTGACCATAGGAAAAAAAGATATGAAGGGCATAGAAAAGCCCTTATGTTCTTGAAGGGTTTTACCTCAGAGTAATCTGGACATTGATAAAGGATGGCAATAGCTCCAATACTTTGCTGATCTTATTTTGGTCTTGAAAACATAATTTAAAAGAAATTACTTAGCTGGGTTTTATGTTTCATGCCTGTAATCACAACACTTGGAAGGCTGGGGTAGAAAGAATTCCCCAAATTCAAGGTTTTGGTCTTGAAAACATAATTTAAAAGAAATTACTTAGCTGGGTTTTATGTTTCATGCCTGTAATCACAACACTTGGAAGGCTGGGGTAGAAAGAATTCCCCAAATTCAAGGTTACTCTGGGCTAAGTAGTAAGTTCTTGTTCAGTCTGAGCTACAGAGTGAGACCATGTCTCAAAAAATAAAAGGGAACAAAGCAATAAGAAAAGGAAATTCTTTGAGTACTTTGTTGTAAGTGGGTCAATTAGCATAAGTCTGATGATCTTAAAATGTGGGCACATGGAATTAGAAATGTAAGAAAAGGAAGGGACAAGGAGAGGAAAATCATTGTAGAAACAGCTGACAGAGTCCAAGGCCTCTCTCACACGGACTCTAGATTTGGATCTATAATTTGCTGTCATCTGTGGGACAAAAAATTAATACAATACAAACATGCAATGTGCTGACCATCAGGGTTTGCCCTCTTGCTGATCTCAGAACCCAAGGTTTACATAAGATTTAAAGCCATGCTATCCCATTGTAATACCAGGTCATTTGCCATACCAGCCAATGCTGGCTAATCCCCAGCAGCAAAGCTGCTTATTGGATAAAATAAGTTCCTTGTATAAAAAAAGACCATCAGCAGGAAAACTACCTGATGAGCTGCATCCTCAGCTTCTAACCTATCAAATCAGGACACAAATCCTTTGAACCATTATTTTTGAAAGCTGACTGTTACATAGACAAAAGCTAATAAGAGACACCAATCACCTCCGGTCTTGCATCTTCATGAACTCATCATTTTTTCAGTTTTTGCTGCTCCAAGGTTTCAAATAACAATGTCCAATCTGGGCAGCTATATCAGCCATCACACAATTGCTTTAATGCAAAAGATTCTTAATTGTGATACCATGACCTGGGTGGTTGACTGCTTAGAGAATTTTCAGTAGAAAAAAATTACAAATTAGTGGCTCTATATACCACCGTTTGGCTATTTGCTGAACAGAGAACATATTCACAAATATAATTTCATCTTTAATTGGCTGAGTCAACTTGACATGTTAATAGACATTCATTTCCATAATTTTAAAAAAGAAAGACAAAATCATTTGGGAAGATTTCGTTTGCACATATTCGTACCTGAGCAAGCAATAAAAATGCTAGACCAAATATTTTTAGAATTAGAACAGAGATATATCTTGCTATTTCTCTTTTATTTGTGAATCTTCCAGAAGCAACTATGCCACTCAAGTGAAGGAATATAAAAAGAAATATGAATGAATTAGACCTGTACGTAAGGAATGATGGAGAGCAAAACTGCGGCTGAGGTCTACAGAGTCTTGTGACTCTCTCTAAGATCCTTTAAAGAGTATTAATCACAGATCTACAAGACTAGTAAGATCAAGTTTAAAAAGGAAACAGTTGTGCATGATAGTATATGCCTGAAATCTCGGCACCCAGGAAGCAGCAGCATATGAATTGTCTCAGCTTAAAGGCCATAGTGTTCTACATATTGAGACCATGTTTCAAAATGAACCAAAAAAACATTAAAACAAATCAAGACAAAAGAAAACAAAATAACAACAATAATAAAGAGTTTCAGAAGAAGAAATGTAAAAGAAAGTTGAAAAATAAAAACCAAATGGTTCTAAATCCTAAAGAAATTCTCATTTGACTGAATCAGAAATGGAATCTTGAAGATTTACAGTGATATTCTCCCAACAGTAGCCATAACTGATTTCATCCAGGTGAAAGATGGAGATAGCATCCTGGGGTCCTAAAGCATCAGGCAACAGAGGGATGGCCAGAAAGGACATGAAAATTCCTGGTAAATGTATTAGTTAATTTTCTTGGCTATAAGAGAAAAGACACTGACACAAACACCCTAAGGAAGGAGGGTTTATTTTGGTTTATAATTTCAGGGCACAGTATATAATGGCAGGGATGTCATGACAATGGCACTACGAGGAAGCTACTCATTTTGTGCCTACAGTCAAAAAGCAAGGAAAGAGATGGATGCTATTGCTCATTTCATTGTTATTCTATTCAGTGTGGGACCCTCACTCATGGAATGGCTCTGTCATATTTAAAGTAGTGATTTCCATCTCAATTAACACAGTCTAGAAATTCCATTGTAGACATGCCCAGAGGCTTGTTTTTGTGGTAACCCTAAATCCCATCAAGTTGAAAAATCAAGACTAGCCATCATGGCATGGGACTCCTTTCTGAAGTGTCCATGACTGCTTAGGGTTGTGAATGTTCGGTGTGTATGATGGCATACTCACAATAAACCTGTGCCAGCAATTTCAAGATTACATCCACTTTTGATGTCTTGATGAGAGGACTCATGGATCATATCCATGGGTATGACTTAGTACAGGAAAAGGGTAAAAAAACAGTCAAGTGTGACTGATCCTGACAATTCTATGAAATAATTCCTTCCTTTCACAAGCATGTCATGAGGCTTATGAAGATCACGTAACTCGATTTGTCTAAGTTGTCTTCTTAGGAGATAGCAAAATCTAATTCACATCTAAGTCTTCCTCACTTCATACCTGCCTCTGAAGTGCTACTCTTGACCAGCAGACTGCAAAGCACTGTATTCTTCCTTGTACTAAATTCGGTTCACGTAAGATAGGCTTTAGGCAGACTCAATAATTGTATATATGGATCAAGCCTGGGATGCATGGGCATGGGAAGAGGGGCCCTCCCAAATACCACTAGACTTCACAATTTGGAGATAAAAATTCAACAAAATACATATCATGTTGGAAGATGAAAGTGCTTTGAAAAATAAGGGACTATTTTTTTTTTTTTTACAAGCAATAAGGAATGAAAGAAGAAACTTTGAGAAAGACAACATTTAAAATAGTCCCTACCAGTGAGAATCACAAAGCAAGTGAGCCTTATACTGACATGAACAAAGTAGGAATATAATATTTAGAGAAGTAGAAGAGATTAACAGATTGAGACCACCCTCTTGTGTACATTCCTCCATGTCTAAACTATCTTCAGTTGCTTGGTACCTTGTTCCCTGACCCTGGAGTGGGGCTTAAAGCTTGATGTGTTTTAAAAAAGTAAGATGGAATTTTACGAAACATTTTTTAAATTAAATTTAAAAAGCAAACATTAAAACAGCTGTATTAAACAATACCATTTTCCCCTTGGTCATCCTTATTCCTCACTGAATACTGTAGGAAGTTGAAGCTGAACTTGTTTGCCAGAACCTCAACCCAAGTTCTTCAGGCCATGTCAACTCTGAAACTCAGGCAAAACTGCACTGCCTACTTCTTAGACTGTGCATTCAAAAAATGGAATTCTATAGTAACTTTCTTCAGTTGTCTGCTGCCAGGTATCAAACACTGAGAGAAAGGATCAGATCGGAGCTACACTCATAGATTCTGGCGTTCTGACAAACCTGCAGCAGCATTTTAAGATATCTACCATAGGTGGTAATGATGGCAGTACAAAAATGTGAATGTTCTAAGTATCAATGAACAGTGTGTCTAAAAGGAATTAACATAATGAATTTTATGTTATTCCCATTTTATACTAATAGTAGTAACAATCGTAGATAGGGATATGGGCTAGGATCTCAGAATGCACGGGAGGAGGGAATTGTCTGACAAGGACCATATTGCAGATGAGTCTGGGGAAGGACAAGATGGGGAGAGCTGAGGTCAAGCTATTAGACAATCTTTGTTCCTGTCCCTTTCAGCATCTCAGACAGTACTGGATGAGGAGAGGTGACTTTTAACCCCACCCTGACAATTAATTAGTTAGTGATTTGCTTTTCTATGACTAAAGTGAGAAGCTAATGACAACTGTGGACCATTAAGATGTCTAACCTCTCCTTATATATGTGTATGTACAGGAAGCTTTTACAGTAAGTTTCCACATGAATTTTTCAAAAGCTCTCAAGTGTTAATTATGACTCCCCTTATTCCTTCTTTTACCCTCTCATCCTTGACCAGATCTAACCCTTTCTGTCTCATTATTCTCATCAATTCCTTTAGACCAGTGCAATTTATACCTTCTTAAAAGCTTTCCCAACAGTAGACATGTATTAATTTCCTGATCTCTGTGGGTTTTCTAAATAAAGGTTGAATTCACAAAGATTCCTAGTTAACATCTATAAAAAGAGGAAACATGAAACATTTGTACATACAAAGATATATAAAGAGTTAAAATAGATTGCCCTATATTAGGGTGGAAATGCTCCTACTAGAAACCATAGTCTAGTAAGTAAAAAGTTTAGTTCTAGAGTGGGTTTTCTTTTTTGGAGATGTTGGTCAGTGAGCTCCCAAAGACCTCTAAGCACTGTAGGTTTTTGTCATTACTCTTGGTTATAGCTTGAGTGTAAGACCTCATTCCTAAAGATATCATATAGTTGAGTCATAGAACATGGAGAAATCAAACTGGTACTCAGGTAGATGCTTCATCCCTACTATATAGCCCCCCAAAAGATGTTATCTATGCTACCAGAGGAGAAAAGTAGTCATCAACCTTACCCAGATGTGAACTCTGGGTGCTACACAATGACTAGCATATGTCCCTTTGGCAATAGAGCCATGGACATAATGGGAGTAATCAGCTACTTTCTGCTTGGATCAAGGCCTGCTCACACACTTCAAAAACCATAACTGGTACCGTTATTAAGGTCAAAATCCTGTGTCCAGAGAGTCTTAGGCCATAGGGGGAGTCTACTGCTATTTTTCTGCTAAATGGACATAGTTTAAACTAACTCATACCGATTTACCTTCATATCCATAATTTAATACATCTCTCACCCCTCATCTGAGAAGCTTCGTTTTGAAGTAGATGGAAATTAACATAGACCCCATAATTGATTGAGGTGCAGAGAAGTAACCAGAGAATGAACAGCCATAAATGGGATATCACACTTTTCTAAAACCTCAGGGATAACTGAACAAAAGACAAATTACAAGAGCCAGAGGTGCTGAATGACTACAAGAAAAAAATGTTTCTGGATACAACAGGACAGGTATAAATATGAACTCCTAGCAGTTGTGACAGCACGCACAAGACTTGTACAGACTAAAGCCAGTCATAAGTTCACATATGGTGAGGAGAGACAGTTTTATTTAATGGACACCATGGTAGGTTGACCAAACTATAGTGGGTGGCCACACTATATATATCCTGTATAAGGACAGTACAAATTGGACTTGTTAGGTTTTGGGTTGATAGTTTTATTTTTTAAAGAAAAGATTCACAAAGATGGGTGAGTAGAGAAGGGAGAGTGTCTGGGAAGAGTTGGAGGCGTAGGTGAATATGAACATGAATATGAAGTTCTCAAATAACTGATTCAAAAAAGAGAAGGAAACACTTTCAGCCACACAGACACTAGAGACATGGAAAATATAAGACCACAAATTTTGAAATATGTGCCTTTAATGTACTTCTTAGGAGACAATCATTTCTCATTGACCCCTCATCAAGAGAATTTTCTTTTCTTAGTCTCATATCCTTCATGAAGAACTTGGCAAATGTAATAATTGGTATTTAAGTATTTTAGAAATATCTACCTGTGTCCAGATAATGTAGGCTTAATGACTTAGCCTGTCATTGATAGAAGAAATACGCTTGATTTAAAAACTGTGGTAGAAGGATGAGGCAAACCACACCCTCTTATAGTTACATATTAATCATAGAATTAGAATAAAGGAAAAATATACGCCCAGATTTTAGCTATGCTGCTTTTAGGGAAAAGTAACATGAAATACCTATGTGGGATTCAGGGGTAAGAAACTGAGATGAATTCATTATATAATATCAAAATGCAGGTCTCTCCTCTTCTCTCCTCTTCCCTCTCCTCCCTTCTCCTCCCCTTCTCTCCTCTCTTCCTTACTCCTCCTCTCCTTTCTTTTTCTCTCTTCTATTCTCTCCCCTCCCATTTTCCTTCCTTCCTTCCTTCCTTCCTTCCTTCCTTCCTTCCTTCCTTCCTTCCTTCCTTCCTTCCTTCCTTCCTCCCTCCCTCCCTCCCTCCCTTCCTTTTTTCTTTCTTTCTCTTTCTAAGCTGCAGTTTATGATGAACAAGTCATAGACCGTGCTTACTGAATACCTCTCCATCCCCAGAAAATGTGAAATGCTTTATTTCAGGATGAGGAAAATAGTTATTCTTGTATCTGGTTTCCATTTCTAGTTGCTCAGGAGCTTGCTCAGTGTTCTTGCTAAAACCATTCTGACTTGAGTCCTAATCCACCTAACGCCTGCCTTTGCAACAGCTGTAGATCCTTTCTTCTTCATGGATCTGATGGATCGTTTCCAAGTTCATTGTTTGGATGTGAGCTCAGCTTTTACAGTTGACTCTGGTGTCTCACTTGTCCTTTGCTACTTCAGAAAATCTTTTTGAAAAATTTCTCTGGTCACCACAAGGTGAACCTCTTTGCGTATTCCTTCTCCTTTGAGCTTTCTGAATTTCCCTTAATTCTCAAATGTGCACCCACAGTTGAGTGGTGGCTTATGAATCTACCACATTCATTTGTCCAGTTTTACCTTATGTAGGGTCTCAACATGACAGGACCTTTTGGGTTTAAGTCAATTCCTCAAACTGGCTTCAATCCACTCATCTCATTTTCTCACTATCCAAGATTCAGGACTAACAAAAGGCATACTCTGAGGAAAGTACATTGAAATTCCAATCATTTCCACACTTTCATAGTGATACCACAATATTGAAATATGAACACCATGTGTTGCAAAGAAGTATCAATATAGTACACATCCAAAACTCCTTTAGAAGCATCCATTAAATGCCCTGAAATGCCCTGAAAGCTGCTACTTTGCCATGGCTTTCCTCTGAGTTCCTTTCCTCTTTATACCATAGATCACAGCTACGGAGACATTCTAGAATTTTCTTATGATCTTCAGGTGAATGTTTCCAGATCCCCATGTGGATTCTTCTTATTTTCAACACTCAGCATTTCCAACACTTAGCTCTTGGTCATCCCACTTGTTCCATCTGCTCATTTTGTTTTTTCTTCAGATATCAATTCTCTGATACACACACACATCAGATTGCTGAAGCCAGTTCTGAGAATGCACTTTTCCTTTTCTATCACTGTGCACATAATAATCAGCAACTTCTGTCCATCTTGTTCCCATATGTCCTCCACGTCTGCACATCTTTTACAACCTCCACTGTACTAGTTTCTTCTTGTCACTATAACACAGAAACACAAACTTGTCAGCTTAGGCTCTATAGCCTGCCTAACAGTTCTGGATGTCAAAAGTCTAAAACGAGTCTCACTGGGTGAACAACAACATTTTGGCCATGCCGTGTTCCTTCATGGACCCTTCTAGGGATAAATCCACTTCTATTGTTTTTTTTTTTCTTTTTTCTTTCTTTTTCCTGTTGCTTTTCAAGTGCTTAGAAGTGACTTGTTTTCCTTGGCTCTTAGGTCCTCGTTCCATACTCAAAGCCCGAAATATCCCACTTTTCTCCCACTGTTCTTGTCTCTTTCACATTGCCCTCTTCTGCTTATCTCTTCTAGACTTGGTGGCCCTTGTGATTCCGTTCGGCTTGTTGGGATAATCTGCTTCATTACCATCTGGCTTCAGCAAGTTACTAGCAACAGCAGCAACTGCAACGCCCCATTTGCATGGGAACTCCTCCTTGTGGTTTGTCAGCAATGGGGGCAGCCTTAATTCCCACTTGCACTGTAGCATAATGCACTCACAGGTTAACCTGGGCTTAGTTTACCCACTCTACTCAGGATTCTCACCACACTACACCTTAGCATTTTCCTTGGGTTACTATAACCCATCTAGCTAAGCTTCACTTTGACTAATTTGTATCCTTCCAAGTGGTGACTCCATTCTGCAGGGAGATCAATCTTTCTAAAATGTAAACCTGTGTCTGTTTCAAGCCAGACTCAGAAGGTTCCTTTTGTGCCCTCTTCTCAGTCTATTTCTGCTGGCAGAAATCCTTTCTTTCTTTCAGAAGCCTTAGTATCCCGTCGTCCTCACCTTGATTATCTTAAAGCCTCTCATTCCTCCAGTTTCTGCATCCTCTGCCCTCCCCCCCCCCCCAGTCCCTTCCATCTCATCATGATTCTCCAAAGAGTCCCTCTTCGGTTTTCAGATCAAGTACTATTTCCTCAGGGGATTCTCCAGGGGATTAACCCAGAACACTGCTTATGTTTCTCTAGAGCAGCTCGTATAGTTATTGTGCTGCAGAAACATGATTTCAAATAAACACGTAGCACAAGTTGGTTGTGGATAGAATAACCAATACACAAACATGTAGAACAAATGTTCAAACTCCTGCCACTACACTGTTCCCTCAGAGCTTCAAACCTCGGACCCTTTCTGTTTATTTTCTCTGTCCCTGAAGACAAACTGGATTTTCATAGGTAAATTTGACCATACTATGTATACTGTGTAGGGATTACTTTCTGTGTGTGTGTGTGTGTGTGTGTGTGTGTGTGTGTGTGTGTGTGTGTGTGTGTTGCTTAACTATTCAGGCTGTTAAATAAATAAAGAAATAAAGCAACTATTGGCTATCTTCTCATGCCAATTTACATGACTGTAGTTCTTGTTTTGTTAAAGTCTCTATGGCATTTTATATAATTGAAGGTACTATAAATCATCTATTGATTCTTTTATTAACATTTAAGGTTTATATTGCTCTAAAACCCAACATTCCAGTGGGACTCTGGATACACAGAGCATTCTACATATATGCAAAATTTTCATCTGGGGCAGACTGTCAGCTCTGGAAACAGTGAGACAAGAAATGTGTATAGTAGTTTGCTGGGGTCACCATCATAAATCATGCAGGCTAGGCTCTTTACACTAAGGGAGTTTTCTCTTCACAAGTGTGTGGAGCTGGAAATCCAAGATCAAAGTGTTGGTACAGTTGATTTCTTTCTCTCAAGCTCTCTTTTCCTTGTGTGTAGATGGCTGGGTCCCTTCTGTGTTGTCACCACAGACTTCCCCCGGGACATGCTATTGTCATAGTTTTTTTTTTTTTTTCTTATAGGGATACTGGACATCTTTGATTAAGTCTTATACTAACAACATCATTTAAAGTTGAGTGTCCTTTATAGACCTTGTCCCCAAAATAGAGTCTCATTTTGAGTTTTCTGCAGCTAGGAATTCTTTAAATGTGAATGTTGTGAAGATAAAAATCAGCCCATGACAACACATGGCTCAATGTTTTTCTAATGCTAGCAGATTGATTTTCAGGAAGCTTAGATAATATTTTTTTTTTCTGACAGAAAGTAAAGTGGATTGTCCCTGACAAGCCATTAGTCTGTTTAGTTTTCTGTACTGCCTTGTCTGGGCTTGGTACAAGGCAGGTGATCAATAAATATTTGTTGAATATTCACTAAGGCAAAAATTTGGTATTTTGATAAAGCCAGCCTGTTCTTAAACTAGTTTGGGTCTTAAATTTTTTGCCTGTTAATTTGATTGCCAAATCATAATATACGTTTGTGAAATAGAATATGATGTGTTGAAACACACATATACTTGTATATATAATTTGACAGGGATAAATTAGGTTAATTATCATATGTCTTATCTTCCATCTCATTTTTAATGGGGAGACATCTGAAATTTGATTTTAGTTACTTTGAAATACATAGTGAGTTTAAAAAATATTTACTCTTGTTTATGCTTGTTTTCATTGGGAAAGGATATTAACCTTGTAGCCCAGCTGGCCTTGAATTTTGAAACTCTTTTATTCTGTCTACTAAGGGCAAATTAGACATGTGTATGTTAGTACACAGTTAGTGCCAATTAGAGATTTATGGTGCCTTATTATTGATTATAGTCACGTTGGTGTACATCTTGTTGTTCCCGAACTTATTTTAAGGACATTTTTGCATCCTTTGATAGTCTTAACAAGGTAAAAATCCGGATGGGGGGCTGGTAAAGCTAGCAGCAGTGGGAAGCACTGGAATACCTGGTTCTCAGGGACTTGTTTAAGCATAAAACTTGCTAGGGACAGAGCAGACAGAACATAGGTCCTCTAAACTTTTCCTCATATGTTTTCTACTCCTTTATACATATTTATTGATAACTTACAATGTACCAAGTATTGCAAACAAAGCAGTGGTAAGTGAGACTTTAAAGAGTAAAGGGGACAAACATACTAGCACACTGAAACAAAAAAAACAGTCTTGTTGGTTCACAGCCAAGCTCTGCCACTCATAAAGGCAATTTTGTGTCTTACCTTTACAGACTCTTATCAGTAAGTTTGAGGTAATAGTATCTATATCAAGAGGTTGTAGAAATATTTAACAAATCAATCATTATTAAATGCAGAAAACATTGCCTGACAGAATTAGCATTCAGTGATTGTTAGATTACTTATTACTACCAGGAAAAAATAAAATATTGCAGAAGTGAAAGATCCACTGAATTTCCCTATGTTGTGATTTGCAGCTCACTATGAATCTGTAATAACTCAAGAAAATGGAGTATGTATATATTTGGCTGAGTTGTCCATCATTTGTGATTATATACTATCTTAACAATGTCTCAGAGATCTCTACCATGCCATTATATACATAGTTTAGTGTAAACATCAGTACATTCAAGAGGCATAGCTTCTCAGCAAAGATTTCTCTCATGCTACGGATGCTCTGCCTTCCACCATCCCTAACCTTGTCAAACTGGAACCTCGTTTCTACCTCTATAAATGTTCATCTTTGAAATTGTTATATGTGTATAACAGATGGCCATTTGAGATGGACTGTTTTTTTCCATGTATCAAAATGGCCTTGAGGATTATTCCTGTGCTTGTTTTCTTTTTTTGGCATGGATATACTAAACCAAAGTTTGTTAAATCACTCACTACTGAGGTACAGTTTTCTTGTTTCTAGGCTTTGTGAAACAAGAGTAAAATTGGTATGGATACATTTTTTTGTGGTCATGCATATTATTGATTTATAGATTGGCTATACACTAAAATGATAGAATAGCGGTTGGAATAAAATATATAATTAAAATTAGTTTTATATTTTTCCAAGTTTTAAAATATTAGCAATAACATTTTGGTATGTATTTTAAATTTCTATTGATCAACATCATGGTTCTGTTCAAGGAAGGTCTCATTGTGTCAATGCATGATATGGTTATTAAAGAAAAATCTGCTGTGTTCAGCTTTTACACATCAGAGAGTGAAGATCTTGAAAAAATGTGAGACAGAAAACTTCAGACAGAAGGACCACTAAGGATAAAAGCCCAAGAAAGAAAAGGACTTGCTTCGTTTATGAAGCATGGGCAGCCAGTTTGGTGGAAGTAATGCTGATTGAATGGAGAATGGGGTGCCCATCATCTTGAATCATTGTTTGAATAGCTTCAGACACTCCAGATTGTTGTTTTGCTTCCCCCCCCCTTCTTGCCCATTGTCACTAATATCTAAGTAGCTTCAATCTACTTCCTGAAGTTGTTTTCACATAGATATGTGCTAACATAAATAAAGATGGAGAACCTTAATCTGAAGATGTTTTCACAGTAAGTTAGAGTAAGTATAGTATCGTTTCCTAAGCAGCCACTGGCTCACATTACAAACCTAGTAAAACCACTATTAGTTGTTGACTTGACACCTAATGGAAAGCTTGAGTAGTGTATCAATCCTTCTTTCATGACAAATCCCTCCAAGACTCAGTGACTCCAAATGGCAGCCATGTATATGGTCTATAATATGGGTTCACAGGTTTTGTTGGATTCTATGGTGGCTCTTTTCGTTTTGTCGATGCTCATGCATGCATACTGTAGTTAGATGTTGAGTGGCCTGCAAACTGCCAGGTCTAGGAAGATGACATGGCCTCTCATTTGTAAGGTGCTGTAAGATGCATATCATGAGCTTGTTCCCACAGTGTAGCACAGGGATCATGATGGAGCAGAAGTAAGGTTCTTTGAGACCTTGGCTTGGCAAGGACATCTAAATTGGTTCTACTAAATTCTGTAACGAAGGCAAATCCTAAGTCTCACCAGACCCCAAACTCCGAGGATAAATGTGTGCTCTTCTTAAATGGAGGAACAGCATATATAACATTATCATATATATCATGTATCACATTATATAATGTGAAGTTTTCAGGACCATGGTTGCTATCTACAACAGCAAATGACATCCACTTGCTAGTGAATGCTTAACAGCTGACTCTGGGTAGAAGGCAAATATCTCTCCCTTGTATTATTTGGCAATTTCTAGAGTGCAAACACTCTTTCTCTCTCGTGTGGCTGATTTCAAGCTCCCGGTATAAAGTTGCTGAACATACCTTTTACATTGCAAATTATTTTTAAAACGCTGATCACAATTGACTCTTACCATTCCATGTAAGCCATCTCTAGTGTACCACTGGGAGAAATCCCTACACATAGGCAGCATTGTGCTAAGGTTTCTGTAACTCACCAATTCAAGATTTACATTAAGTTTCCCCATCCTTCCTTCAAAAGAAAGAGAGGGGAGGGACATAGTCCAGAAAATGGAAAACATTCTTTAAACCTATACTGAGTATATAAATTTGAGAAGTTGTTGCAACAGAAACTATGGGACACAGAGTAGAACTGATAACTCTCCAACTTCCTAGGTGGCTGAACAAAGTAGTGTGTGTGTGTGTGTGTGTGTGTGTGTGTGTGTGTGTGTGTGTGTGTGTGCTGTGAGGGTGTGTGCTGTGAGGGTGTGTGCTGTGAGGGTGTGTGCTGTGAGGGTGTGTGCTGTGAGGGTGTGTGCTGTGAGGGTGTGTGCTGTGAGGGTGTGTGCTGTGAGTATGCAAACCTGAGGAAGTAGCAATCAAATTTATAACTTCTACATGTTCCACTTAGAAACTTTGTCACCATTAGAGACTGCTTACTTTTCTTTGGTTTCTCTGAAGGTAATTGATATATAAAAATTTTACATTGAGTCAAATAACCTTATATAACCTTATTTTTGCCTTTTAAAGACCGATCAGAAGGGTGACAGAAACACTGGCCTAATTTTTCTTCTTTTCCAAATGCAGGTCTCGTACTTGTTCCACCTCCTGGTGAGAACAAGGCCCCATAGAGACAGACATAGGCACAATGTCAATACTACTGCAATGTTTCCCAAAATAAGTTAGAACTGTTACCAACTGCTGGAAAACTTCACAGCATCGAGAACTTGCTTGAAGTTATGGCAAGTTTATCAAGCTGCCCACTCCCCAAAGCTCTGATTATATATATATATTTAAAATGTAGGTCATTGGGATATAAGAAACTTGCTGAAGATTCATCAAAATAAGAATGGATATGAGTATGAATATATAGAAAAGAACCTCTTTAGTTAAATACTACAAAGTAGGAATACAAGTTCAGGCAACAAACTTCAGCCTTTCTAAGAGTTTTGAACTCTTGGACTATTTCACTATGTATCCATTTATCTAGACAAACAGAAATTGTAGTTCTAATGGTTTGTCACCTACAAAATGAAACTTCCACGAATTGAGAAGGATGCCTTGCTGTGGAACTCTCATCCGGCCTCCCTCTTCCCATCTGTATCTCCACAATGGTCAGGTGTTCTAAAAGGGAAGGGTAAGGTTTGGTCTGACTGTGTGGTCCAAGGCTACTCATGCCCTTCCATAAAGAGAAGGGTAAGGTTTGGTCTGACTGTGTGGTCCAAGGTGAGCCCTTCCATAAAGGGAAGGGTAAGGTTTGGTCTGACTGTGTGGTCCAAGGCTACTCATGTCCTTCCATAAAGAGAAGGGTAAGGTTTGGTCTGACTGTATGGTCCAAGGTTGACTCACGCCCTTCCATAAAGGGAAGGGTAAGGTTTGGTCTGACTGTGTGGTCCAAGGCTGACTAACACCCTTCCATATTCAGCAGCCCATTTCTGCTGTAAAACTTGTATTTACATCTTCAGATTTTCACCTCAAGCCAGCCTCTGAGGCTCTCAAACCCCACAAGAACATGGAATAATGCTGTAACAGGAGTATAAAGATAACCAGAGCTTTAAAGACTTTCAGTCATATGACAAAACAGCATTTGCATAGGAATTATACACCAGCCTGGCTGTGTGCAACTGAAATGTGATTTGCATTCCAAAATAAATTCTGTAGCAGTTTATTCTAACCTCTCTTCATTGTTTTTTCTTTCCTCAGTTCTACCATCTTTTCTCCCAAATACTAAGTACTAAACACTAAGTACTCTCCAAGGTACTAAAGAGAAAATAGGGCAGCAGATATCTTTGTAGATTGAATGGTCTCTTATTCCAGTAGTAGGGGAAGAATGAAAATAAATAAGTTGCAACATGCTTAATACATTAGAAGACCACAAAGCCTGGAAAGATATAAAATAAAAGGGGGAGCGGGAGGGGGCAGTGATTCCTAGTACAGAGCAATGGAATAGAAAATTTAAATTGCACATTGAGAAGAGATGGTATTTCTAAGATGTTAATTTAAGGAAATATTTTAAAGCAGTAAGGAATGAAGCCATGGAAGGATCTGGACAAAGAACTACGAATGAAACATTAATAGCAATGACAGACACAAAGCCTGCCAGCACCAGGTGGGTTTGAGAGATAGTAAGGGACATGGGGAGCTCACTAGCAAGAGGCCCAAAAAGAAAGAGGACAGAGCTAGAACAGGAAGGTGGGTCACTTGAGATTCTTTAGTCATGAATCCCCTATCAGCAAGACTGGGAAGCTTGAAATGGGAGCCTCCTTCCTGCCCACAGTTTCTGATATACCTTGGACTCCAACCCTTGAGAATAAGGGGATACTCCTGCATGCTCACTGTGAGTAAGTAGTCAGAAAATTCTCACAGAGCAATTCAGAAATCACAGTGAGAGGGGCCAGCTGCCTTTGAGGCTGACGGTGGAGGAGCATATTCTCTTCCAGGGTTTCCCACTGTCTACAGCCTGGAAGAACCTAAGAAAACTCCAAAGAGACTATGCTAAAGGTCATGCCCAGTGGATGTCTGAAACTGTGGATAATACAAGATCTTTTAATGTTAAGGGGGCCTCTGTAGGGTTGTGGGTCCAGAGTCTGCCATAGGGGACGGCTGCTCGAGGAGGCGGGAATCGGGAAGTTGACCCTGCTTACCCCATGCTGTTGCCAGGCAGGGGCAGCTGTTGAGCTGTAGGGAAGCCCCAGGACACCGCTCAGGGGGTGGGAAAGTGTAGTCTGAGGTGTGGGGGTAGCCAGAGCTGGCTTGGGGGTCCCCAGGCCTGCAGAGAGGCTGGGGTACTGCTAGATGCCCTGGAAGAGCTGAGAACTGAGTGGGGGCTTGTAGGCTGGATCTAGCCTTAGGACAGGGTGATGGTGGGAGGTGGAGGGCGCTCCATCTGTTCCCACAGGGGAGAGTAGGCAGGCTGTAGGCTTGACTTGAGCTTGGTGGTGGTCATGGCTGGGAGTGCAGGGAGGCCTTTTACCTGAGACTAGACAGTGGCAGCTCTATAGGTGAAGGTCTTCTCCATGGCTCGCTACTGGCAGTTCCCTATGAAAAGAGGTACTCTGTGGATTTAAGGCATTTATTGTCATGGTGGAAAGTAGATGTGTAAAACCATATCCCACTTCTCAGGGTGGTTCTGAAATTAAATACCTTTTACAAGGAGGAGTATCTGGGAAGGAAACCTTATTGGCTAAGCCCTCCAGGCCTCTAGGTATCTTATTAAAATAGAGATCTCTGTTTTGAGCCTATGTGACCACAGGTCACGTCCTTTAGAGGGATTGGGGTGTTGTCCTTAAGTGACTGATGGCCACAAATCTATGGGGGGCTGTGGCTAGTGACAAGGCCTGGTGCCTGGGAGCAGGCAAAGCTCCTTACTGTCACTTAGGGTCCTCCTAGCCTTAGCTTAACGGGGGACCACACTACCTTTCATGGTCCCACAGGCCTTCCCACCTCCTTCCTACATATGACTGATTCTACGCAACTTGAGGCACATCAGAAAAGCCTGTAGGAATTATTATTCTTTGCTTCACAATTTTATAAATAGAACATTTGTTCTTGTCATGGATTTGAGCACCTTCCATTTGTGATTATTTTCCTTTTTTCTTATTAAGTAGAATTTTTACCTCTCTTACCCAAAAGAAATACTATGACTTCTCTCTGGCAGATCTGAACTGACAGAATTGTGTTTTGAGGTCATTGCTTAGTGAAAATAAGGATTATTTGGACACAAATATTGTGCTCCTGCCAGTCATCTGATAACTGAAATGGATGCTGACCAGTGGGTGGGTAGCATATCCAGAGTATTAGGCAAAGGGATGGTTCATACCCAGGTGGGATGGAGCAGACTTCTGCATAGGATTTCATCATCATGGTACTCAGAATGGCATGTAACTCAAAACTTATGAACTACTTATTTCTGGAATTTTTCCTTTTAGTATTTTATGCCTGTGACTTATAGCAGGTAAATGGACTTCAGGCAAAAGGGGGAACTACTATGACTTGGAGAACTTGGAAAGATATTGACAGTGGTAGAAGCCATTCATTGGGAAATGAGAGATACTAAATTTCTAACTATGATTATCTTTTGGCCTTCTTCTCTAAGACAACATGTTGACAGTCACAATGCTCAATGGGAATTATGGATGTGATTGTGTGGAATGATGACACCATCAAGAAGGTCCTTGCAGACCAATTTCACAAGCTACACATATGTCACGTGCAGCCCTTTCTTTAAAATAGAACACATCGTGGAAATGGTGTCTAGTTACGTCTAGCACCCAGTGGACTCAGGCATCACCGCTAACCAGCCTTATCAAAAATTATGTGATTCACAGAACTTTGTATTGATCTGATGTAGAAACAGAAGGAGGAGGACATGATAAAGAAGCACAGGTCTCTGAACTGTTATATGGAGGAACTTACAGTTCACTGGTAGCATATGCACTGGACTCTGCATAAGCAAAGGTTTATAAGTCTACTGAGTTGAGCCCATGGAGGTTGGAACTAATGAGACTGGAGGGAAACACTGTGAGCCTAATACACATGCTAGGCTTCATCCTTGACAGCATGTTGCTTGACATGCTTGACAGGACAGAGGAAAAAGCCAAGTATTAGAGTGAAATCACTTACCTAAGGTCACTCAGATGGTGACAGACATAGGACTCATACGTAACTCCATTGACATTGAACA
This sequence comes from Uromys caudimaculatus, assembly GCA_028551405.1. Classification (NCBI taxonomy): domain Eukaryota; kingdom Metazoa; phylum Chordata; class Mammalia; order Rodentia; family Muridae; genus Uromys; species Uromys caudimaculatus. Next base: position 39,416,964 of record CM052701.1, on the reverse strand, counting down.
TATGTTTTCTACACTGTTTAGTAGGTCTAGGAATAATATGCAAGTACAAAGTTGTAGTAATAGTGGTTATTAGGCATTGTGCCCGTTTTCAGCAGTCACACCCCAAAAGAAGATTCAACGAAGTTGGTAATAAAATTATTATATGGTTTAGAAGACAGACTCCACTGTGATATTTTACAGCAGATAATTTCCTTTAAATTAACATGTAGCTAAAGATAAAACCACTGGAATGACAAATTCTGGCAAATTCTACATTGGCTGGGGCAACAGCGTTTTATTTCTCACAAGCCTGATTTTATTCTAGAAGCATTCTGTTCCTGTGAAGCACTCCCACTGCAGCTGCCAGCTTCGTGGCCCTGATAAGATAACCCCAAGGAAAGAAATATTGCCAGAATAATAATTCCTAATTTCTGAATCTTAAAGCTGCATCTGTAATACATTGAATATGAAGTTTTATGTAACTGGCATTTTCATCTTCCTGCCTTTGTTATGCATAATAAGATCTCCTTTGAGGTTCGAATCTTTTGAAAAAGTCCCAAATGCATTTTTCTTTTCTCTTTATTACTACTGGTTAATTTTGGTAATTTTTCTGGAGAATGGTGGGGTTTGGGCATATGTTAGGTGGAAAGAGTCTAATATTCCTACTTTCTACGACATCAGAGTTACAGAATATGAAACCCCAGCAAGATCTTCCTTCCTTTGAAAATGCAAGACAGGGCTATACTTTAGAGATCACATCCATCAGCCCTTCTTTAGTTCTCATGTAAAGATGAGGAGAAAGCTTACATGACCACTGAGAGGATCAGCTCAAAACTATATTCCTTCAGCAGAAGGAGCTTTCTAAATAAAAAGAGCATTTAAACTATTGATAAATGCTCCTACTCTTACGTGTAGTGGCTTCTGCTGTCTAGTTGTTTAAGGATTCCAAACCATGACTTGGCACTGGACAATCATTTGGTGTGCTTTTTCTTGGGGGATTGCTGCCTCTCTTACTTTCAGCTTTATTCAGTAGTTCTTTGTGTAGAGTTGAGGTCTTGAGGGCTTTCCCCCATACATACAGGTTGGTGTGTTCATTGGTGTCTTCCTTGTTCAGCTCATGTTTGGGTGATCGTATTAGTGAGAATTTACAGATGTAGCTCCTGATGTTCCTAGCAGACACAAATTCACAACAAAGTTCATGATCTTCTGGCTTTTACACTCTTTCCACCCCCTCTTCCACAGTATTCTCTCAGCCTTTTGTGTTGTAGTATGTTGTAGATGTGTCCACTGGGACTGGGCAAGTTCATGTACACACACACACACACACACACACACACACACACACACACACAATAAGTAAGTAAATGTTAAAAATAAAAAAATAAAATAGATTATATTCACATCAAAGTCTACAAAGCTTTGAATCAAAGTGGAAGTCTCAATACTCCTTTGATCTGTCCAGATATCTCAATAACTGTATAACTTCTCCAGATGGGTAAAGCGATTATAGAGATGTTTCAGACCCCAGTGGTGTGCTATGGTCAATTAGACCCAAACAATTCTATCTACGCAGAAGTTCCTTACTTCTTTGCTGGCGTGTGAATTAGGATATTGAGAATTGACAGGTACACCTTGACTGAGAGTGTAGAATTACAATAATATACTGTCTCCACTTCATAGTCCTTGCAGGAACAAACATTCTAGGTAGACAATGGAACGTTGCTAGATACCTCAATCTGATAGAAGAGCCTTTCTTATTTTAAAAGGGAACCAAGAGGTTTGCTGCTGCCATTTAAATTATCCCACAAATATCCTTTTGTAGTTATTATTGTGTACCAAAGGCAATAGTCATATATTGTTGATAGTTATAAAATAGCTATATGTTCTGTTGCATATCTTTCTAAATATAGGGCTAAAAGGTATTTTAAAATAGAGAAATATGCACTGAGATAGAGATCTGATCCTTAAATGTCAAATCATTTTATTAGAGAAGAGTCTTTAATGAATGAGATGAGAGACATGTGTTGGCAGTGCATCCTGCTGCGTGTTGAAGACTGGTGGAGGAATGGCGTTGGTAGTCATCACTGTGCAGAAGTTACGAAAGCTGGACTAATTTCATTAAGCATAAATGAAACATATGACCAACTCTCCTATTCTATATACTTCTGTTCTTTAAATCCTTTCTCAGTCACATAAATGTTTGCCCAGAAAGTAATTGCCTTGCAGCTAGCCTTGACTGTGCAAATGAGACATATGGAAATTATATATTCAGTTTCTAGGCATCTTCTAAAAGTGGTAGTGTTGCTTTTCTGGTCTTGGTCCTAAGGTTTCTTTCCCACTGCTTAGAAATGGGGAAGATTCTAAGAACCATTCCAAATCCTATCCTAAGGCTGCTAGAGAGTCAGAGGGAGCCAAAAATCTCTGAACTGCATTGTGAAAGAATATCTACCTCATATCACAGGGCACCAAGAATGAGAGAGAAACATGTTTCCTGTTTGATGAGTTGTACATTTTAAAATTTCTTACTAAAGTATCTTGATATTTTACCTTAGTTAACCTGCTAAAGCAGTACTGTATATTTACACGCAAGAAACCTAAAAAAGGAAAGAAAAATAAGATTCAATACTCTATTTAGGATAAATTGAGAAAGAAACTAATATAATGTAACACTTTTTTTTGCTCCCTATTGTTTAGAGGGAATACTTGAGCTATTGAATTGAAATCAGCTAATCATTTTATTGAAACAAATATGATACAATATTCTACCTGGCCACAGGAAGTTTACAACGAATAGCAGAGATTCTATCTTAAAAACAAAACAGCAAACAAACCAAAGCAAACCAAATCAACCAACCAACCAAACAAAAATACTCAAAACCAAAAGAATGAAGAAGCAAAAATTAAATCAGCAATAGGACACTGCATTGACAGATTACATTGGCTGACCAACGGTTTCAATTTCTTGTTTTTCAATAAGATTGCTCACTCCTAGCTAGTATATGTTCCTATTCCAACTCTTGTCTGCCAACATAACTCAGATTAACTTAAAAAATAAAGTCCTATAGTAGGGCTGGAGACATGGATCAGAAGTTAAGATCACTTAAATTTAAAAACAGAAGATGTTGTACCAGCTTGCAATCCCATCAGCAATGGAGAAGTGTTCCTCTTTCTCCACATCCTCGCCAGCATCTGCTGTCACCTGAGTTTTTGATCTTAGCCATTCTGACTGGTGTGAGGTAGAATCTTAGAGTTGTTTGGATTTGCATTTCCCTGATGACTAAGGATGTTGAACATTTCTTTAGGTGCTTCTCAGCCCTACGAATTTCCTCAGTTGGAAATTCTATGTTTTGCATTTCCCTGATGACTAAGGATGTTGAACATTTCTTTAGGTGCTTCTCAGTCCTACGAATTTCCTCAGTTGGAAATTCTATGTTTAGCTCTGTTCCCCATTTTTTGATAGGGTTATTTGGTTCTCTGGAGTCTAACTTCTTGAGTTCTTTGTATCTATTGGATATTAGCCCTCTATCGGACGTAGATCTTTTCCCAATCTGTTGGTTGCCGTTTTGTCCTAATGACAGTGTCCTTTGCCTTACAGAAGCTTTGCAATTTCATGAGGTCCCATTTGTTGATTCTTGATCTTAGAGCATAAGCTGTTGGTGTTCTGTTCAGGAACTTTTCCCCTGTACCCATGTGTTTGAGACTTTTCTCCACTTTCTCTTCTATTAGATTCAGTCTATCTGGTTTTATGTGGAGGTTCTTGATCCACTTGGACTTGAACTTTGTTCAGGGAGATAGGAATGGATCAATTTGCATTCTTCTACATGTAGACTGCCAGTTGAACCAGCGCCATTTGTTGAAAATGCTGTCCTTTTTCCACTGAATGGTTTGGGGGGGTCCCTCAGAAAAAGAACATAATACTACCTGAGGACCCAGCTATTCCACTCCTGGGCATATACCCAGAAGATACTCCAACATGTAATAAAGACACATGTTCCACTATGTTCATAGCAGCCATATATATATAATAGCCAGAAGCTGGAAACAACCCAGATGTCCTCAGCAGAGGAATAGATACAGAAAATATGGTACATTTACACAATGGAATACTACTCAGGTATTAAAAACAATGACTTCATGAAATTTGTAGGCAGATGGAATGAACTTGAAAATATCCTGAGCAAGGTAACTCGGTCACAAAAGAACAAACCTGGTATGTACTCACTGATAAGTGGATATTAGCCCAAAAGTTTGGAATACCCAAGTTTCACTTCACAGTAACCGTTGGATTGAGTGTGAGGTCCCAGATGGAGGAGTTGGAGAAGGGACTGAAGGAGCTGAGGGAGTTTGCAACCCCATGGAGGGAGCAACAGTGTCAACTGGCCTGACCCCCTGGTGCTCCTGGAGGCTGGACCACCAACCAAAGAATACACATGGAGGGACCCATGTTTCAGACCACATATGTGGCAGAGGAGGGACTTGTTGGCCATCAGGGGGGAGGTGAGGCCCTTGGGTCTGAGGGTGTTAGAGGCCCCAGTATAGAGGAATGCCAAGGTGGTAAGACAGGAATGGGTGGGCAGGGTAATACCCTCATAGAGGCAGGGGGATGTGGAGGGGATAGGGGGTTTCCAAAGTGGAGACCTGGAATGGGGGAAACATTTTAAATGTAAATAAAGCATCAAAAAATAAAAATTAAAGAACAAAAAACAGAAGATGTGGGTTTGGTCCACATCAGTCAAATAATGACCCACAACCGTTTGTAACTCTAATTCCAGATGATCCCATCCTCTCTTCTGACCTCTATAGCTACTGCACACACATACAGTGCACACTAAATACATTCAGATGCACTCATATAGAATAAATAAAATACAGTAAATAATATGAAATCTTGTTGACTTTGTGTATGATTATATATGGGTGTGGGAACTAAGTTTCTGATCACAAACTATTATATTAATCATGGTCACAAATTTTGCGTTAATGTTCTCATCAGGATGCATAGTATAATTGTCCTATCCTTGTGACTATGACTCTCCTATGAGTATGCCAGGATTTGTGCTTCATTTCATTCTGGATTCAGGACGTAAAAAGTTAGCAGCCTCTACCACATTCTCCTGAAACACAGTAATTGTCAAAAACCCACTTATTATATTTCCCAGCCATTTTATGCTTCAAATGAGTAATAGCATCTTAAATCACTTAAGAAATAATAGCTGGTTAATGTTAAGAACGTTCATTGATGAACATACAATTCACAAGTATATCAAATAGACAAAAAATAAAGAAGTAAAAAAATTGGTAGAATTTCTTAGATAATTATGTGAGTTATAAATTTTCCTTCATTCTTTGAGAATTTTATGAATATATGCAGTATATTTTGATCATAATATATGCTTTCTTAAAAATTGCTTTCCTGTTTTGCCTATTTAATAGAGTAATTATAATAATAGTAGTAAGTTATCATGTAAGACCTCTGATTTATCTAGTCATTTTCTAGGTCTTGCCTTGTGATTTGTGCCATATATGGACTCAACTGTGGAGCAGGCTTTAATCCAATAAGAGAATGTCTTTTGTGCCATGGTAGGCATATTTTGCCAGGCTGGCTGTTGTTTTAGTTCACAGGGTTTACAACTGGGTAACATATTAGCTTTCTTCTCCAGTAGCATTCATAGCACCTTTTAGCACTATGAAATTTACCCACTAGGGATAGCATATCCAGTATCATCTTGATTGATGCATGCCCCAGAACTCACATATGTGCTGCCTTCAGCAATACTGTCTTACCATCAAGTTCTTCAGGGCAATCAAGAACACTGGCAATATCCTGTAATGTTAGAGGTCTACAGGATCTCACTGACCAGCAACTCCAAAAAAGGTAATCCTTTTCTTGCACTGGAGTTTTTATTTGTTAGCCTGTGGTGCTCCTTTTCCTTCATTATAAAGTAACTCCCTTTAAACTCTTTTAAATATATATTAATGTATATATTTAGAAGGCAACTATAATAGTAAGTTCTCATATGACTTTTGTGAGATATCTTAGTATTAATTATCTCTCCTTGTGCTCCCTCTTTGACCATCTTCTATCCCCTAGCTCATTTATCCCTCCCTATTTCTTTATACCACCGAGTTATATCTCATTTCCCTTGACATATATCACCTTGAGGCTCCTTACTCATTTCTTGAACTCTATAGTTACTCCAAAATGTATGTGAAGGGATAAATGATATCATGTTGGGTAAATGGCATACATTTTTGTAATTCATCCATTAGACTATGGTCACCTAGGCTATTTTTATCACTTGGCTGTTATGAAAAGAACAACAATGAAGGCTGAAAATCAGATACCTCTATAGGAAGATGTTGCAACTGTTTGCTAGATGTCCAAGAGTTGGATAGGTGGATCATATGGTACATATATTTCTAGCTTTTAAAAGGATCCTCCACACTGATTTTCACAGTGGCTGCACCAGTGTGTACTCCCACTAGCTGTGAATAACTGGTCCTCATTCCTCACTCTGTCCAGCTTTTGTCATTTTTAAAATCATATTCATTCTACATAGTGTTAGATGAAATCTTAAAGTAGTTTTAATATCTATTTCCCACAGAGAAAAGAATCTTAAACTTTAAAAAAAAATTTTCAGCCATTCATGTGTCATCTTTTGAGAAGTTTCTGTTTAGTTTCATGCCCTATTTTTAAATTAGGATTTTTTCTGCAAAATGGATATAGTATTAGGTAAATGCTAATGACTTATTGTTATACCAAATATTAGTGGATCTTTTCTTCTTATTCCTTTTGCAATAGACTGTGATTAAAATAGAGACCCACAATTGGTCAAGGTGCAGAGAGTAAGAGACTTTAGAATGCTCATCCCTAAACAGGACATCTGTATCACATCCCTCCTCCCTGGTCTCTGGGATAATTGGGGAAAAAAAGATGGAAAAAACCTAAGAAGGAAAGGTGGTCAGTATGCACAGGAAAGCAGTGGCTTCCAGAGAGCAGTGCTGTTGTACATATGAATGGCGAGAGTTGAGTCAGCATGCCTAAAACAGAAAACGCTTCAGTCAGACAAAACTCCCAACATGAGTTTCACCCCAGCCAATGAATTATTGGTAATTGATAGGTGCTCGGAATGGAAGAGTCAGTATTTTTCTTTTTTATGGGTGTGCCCTCTTATGGGTTCACTACAATCCCATAGGCCACATATCCATGAGTATATTGCCAATATCAAACACACTTGATGGCGAAACAAAAACAAACAAACAAACAAACAAAAAGCAGAGGATAAAAACTGAGTAACTAAGAGAACTGGGGGGGGAGGTAGATCTATGAGGAGTGAGGGAAGGTGGGCAATATCATCAAAATACATTGTATGAAATTCTCAACAAGCTAATAAAAAATACAACAAAAAATAGTTGCTTTCAGTATGATTTTCTCCTTAAAAGAGTAGTCAAGTGCCCAACCATAGGTTGTCCAACTTGAGGCCTATGCCTTTAGAGGGAACCCATGTCTGACCTTGCTCAGAAGTCTAGAGACCTAGAATAGAACCAAACATAACTGGGGAAAAATCAATTAAATGTTTGCTAATGACATTCTGCTATACTTAGATTGGTGCCTAGCTCAGTTGTCATCAGAGGGGCAGCATCCAATAACTGATGGTAGCAAATGCAGAGACCAGCCAAACACTAGGTGGACACAGGGGAACCCCACAGAAGTATACATGATTGTTGGGGCCAGACAAGTCATCTAGGACACCAGAAGAACAGAGCTCACAGAATCAACTAATCAGGGCTCATAGGGGCTCACAGAGACTGAAGCAAGAATCAAAAAGCCTGTATGGCTCTGAAGTAGGCCCTCTGCATGTACGTTATGGTTGTGTAGCTTGGTGTTCTTGTGGAACTCCCAATAGTGGGAGTGGGGGAAGTCTCTGACTGTTTTGCCTAGGTTTGAGACCCTTTTCTTCCTACTGAGCTGCTTCGTCTTGATATTAGTTTGTGCCTTCATCTTACTGGAATTTGTTAAGCTGAGTTTGGTTGATATTCCTGGGAGGCCTGCTCTTCTCTGAAGAGAAACAGAGGAGGAGTGGATCAGGGAGAGGGAAGGTGGTGGTAGGAGACTGGGACGCGTGACGGGACGGGAAACTGCAGTTGGGATGTTATGTATGAGAAAAGAAAAAAAAAAAGAGTAGTCAAATACTGGGAACCAATTCAAAATACATAGCTCTATGAAGCCAACACACACACTCCTGAACTCATACTTAAAGGAAAGGAGACTAACGGAAAGGTTGAGAGAAAACAAACAATGACAGCTTCTGTTTTCTTTTTTTGTTTGTTTGATTTTTGTATGCATGTTTGTTTTTAAAGGAAATTATGGTCCATACATTTCTATACATTTTTCTTTGTGATCTTCTGACAGTATAGTGGATAAAAAATAGTCAATTCTCTCCTGAGATAATACTGCCATTGTTAGAAGGAAAACATAATGTTACATTTATATAGAGAGGATAACCATTTCCTCCAGCAAGATGCTGTATTCCTACTGAGGGAAGGAAAGAGTCCTTAACTTTTCTCCTTGTCATTTCTTAAGAGAAGTGTCAGGATTTGATGGGTATTGATGGATGGTCTATCCAGACATAATTTGGAACAAGACCCATAAATTTTATAAGAAAAAACATTGAGTACTAGAAGTACATTTTGTATATTTTCAGCCTTGTTTTCCAACCAGTGTGCAAAAGCATTTTGTTCCTGTTTCTGGCATGAGGGTGCCACTAACTTAACTAATATAATAGTCTCTGTGCTACACGGAAGGTAAATTAAAATGGTTCTAGTTTTGTTAGTTTGACCTGGGAAAGCTAAATCTACAAAAGAATTAGCTATATTTATTTGTTTTATTTATATACAGCTATATTTATACAATGTTCTCTTCTAGGGGAAGGCTGATCAGGTCTGCACGACAAGCACCAATGAGATTTGCAGCAGCTGCTCAGTGCTCAGAATGTATGGCATAGTTCAGACTTGCTTTCATAGCTAAATGTGGTAGTGCATGCCTATAATCTAATACTGGAGGGCCCGAGGCCAGAGTTCAGGGCCAGCTTCAGCTACAGAGTGAAAACCTGCCTCAAACCCCAATCAAACCAAATAAAAAGACACCCCAACCTGAACAGGGTTTTCTCTCCTTAGGTTCATAGAATTAAAAGATATTTTTAGTGCATCATGGAGCATGAAATATACCTTGCACTGTTGGTGGAGACAGTAGATATTTCTATAATAAAAACCTTAGCTTTAAATATGGTTGCAACTATAATTACATGTGTTAAAATAGTATAGAATGTAGGACATATGCGCCCAATATTTAATGCAGGCAACATCTATGATTTTGCAGTTAAAATGTGGTTTAATTTTAATTTCACATTTAATAAGGCATGTTTAGAGTGGTTTCTCTTAAATGCAGATAGTTGTCATATTTACTTTTAAAGTATAGCTTCATATATATATTCATATATATATATTCATATATATATGTATATATACATTGTTAAATATGGAAGAGCATTTCTAGAAATATCTCCAAGAAGAACTCTGCTTTTATTATAAGTGGCTCACATATATCTTTTCTTCCATACTTAGGTGCAATCTTATTAAGTCTTTATTCTCATGAAAGTAGAATGTCTTTTTTGGTTTCAATCTGAATAAATGTTTCCTAATATCATGCAGAAAGTAATTTAAAATGCTCTTGTCTTTCTTAAAGAAAGGAATGAGGTCTTTTTGCAGCAGCATCTAAGCACTATCCAAACTGAGAGCAGCTTCATTGGATTGGATCTCGATAACTGGCCATGCAACTATTTCTTTCTTACAAGAAGAAGCCCCAGCAGTGTGAGTCTTGTAAGGCAGCCACAACTTTAACACAGGGCCTGCTGCTGTCACAGCCCTTCCATGGAAATAGCCACATCCCACAGAAAGTGAGACTATAGAGAGCGTTGTTTCTTTCTGATCTTTGAATTTGGAAGGATAGAAGACACAAATGAGGGAAGAGAGGGAGAATCAGCCATAGAGGAAGGAAGAATAAAGAAGACTTTCTTATAGAAACCATGTTATAAATGAGCATTAAATCAGAACTTAAAAGAATCCAAGACAGAGTGTGTCAAACTTTCAAATGATTGCCATGGAACATTTTACTCCAAACTACCCTGAAAAATAACTGAGGATTCAACTTCAGTGATTTTTAATGATAAAATGTTTAAAAGATGCCAGATGTACAGCAATGTTTATAGTTATTTTTATTAATACATGAGAAAACCTAGCATGGGTCAGACAGCGAATCTTTAAAATCAGAGCATGGAAATGTGTATCTGCTCAGCCTCAAACTCATAATAGTGAGTCTTTTTGTCTTTGTTTTGCCCTCAAACATAGGAAGGAACTATAGTGCAAACAGACAGGCTATGGACCAGCCCATACCTTAGGCATGCTTGCAACAGAAACAGCTGCATCATGAAGGATGCAGAAAACACAGCTGCTTAATGAAATGTAAAAGTGATTAGAGAGCCAGGAGAGTCCTTCTACTTTAAAGTTCAGAGACTCAAATAAAAAAAAAAAAAGGCACTTTCGCTTCCACTTGGTCACCTTTGTGCATAGCTTATTTCTCATGCAGAGAAAGAACAAGAGATCTAAACACTAAGGGATAGATGGGTTGTTTTTCTTCTTTTGACATCTTATTGAATTTAAAATAACTACAAAATACCAGTTGTACTTCCTGCTATAACAGATTGAAGGAACCTGACACCTCAACCTTAATGTGGTTCCAGAAAAGGGACTCATCATCATGTTCACCAGAAAAAAGGAAAGGAACTTAAACAGTAATGAAACCTCAAACCTCTTCCCTTAAGTAAAAGTCACACTTAAAAAACATCACAAGGCTGCTCAATAGAATTGTCTTCAATCATATTCAATCACACACTGAGTGTATTTCAGTATCTGTCAATAGAGCAGTTATTTATACAGGAACTGAATTTTCATTGCATCAAACTTTAATTTTATTAAATTTCAATAATTGTGTGTGTCTAATATATTGAACAGTGTATCTTTGAAGCACTGGAATTTGTCATGTGAGATACTAAGGAATGTAAACAATTTTCTTAAAATTTTTGTGACTGATTTAATAGCAATTTACCTGCCTCCTAATATTTCCAGGAATCTGGTCCTACAATAATCAAGTGAAAAGGTCTTATTCCATGAGATTAATGCTTTATACATTTTGTGGGACATGGAAGAGTTATGGCCACAGTCCTCTTCTATGCAATTTCCTGCGTATCACAGTTTTCTGAATGGGAATCTAGATGTATGTTCCACGACTTCTTCTATCAGCTTCTAACAGCTCAAAATGTAGCCTATTCATAAAGGGCCAATTAGTAACTTCAAGTCTGTTGAGAAAAATTAAACTGGTCATGGTGGTTTGGGGAGGTTCTGCTAGTCAATATGCAAATGACATCAAAGCAACACAATGCAATTTGTTTCCTTACAGAAGAATCTGGGCAGCCTAATGGCCACATGTAAACTGAAATTACGAGGAAGAACAGCTCCATAAAAACCAGGAACCCAGCAGCAGAAGCTGAATGAGTGTGATACAACCTTGCAGAGTTAGCTCAGCAAGATAGCTAAGACTTAGTTTTCATTGGTCACTGTTTTTCAGTATTATTGATGTCTATAGTTCTCTCAGTTATGCCTTGTCTTTTTATATGTTAGTCTGAGAAAGTCTAAAAATCTGACTCACTGATATATGTAGGTATAATAAACACGTGTATAACTGAACCCCTCTCAACTCTTCATTCGAGAATGAGTTTAAGACTGAATAGGCCTTAGAGTTGGTGACGTCAGAGGTCATTCTTAAAGTAAGAATAAGACATATGCCTCTTACATGTGTCCTCCTAAGTCTCATAATGGAATTGTCACTGACTCTGGGATCTGAACTGAGTGAGCCATGTTGATGCATCATTTAATGATGGGGATACATTCTGGGAAAGACATCACTAATCACAGAGTGTACTGGCAAAGAACTAGAAGTCTAGATCACTTGGTATGGCCTTTGGTGAAATCCAGAGACTAATTAAACGTGGGATGCATGAAGTCAAAAGAGTGATCTCTAAAATAATGATTAAAGCTTTCTAGAGATTTAATGCTTTAGAAACTTTAGCATATATATATACATATATATAAAATGTGTCTGTATATGTATACACATGTACATATACAGATATGTATATATATGCATATACAAATTTCATGGAGATACCCTATAGTGGAGGAATGATGCCTCAACTTGACACTTCATGTTAGCAAACAAAATCTCTAGTATCAGGAATGAGTTATCTCTTTTGGAGTTGTTGGCCAATAGGGTATCATAAACCCCAAGCATTATAGGCTACTGCTAATAGTTTTGGTTACCCTATAGATCTTCTGACCTTATTGCTGAAAATACCATTTCTGTGATGTAGAATCAGCCTGAGTAATGATGGTTCAACATGCAGAAGGAAAAGAAATTATTCCAGTCAGTTTTCAACTGTGTTAACATATTATATATTTCATAATACTTAATTAACATGAAGTGATATTATATAAGTATTTCATATATAATTTTAGACACCAGGGCTTTGGTTGATGAGACAAACTCTTGTTATATAGCTCAGGTTGACCTTGAACTTGAGGATCATTGAGTCTCAGTCTCACCCAATCTTCAGCACTGGAATAACAGGTCTGTGCTCAATGTTGTGTTTTATGTGTGAAAAACATATATTCTGTGAGTAAAAATGTCATTGAATTGAATGGCTAAAAGCTAGTATTAGGTGCTGTAACACATTACGAATGAAGAACATCCATACACAGGGAGGCTCATTGTGGCTCAGGGGAGGGGCATCCTTTAAAATATTTGAAGCAACAAAAACATTTCTTTTCTGCTTCACAAAACATTTTGTATTAATATGAAGCTTGGGTTTTCTTCCATACTAGAACACTCTCCAAGACAGAAGCAGTCTGGCATTAGGTCACGTGCATCACGTTTGTGCACTAGGGTTTATGTTGCCATCAAGCTGAGCTTCTTTGGACTTCCAGGAGGAATTAGACTAGCCAAAGGAAGCAGTTTAGTATGGTTGATCCTCAGGGACATTTGCTTTTCTTCCATCTTTCTGTGTGAATGTTGGTTGCTTGGACTTATGGCTTATGCCATAACCATTGACTGTAAATAGGATCCAGTATGTGACCACATTATGGCTCTAAAGTAAGATTTCTAACTGGCCATATATTGAAGATGTGGTCACCAGATGAAGGCTGTATTGAGAGGTGGTGGACGTTTTATGGGTAGAGCCTAGGGCAAGTGAGTTAGGAAAGGATTAGGGAAAGGATGTGCACTCAGAGGTGTTATCAATATATCCTAAGACGCCCATGACCCCTTTGTTTTCTTGCTGCAATGAAGGTAACAAACCTCACGTTGTAAGTTACCACCATAATTTACTGTGCCACCAACATGATGGGACCAACTGATCATGGGATGAACCTCTGAAACTGTAACCACAATAAGACTTTCTCACTTAGAAGTTGATTGTTTTAGGTAATCTATTACAAAGGTAGAAAGGTAGCCCACAGACCTTGAAACTATATACTAGCTCTCACTTGCTTATAAATAAAATTCTAAACTATTTCACATATAAGTTAATTTTTACCAATAAGTTTTAAACATATAGCTTCTTAAATTTTATGAAGTGTGGAATAGGGTCCCTTCACCCCTCCTCTTTTTCTCATCTTTTCCACTAGTTCCCTGTGTTCCTTAGACTGTTTTTCTTCTAATTTTATATATACGTACATATTTACATCATACTCGTACACACGTGCACATGCATAGAGTCCTTAGGGTAGATGTCATGCAATGGCACAGCTGGGTAGAGCTCTGATGAGAAGTGTTATTATGCTTTTTAAGACAATAGTGCTGAGTGATTTTTTCCTAATAGCATTAGTAGTACTTGTGATTTTCTTTCTCATGGAAATCACAAAGATTTTTATATTTTGGACAGTATAGTGGCTTTCATGAAATATTATTTACACTTAGCATTAGTTAACATTATAGTAGTTATATGGTTATATCTAGGTCTTGTTATTTAATGTATTAATAAATAAATGTTTATTTTATACCAGTTTTTCCAGTGTTGTATCATCAGGTTGCTACACCATGCAATGAAGGTTAACACTCTGCTCCAGCCTCATTTTTCCTTGATTCTCTATGCTCACTTTATATTTCTACTAAAGTTGCTACTGCAAGATGCTTATCCACCATCAAATAACTCTTGGTAATTCAGGACTTCATATATTTTGTCTCTGTGGAGATTTGAATGAAAATGAAAATTTCATGTTCAAGGCCAGCCTGATCTATAGAACAAGTTCCAAGACAGTCAAGCTTAGGTAGTGAAGGAAACTACTGAAAACAGAAAGCTGGTGAAATATATTTGAATAACTGAGGCACTTCTGGCCCTGGCAAGCAGCAGAACTTGGCAGCTTTTCTATGTGGCTCTGGCTTTAGAGTCAAGGATAGAAGAACAGGGTTATGGAATCTCCCTTTGTTTCTAAAGAAAGCCACTGCTGCCAGGCATGTGGCAGGGTGTCACCGCATGGCGGACTAGAGAGGTCATTTGTGAAACTGCGAAATGATTGCATGTGTCTCAGAAGAGGCTTTGAAGTTTTGTTTTTAAACAGTACTGATACAGTGATAGATTATGGGAACTTTTGAAGTTAGACTAAATGCATTTTGCATTATGACATGGCTACCAGTCTATGGGGGCCAGGGAGTGAAGTGGTGGTTTGAATGAAAATGGCCTCCACAGGTTCATAGGGAGTAGCATTGTTAGGAGGTGTGGCCTTGTTGAAGGAAATGTGTCATGGATGAGTGAGCTTTGAGGTCTCAGAACCTCAAGCCAGGCTCAATGCCACTCTCTCTTCCTGCTGCCTGACCATCTGGATGTAGAACTCTCAGTTCCTTCCCCAGTACCATGTCTGTCTGTGTGCCACCATGCATGCACCTCTTGGGATTGTTTTGGAACACACAAGCTGAAAATGGCTTTAGCTATTATTTCTAAGCAGATTTTGGCTATACTTCTATGCTTTTAAGATTGTTAATGTTTGTTGTCTTTGGTATCTAGCATGTCTTGCTTTTGCATATATGTCTATCTCTAATATTATAATTTATTTCTCTGGATGATAAAAGTTATTTAGTTCATCTCTCCATTTCTGACATAGTACTTGTTACACAGCAGAAATTAAACAAATGTTGAATGTATTAGGGGGCAGGGACTGAAGGCGTTGAGTCTGACATGCATTTCTTCTCAAGGCATTTACTGACTCAGAAGCACAGAGATACAAAAACCAAGAGGGTTAATCACTAAGTAGGTATCAAAAAACTGCAACCCCCAACAGAGTTCACTGACTTTGTTGGATTTGGAAGGAAAAAATGGATATTAAGACACAAAAATCTGAGGATCCAAAGTTCTGGAGAAATTGAAAGCAAGTCAGGTTCCCCAATTCATCGGGAATCATACACACATATCCTACACGTTTCCCTTTGTAGTTTAAAGAAAGCAAGAGATGGCTGCCATCTTGTACATGGCTCCTCACTTACTGGAATGACAGCATTTTATATATGGCATGGTTATGGATCAAGTGAGGATTTCTAACTGTGTTCAAGTTTCAAGAGGTGGCCTTATGGATACTGTGAAAGACCTATATACTTAGCATTTCCCCCAATTCCATCCTGGACATTAGGGTGATAGTGTTTAAAACTTGGTGCTTAAGTACTTTACTACCTCAATACATCAGGGAACTAATAATTGGCCTGATACTCTTTTGTATAGGGACTTAAGTAATTCTATATTGTTTGTTAGAAACTTCTAGAGGTTATTGCTCAAACCTACTGAGGAATGCTATTCAAATATTCACACAAGCTGCCTACAAATTTTATTTAACTAAAAATATCTCATGCTGCAATTTAGTCTCCCGCCTCTGGTTCTGTTCTCAGGAGAAATGGAAGGAAAAAACATACACATGTCCCCCAGTCTGTGAATAATTATGCTTTTAGCTAGAGTCAGACTCAATTAGTCATTTCTTGGAAATGAATTTCCTATATAACTCATTCGTTTTGAACAGGATCATTGTTTCTCAGAAATTTCAAAACGTGAAGCTGCCTATATTTGAATGAGGTGTAGAATCTGTTAAGTCCACCTCCAGAGAGATGTAAATTTTATTCCCTAGAAGCTTATGGGAGACCTGGAAGACCTCTCTGCCTCTCTCTTTCTCCAGTTTTTCTCCCCCTTTTTCTTCATACTCATGACCAGTCTGAGATATGAAGCTGTGATTAAAACCATTTCTCTTTGTTTTCCTGGGTACATCGCTAAGATGGTTAGTTCCTTGTGGCTAGTTGAAGACCGCGTGATTGAGCTCAGACTAATGAAACATTTTCCTTGGTTCTCTTTTTCCCTGGCTTCAGAGGAACCCTAAAACAGAGTGTGCCTGTGTCCCTGATAGAGCATGGGGAAGGAAGGCTGCCAGAGACAGTCATTCCTGCTACACAGGAATGGAAAACACACCTTCCTTGTTTTGAGCCACTGGGGACTCAGTGTTTGCTGCAGACATCACCCACTTGTGATTGCGAGGAGGCTGGCCCACCTGCAGGTTGTGTAGGCATGTTGATGTTCAGAAACAGACTGCCTGCAGGTTACTGATGTGACTGTGAAGGTTCCCAGGGGTTCTGCTTCCTGAATGAATGTATGCAAGGCTGGTGAGCTGGAATTCCTGCACTGTGTTAAACTGGTATAGTGGTTTAAATGAGAATTACTCATAGGCTTATCTATTTAAACATTTGCTTCCCAGTCAGTTGTGCTGTTTGGGAAGGTTTAGAAGATGTGGCCTTGCTAGGGAAAGTAGCTTACTACCTTCAGTCTCTGAGAGTGTAAAGCCTCACCTTATTGCCAGTTTGTTTACTTTCTGGTTTTATTTGAAGATGTGAGCTCTCAGCTTTCTGTCCACTTGCTAAGTTTTTCTACCATTATGGACTCTTATCATTCTGGACTCTTTAAGAGGCATAAGCCATATTAAACTCTTTGTACAAGGTGTCTTGGCATGGTATCTTCACGTTAATAGAAAAGTAACTAATGTGATTAGAAAAGATTAAAAAAATAACATACACATAAAAAGATTAAAACTATATGTGAAAATGGAACAAGATACAGCTATTTAAAGGAGTGCAACATTATTTGCAAGTAGAAACAAAAGAATGTCCTTGTATTAAAGGGAATAAGCAACACAGAAAGACAAACTCTGCAGGCCTCAGGGAATAGAAGAAGCTGATTTTACATAGGTTGAGAGTGGAGTGGCTACTACTATGAGATGGCAAGATTAGTGAGGAATGTAGGGTGGGTAGATTGATCGGTGGTTATCATGTTATAGATATAACATAGTATTATACAATCAGTCACTCTATGATGTGCTGCACAGAAAGCTGATAGGGATCACAGTTCTCAACTGTGTATGTCAGAAAACTTAAAGTACATTGAATATTTTTCCACTGAGAATTGTGAAGCTCTGTTTTACAGTGATATGCCAACTCTGACTACACAAGGTTGCTAGATATAGAAATAAAGAAGCAAAAGGCTGTAAGGAAGAATAGCATCTTATACTGAGGACCACATAGAAAGCAGTCAACCAACCTTTTCTAGCAAGGTGATCATTTCAACAATCCTTTCTCTCCCTGTGTGCACACATTTTCTGCTAAGCCAGTACTTTGACCTTTTCCTCCTCCCACAGAGGCTAATGATGCATTTCAAATGGCTCCTGTTGCTTTCTAGAAATGCATTCTCTTCTTTACTTTCAGAAAAACATGACTTTTATAACCACATATCTGCAGTGTCATCACTTTTGGGCCAAAGAAAAAGCACAAGTCTGAGGCCAAGCTGAGCTACATAAGTAAGTTGCAGGCTATGCTGGGGGCAGACAATGCGTGTAAAGCTAGTGGGACCCACAGGAGACCCTACCTCAAAGTCAAAACAAACCCCACAGAAGATTAGTGACCAAATTGTTTAAACATCCCCACCCTGAATCTTCCTTGAACCCTGGCATCCTCTGTGCTTATTTAAGCCTCTCAGTAGATGGAAGTATCATCTCCTTTCCATAAGGACCAATAGGTAGTTTCTCAAAGCCTAAACCCATCATGAAGGCAGACCTGGTGTTTGGAGTCTTCTGAGAAGTGGGTATGCTGACCCTACAGGTGTGTTTCACTCTTGGAGAAGTACAGAGGGTCTGAGAAGATCTTCTCCCTCTCACCTCCTACAGCACTCACTCACCCCCACTTCCCTCAGTCAGCATACATACCATCTCCTTTCAGTCCACATTTTTGTTACTTTCTTTCGTGAGGATAGCCAATTCCAATTTCCCAAATCCTAATCTTACCTTGATTTCACTTATCTCTAACTCCTTGAATATAATAAAAGCTTTTTAGCACACAACACATTTTTTACTCATTTTCTGGGTAGGCAAATTGTACAGTGTTCAGCTTCGCAGTGCTACGATGGGCCTGTCAAATGTGCCTCACAAATTAGCCTAGTATGCTAAAGTCCTAACTCCTAATTTGCCAGTAGGATTGCATCTGGAAACAAGGTCATTATATTAGTTAAGCCGAGGGATTTTAGAGTGGGCCTCACCAATGTGCTTGTAGTCCTTACAAAAGGACAGTTTGGGCACAGGTACTTGCACACGCAATGTGTACACCATAGGATCATCCCTAAGTCAAGACATATCTGGGATTACTAGGAAATCTCTAGAAGCTAGGAATAAGGATGCAACAAATTTCCCCTCACGGATCTTAGAAGAAAGCACATCTTGTACTGACTAATTTTATGTCAACTTGACACAAGCTAGACTCATTTTGGAAGAGAGAACCTTAGCTAAGAGATTTTTGGGCAAGCCCACAGTACATTTTCTTGATTGATGATTGATGCAGGAGAGCCCAGCTCAATGTGAGCAGTACCATCCTGGACTGGTGGTCCTGAGTGCTGTAAGAAACAGGTTGAACATATCACAGGAATAAGCCAGTAAACTGATCTCTGCATCAGTTTCTTCTAGTTCTTGCCCTACTTGAGTTCCTTCCCTGATTTCTCTCAGTGATGAAGTGTGATGTGGAACTGCAGGTAAAATAAACCTTTTCCTTCCCCGGTTACTTTTGGTCATGGTGATCTATCACAGCCATAAAAGCATTAACTAAGACAGACTGGTGGCTCAGATTCAGAACTTAGGAACAGTGAAATTTCTGTTGTTATAAAACACCCAGTCTGTGGTCCTTTGTTATGGAAGTCCTAGCAGATTGATGGTATGGGAACATAAAGAATTTGATGTGGCTGGACTGTGTGAGGATGTCAGTAAGTTTTACACATAGCAGTTATAATGCAGAGTCTACAACCTGGAAAGTATTTAATGAATGCTGGCTTTGACTCCTGTTGTTGCTGCTGCTCTTCAACACGTCCTGAACACATCATCTTAGTTTAGGCACAGGGCACCATTCTGTCTGCATTACCTCCATCCTTGGCCTGGAAGCATTTTATGATAAAACTATTGATTTGAAACCCATCTTCTTTATCATCAGTGGGAAAAATGTAATAGATTCGCCAGAATGCTTGCATTTAGCTAAATGGTCCTTGAATTTATTTTTCCTGAATGGATCTTAATGTCTTAACTTTGTGATCATCTTTTACATTAGTGATGAAAGACTCCTCAGATTCTTCATGAATAGAATATAGGATAGGATGTATCAATAGAAAACAAGATATAACAAAGAAAATCATGTGAGCTACTTATTCTGCACTTTGCCAAATCCAGTATATCGTTTTTCTCTGTCCCTTGGAGATGGGCCACATAAAGGCCTTGATGCGTACTTCTTAGTCATGGATGATCCAGTAGACCAGGGTGCCGGAAGCCTTTGGAAGATAATTGAGGTCAGAGATCAATGATTGGGCATTTTCTTCCCTTTTCCTGTTTACTTTTGTATAGTTTCTGGAAATGATGGCATCCACGCCATGGTACTCTTGGTCCTCCTTAGTCCAATAAAGTAAAAGCTTCCCATTGCTCTTCGAGCCTTGGGTACTCACAGTCTTTACTTTGCTCTCTTTTCTTTGTACACATCATTTGTGCCAGGTACTATAATTCAGCTAACCACCCATGGCTAAGAAAGTACTGGATCTTAGAGGAAAACATACAACTGTCACTTTTTTAAACCAATATAATTCCTAGTTGGATTCTAAATATCTATATGTGTATGTGTGTGTGTATACATATATATATATACACACATATACACACACACAGATGTATACATATATACATACATATATACAGATGTATACATATATACATACACACACACACATATATATATATGTATGTAAGTATATCCCCCTTGATATATTTCTTGCTATTGTAGTCTTGCTATATTTGAGCCACCCAGGTTGGTTTCTAACCTGAACCCTGATCAGCATATTCTTGAAGGAGAATATCTAAAGGATGTGGAGGGGGATAAACGGCAGTAATGTTGGATGTTTGAAGAAGTCATATGGATTCATATTATTTTATATTTACTTATATTAAATTATGTATATGATATTGATTGGGATGTTGTTTCTTCTGTAAACTATCTAATAAAACCCCAGTACCAGGCATGAGAAATATCCTTTTGAGTTGTTTGAGTTCTCAAACAATGAAAGCTGTTGTGCTTGCCCTTAGTTGTCTCTCAGAGGTTGAAGGTAAGTCCCCATTGCTAAAGACACCACACAGGTTGGACACAAGCCTCAGAAGATTTGAAGTAGGTGTGACTTGAAAGACTCCTCCCTGAGGACTAGCTTTCATAGTATCAGAAGATGTCTATGCAAGATACTAAGAGAGGAAAACAATCAATAAACCCACTTTCATGTTATACTTCTCCAGATCAGTGACCAGAATAGCAAGTTAGCATATAAGTTGCAATTATGGAACTTATTTTCTGGTGGTAATAACAGCTGTATAACTGGACATAAGAGCTGCTTAATAGAAAGTAATTAAACCTGGTGCTGTAACCCAGCCAACTACCCATGGCTAGTAATGTCATAGATTGCAGAGGAATACTTGTCCTAATCTACAGATGACTGTAACTTTCACCCCTCATCAGAGCAACTTCTTTTTGCAGGAGATGGAGGTCATTATAAACAGTCACAATTGGTCACACAATGCAGAGGACCACTGATCACAAATTGCCCAGTTAATATATACCTACAGCCCAATCCCTCCACGCAAGCCTCAGGGAACACTCTAGAAATGGGAAAAGACTGTAAGAGCTGAAGGACTGAGGAGGCTGCTTGGAGATTAAGTCTTCTGTGGAAGGCAGGGAAGCGATACCAATGAAACCTCAACATTACATCTTATTAAACAAGACCCTAATAATGATACCAGGTGACATGTCAACATAAATAAGGGAAACTCATGGGGCCCCCAACTCTCGTTGAAGATCTACAGGAAATTAATGACTGCTGAGAGAGGCAGATTACTTTTCTGCAGGGATGAGATCCTTAAGTGGTTAAACAGGATCAACTCGTATATGCAATTCAAATTTATTCAGCATATTCTATATCCTTGGGAGTAAGGATGTACTGGTGAGGTATGAACAAGAGAGACAAATACTCATATATATATATATATATGTGTGTGTGTGTGTGTGTGTGTGTGTGTGTCTGTGTGTGTATCTGTGTTTGTGTATCTGTATCTCTGTGTCTGTGTCTGTGTGTCTATGTGTGTGTCTGTGTGTGTACATATATGGAACAGCCAGAGAGATAGATACTCATATTGACACACAGTAAGTAGTGGGATGAAAAGAAGCCTGGAGTGTTAGGATGGGGTGTATGGGTTGCCACCCACTTCACAATTGGGATGTAGATGAAGGAAGGCTGTAAGCTGACATTGGGGTTGTCAGGAGTATGTGGATTGAGGATATGAGGAGGATGGTATAACGATAGTCCACATATTTACATAGACACCAAGGCAAGGGAAGCTAGCATTTCGAGGAGATCGATGGTCTAAGGTTGCGTGAACACAGTCATACTGGGAGAAGCAAGGTACAGAGTGAGGACATAGCTTAGGTTTCTTTCTACTTCCTATCGATATTTTTTCTGAGAACCCCATGAAAAGGGATTGCTTTTGGTTAAAAGAGGGGGTGTCTTGATGTAAATAAGTTCTACCTTCTTCTGAGCACTTCCTATCACTGCAAAGCATTCTCTTTCAACTTGAGCACTGCTGTGCAGCTATAGGCTGCTTGGAACAGAGGGAAGATGCTGTGTGTCTATGAACCTGGTAACTAACTCCGACTCACATCATCCCTGGATCATCTGTCTGGGCAAGCATAGGGTATTTTACACTGGGTTTCTTCCCTGGGTAGATATGTGCTTGTCTGCACTGTAGTGACCTCTTTCTCTTGTTATTCTCCAGTTAATGTCACCACAGGAAAACCCTGAGAAACTGATACTCTTCTCACTGCTTTCAGCAGTAAAAGCTTACTGACCTTGTTACAGGATAAAGTTCAGATCAATACATTTCCACATTTTAAGCTTGAACTTCTATGGTCCAGTGTCCCAGTTAGATTCAGTTTTCAACTTGCTATAGCCTAGGGTTATCTGAGGGAGTCGCAACTGAGGGATTTCTTAGCTCCGATTGAATTGTGACCATGTTTGTGATGGCTTTCTTGATTGATGATTGGTATGGGAAGGCCCAGCCAATTGAATATAGTATCACTATCAGTACACCTGTGGGTATAGGCCATGAATCTGTAAGCAACCCAGCTAGCAGTGTTCCTCCATGGTCACTGCTTCAAGTCCCTAACCTAACCTCTCTCTGTGATAGACTGTGACCTAAAAATGTAAGTCAACTAAATTTTTTCCTCCCCTGTAGTGGATGAATGAGAAATGCCCCTTATAGGCTAATGTATTTGAACTCTTAATCCTTAGTTTGTGGTGCTTTGGGGGGAGGTTATAAAACCTTTGGAGTGTGCAGCTTTGCTTGAGAAAATATGTCACTGGAGAACGGCATTGGGAATTTAAAGTATTACCCTATTTTCTGTGTGAATGAAAATATGGTCATCTGGCTTCTGCTTCTGTGACCAGACCTGCCTACTGCCGTGGCCTCCAAACCATCATGGGTTCTAACCCTCTGCAACTGCAAACTAAAACAACCCCCTTTTGCCCTAAGTTGCTTTTGGTGAGTGTTTTACTCAATCAATAGAAGAGCAAACTAGATCATTCTATTTCCCTATCATCAAAATCAACTCAAGATTATGCTGTTGTATGAAAACAATTCATTTGTCAAAAATATATGCTGTACGAATTCTAATTTTAATTTTCCTAGGTAGTTTTACTCATTCACAATTATCAGATCACTTGCAGCACAGCTTCATTGCTGCAGATAGAGTCCTATCATTGCAGGTACAGTGACCTTAAGGTTGACACCCATCATTGCTAATGTGTGTTCTGAATCATTAGGAGGTGGCTCCTCAGACTAGTCAGTTCATTTACCACAATGAAGTGGTGTTTAAAGATGTTCTAAAGAACCACTGTCTTCCATTACCTTTGTAGCCTATAATTAAGATCTGTAGGTGGAAAGCTCTCCCCTCAGGTACTACTTTTACATGTTCCTAAGTCAGGAGATGTCACTGTTCTGCAAACACCCTCTTCATTGCAGAAACTGGCAAAGTTTCTGTCTGTCACATCCACAAACTGCTTCAGAAAGGCAATACAGGACAATTTGACATCTTTGGCATCCTTCCATTTTGTGCCCAGTTTAATTATCTAGTCATCCAAATACCAATTGCCTGCATATAATGTTACAGAGCGGTTCAATAGCATATAGACCTTCTGTTGATTTCAGATTCTTTTAATTATTTCTCCTTCCTTACTCCTTGTCTTCCTTTGTGTCTATATCTGGCTGCCTAATTCTCTCTTGGCTTTTCTATCCACCCTTCCAACTTCCCCAAACCAGTAATTACTCATTTTTCTTGCTTTCATGCTTCAAGTGTTTAATGACTTGGAGCCTGGTAATGTAAGTTCTGATAAGCAAACAGCTTCCTGCACACTAGCTTAAAGAAAGCTATTTTGAAAAATTCAACTAGACAAATATTAATCTAAAATTCCTTTTTGATCTTTTATGTGCCATAATTGTTTCTTTTGGGCTAGAAAGATCTTAGGGTTTAGAGGATAGTTTAGCAGCAATATATCTTGGATTTTTCAGTGAATGTATGTTTAAAATGCTTTGTTTATATTGGTAGTTATGGTAGCTTGAATGAAGATGACCCCATAATCTCATAGGAAATGGCACTATTCGGCGGTGTGGCCTTGTTGGAGGAGGTATGACTTTGTTGGAGCAAGCGCATCACAAGAGACTAGCCTTTGAGGCCTCAAATGCTCAAGCCAAGTATAGTAAGACATTCATTTCCTGATGTCTGCAGATCAAAGTATAGAACTCTCAGCTCCTTCCCCAAGATCATGACTGCTTGCATGCTACCATTCTTCTTGACATAATAATGGACTAAACCTCAGAACTGTAGGCCAGCTGCAATGTTTTCCTTTATAAGAATTGCTATGGTCATGGTGACTCCTCACAGCTATGTGGTTGCCAAGGTATCCTATGGATAGTAATAGCTTATAGGAACATTTATATACAGACTCCTTCACCCAAAAGTCAGCTTGATTGTTATTCCACACAACACCAGTTTCATGATAGCCTTTGCCTAGTAAGAAGCCAAACATTTTATATAGTAAGACTTGCATTCAGAACG
Organism: Uromys caudimaculatus; assembly: GCA_028551405.1. Classification (NCBI taxonomy): domain Eukaryota; kingdom Metazoa; phylum Chordata; class Mammalia; order Rodentia; family Muridae; genus Uromys; species Uromys caudimaculatus. Next base: position 39,392,123 of record CM052701.1, on the reverse strand, counting down.
CAGGCTGACAGTGGTGTAGCATATACAATATTGCTAACTAGGTTGGTGGTACCTGATATATTTAACACTTATAATTCTAATAAGGCCCATAGATTCAGAGGAAGTTATGGTTAGGGAAAGGAGACCAATAGGAAGAAAGGAGACCTTTTTAATATTAAAACACATATTAAAATCTTAGGCAACTGTGACCAAATCATAGCTTCTGTAAAAATAAAACATCCTAAAACAGTTTGTCAAATATTGGATAGTCTGTCTGTAGTTAGTTTAATAGTCTAATTTTGGTATGGTTGAAAGATAAATCAACCTAACTTTTAGAACCACTTCCAAATAATTTTATTAGTATGGATGCTTGACAACTTTTGGTTATAAAATTATTAAATCTAATTATTAACACTCATAAATTCAATAATAATATTTATTTATGTAAAAAGAGACAACCAGAAGCATATGCTAAAGTCAGGCCCTTTTATATTCATTATAGCCCCAAACTACTGCCCACTTCATTACAGATCAATACTCATTTTTCTCTCAAAAGGGCACCATGGTTCTGTCTGTAATTTAAAGTAATTTGTTTATAATCTGATTTTTATTATTTGAAAATAAATTTAAATACATTTTGATCATGTTTTCCCCTTCCCTAAGACCTTCCAGATCCTCTCCCTTTCCCTACATCATTCTTTCTAAAAAAGAAAAAAAACTAACAAAATCCAGTACAACAGAACCCCCCGAAACAAAAAAAAAACCCTCAAACCAACAAAAAACCAAAGAAATAAACACCAAACCATTCAAATAAAAGCACACAGAACAAATGTGGAGTCCATTATGTGTTGGTGAACTACTTCTGAACATGATGCGTGCCCTGGAGTGTTTATGCACACGCTCATGTGTGTGGGGTGTGTGTGTGTGTGTCTGTGTCTGTGTCTCTGTGTGTGTGTGAATGTTTTCATTTGATCTTTGATTTAAAAACAAGGTCGTTTTTCTAAAAGATTGCAAAGTGAACAAACTCTTAATTGTGCCTGTGTGCAAGGAGGGCTGCTGATTCTTTCCTGGGAATGCAGAACCTACCCTTTTCTATAGCATCATGTCTAAGTTCATGCACACCTGCATCAGAGGCCATTATTGCTCCGTATCTCTACCTGGTTCACTGTGTTTTGTGATTTGAGTAAATAAACGTCAGGAAAATGAAGGTAGTAGCCTTTTTGCTTTATGCAGAAAAATAAGCAATTTATAGAAGCAGACTACAACTGACCACTTGAAAAGGTAAATGAACTTCTTTTGGTTATGGTTCAAAGATGAAATGTCCACCACACTCTCATCTGTTTGAGCACTTGGTTCCACACTGGAGCCTTTTGAGAAGTCTATTGGAATCTTCAGGTGGCATGACCTATGACCTCACTTGAAGACATGGTTTCTTAGAAAATAAGCATTCTGGGTCATTGGAAAGTTCTATTTGTGACTGAGCTCTCAGTCTTAATGTACTGAAGTGTGAACAAATGGTCTTATGTTCTTACTGCCATGGACAGAAGTCAACCTCACTGTCATACCTTTACTGCTCTGTATCTTTCCTAAAATTTCTGCTGGAAATTTCATGAAATTAATGAGGAAAGTAAACAAAATGTGGGTACCAAGAGTAGGGTCCTTGGGTTCAACCTGACCATGTGACACACAAGTCTTTGGAGCTGGTTTGAAAGAGAAATGTAGAAGAGTTAGGAGCTGTGAACTAAAGAATTCCCTGAGTTCTGCAAACAGGGCTTAATGGGCCATTATGGTTATGACAGGAAAGATCAAAATGTCCAGAATAGGACCAAGAGGTTTTAGAGAAGAAAAGGACTTTGTCAGGTTAGAGCTCAATTAATACTCTGTTCTGACAAAAATATCTTGGTATACAGTGCTTGAGCCCTGAAAGAATGACTACTTTTGAAATCAAAAATAATGGACTAAACTTTATTGGCAGAGGAAATTTCATGCCAACATAGCTTTCAGGATGTGCAGCATCATTAGACTGCTCAATGCCTTTAGCCAAATTTATAGTCTGTGATATCAGAAAGTAGGTAAAGAGATGGGAAAAACATGGTTTGGAAAAAAAAGAACAGGAGTGAATTTAAGGTTGCTCATAAAGCAGTTATGAGTGAAGAGGCATATTGTGAAGATTATTAGCATGATTAAGAGAAACCTGCACTGGTACAAGCTCCCTAGAGGGCAAGACCCATTTATCCAAGGTCCCAGAGAATAAAATTTAAAGTTGATTTTGAAAAACTTTATTTAAAAAAAAAAAAAGCTATCTGAGAACAGATGTCTGAATGGAGTCATACAATAGTAAGATTATTCTACCACAGCACCATCAAAGGAAATGTTTTCCTAGTTCAGCTGTCCAGGAACAGAAAGGCTGTTGTAGGTAAGAGGCACACATTATATCTCAAACTGGAAGCAGAACTTTGTACTGTCATATAGGTCTTGATTTTCAGGGATGGAAGATGTCAATGTTATGATGCCATGCTGGCCTGCACCAAGGTTCCAAATCCAGGCAATAAATAGCAAGACCATAGCGCCTGCATGGATTCCTCAAGAGCGCAACGAAACCGTGAACTTAACATTGTGAACAGAAGACCTGAGTTTAAATGGACATCCTTGAATATTATAGAAGCTAGAAATGTGGGATGTCTTTTGTGAGTGCAGGGTGGAGCCAGACCAACTTAGAGGCTAAAAGAACTGGAGGGACAGGGCTACCCGTGGATGCTGGAGAAGAAATGATGTTCCTGCAAATTTCAGATGTTAGGCATGGTACTCTGAAATGTACTGTTTGCCTTTATGGGTTTCAGACTTGCTTTGGCTAGTCTTTCCTGGATACAGCCCTATATCCCCCTTTAAGAATGTTGGTGCTTAATCTGGGCCATTGTATATCAGAACTTACTTTTTTATTGTACAGAGGCTCACAGGTGAGGGTTTGTCTTAAGTCTTAGAAAATACATTGAATTTGTGAATCATGTTACAACTGTAAAACTATGGGGCCTTTTGTGATTGGACTGAATGAATGCATTTTCCATTATGAGATTGTCAAAACCCCATCGAGCCCTGAAGTAATTATGGGCTGAATTTGAAATGTCCCTTGCAGGCTCATGTATTTGATCACTGATTCCCCAGGGCTGCTGGTTTAGGAAGTTGTAAAATATTTAGCAGGCAGAACCTAGCTAGAAGATGTGGGTCACCAGGAAAGAAAGCATTGAGGATGATATACTGGCTAAGCTTTGTTTTCTGATCTACCACTATGTGAGAAAAGAGACTATACAGCCTTGCTACCATAACAGGTTGTATCATGGTTCACTGTCATGCCTTATCCAGCATGATGTTCTGTATCCCCTGAGCCATTGATAAGAGTAGGTTTTTTCTTAAGCTGTTTCTGTTAGGTATTATGTCATGCTGACAATAAAAGTAACACCTTTTCTTTTCAGAAAAAAGGAAAAAAGCCAAACTTGCTATCAATCTGACATTACCTTGATCTGACAGCATGAGTCTCCTTTTAGGTGGTTTTCTGAAGCACAGGAAGGCAAACACACAGGGAACTGACTCTCTACCTACTCAGTGGAAGACATTAAGAAGAAATCATAGTCTGATAATTCAATGTTTCTCTCCCTCTTCAGCCCAGCCCTTTTTCTTTTCTCTTTCTAGTTTTTTCCTGTCACAAAGAGGAAATCACTCACTGATTCCTGAGTGACTGTGTAATCCTAATAAGTCTAACGACCTCAATTGCAACCCTTTCTAATGGAAGGAGGTATATAAAACATTAAACTGGTGCACATTTGTCAGTAATATGGCATTTCAATGGAGTCATACATAGGTATGATGGACTACTATATTGTAATCATACGCTGCTACAAAAAGAAAAAAATGTAATTGAGCAAGTGACTTTTGAGTCGTACAATAACTCACTAGTATTTTATAAACCTATGCATGAAGAGCCGTTTTTAATGATAAATAAAACAACCATCCTATATATTTTTCAAAACTGTACTGACCCCTCCCACAAAGACTTGGGAATTGTCTTGGAAAACAGTACAGAAAGGCTGAAAGAGACAGACATAGTAGATGTCTATAGCAGAATAGTATTTGTGGGAGATAACAGGCCTGTTGCACACAAGAACTCACAGGGGCTGTGACTATATTCACAAGACCTGCACAGGGGAAAGTTAGTCAAATCCCAGCATGTGGTCCAGTCACTAGCTGAGCCATTGGCAACTAATGGCTGTAGGGAGAGGGAGAGTCAGCTTTCTTCCAGGATGTGGCCCCTGACAGGATACCCATGCTCCAGTAGATTGTCCTGCACCCATGCACATATAGTCAGCACTAAGTGGACACTGTGGATTTTTTTTTAAAGAACAGACTAATAGGGATAGAAAACTGTTTGGGAGGAATAAGATAGAAGTTGGAAGGGAGAGGATGGGGTTATATTTGATCAAAACGTTGTATGCACATATGAAATTCTCAAACAATAAAAACATAAACATCTGTGTTGAACTAATTATAGTTTTAAAAAATAAATAAACCTCTTTCTATTTTTCTGTTTAGTTTCTAATATAAAGACTTGGTTTTTAGATACTAATGACTCTCAGACACATTTTAAATTATGGGGCTATTAAAAATCTCATGATCTATAAAGCATGCCTATCATTTTTTTTAGATAAGTTGAATCACAAACTGTGTTTATTGACTGAGCACAGAAGGATGCAAACTTGATCTTCAAGAGTACCTGATTTGGTGATTGTTACATAAGTTTTAAATGGTCTTTGTCTAATTGGAAATTGAGGTAAATAAATTAGACTGTTAGACTCAAAATTCTTATTTGAAATAAGTCAGTTGTAACCTATAATTTTAAGTCTTGAAATATAGCTATAATAAGGACACTAACCACTCCCATTTCCCCCCCTCCTCCTGAAATATCATTATAGGTAGTAGAAAAAGGAAAAAATGTAAGAAGCTTCTTTTACACTGTACCCAAGCCACCAGTTTAATCAAAAGTAAATCATCATTCTGACTTTCCTATCAGAGACGGATCTGATTGACTTTTTACATGATATCAATTGAACCATGCATCATGGACTATTTTAAATCAGATAACTTTGATCTGACATTCTATGTGTGTGAGATTTATCCCTATTCTATATCATATTCTTTCATGTTGCTTCAGCTTGACTAGCCCACTGATTCTTGGTTCGTACTTCTGTTGATGAACACTAAAATTGTTTTAGCATACACAGCTTTTGATGAAACATGTTTTTTAAAGAATACCCAGTAGGTGAATCAGGCCCAAAGGTATGCATATATTTGGCTTCACCGGAGAATTTTAATCAATTCCCAAAGTGCAGTTACAATCTATACTCCTAGCACTTGACTTACTGCTCCATATTGTCACCATCATCTGCTACTGTCAATATTTATTATGGATGTTCTCTGTCAGTATTCTGACATATCATTGTGACTTTAGTTTACATGTCCCAAATTACTGCACCCGAACATTTTTCACACATGGTGCTGCTTGAATGTCTTCTCCTGTAAGGTACCTGTTCAACTCCCTTGCCCCATGTCCCTTTTACATTCTTTCCCTATATCTTACCCATTCTCTATGGATTCTTAATAAAAGTCTTTTGTTAAGTATGTGTACTAAAACATTTCTATTTACTGTTTTCTTTTTCACTCTCAGTGATGTTTAATTATGTTTCTTAGTCCAATGTGGATATCTTTACCCACTGTGTTTATTTTTATACTATTACTTAAAAGACTTTGCACCTCTCACATTACAACATATATACTGCTTTGTTTAGGTGTCCAATCCATCTGTAACTGACTTATATGTGTTGCAACCAGAGTCCAAATGAATTAGAAGCAGGAATACTCAGTGGTTTATAATAACATTTGTCGTTGAAAGAGAATATTTTTTTAGTAACTCAGAGGACTAATGATCAGAAGAAACTAATTTTACAGCCAAAGCATCCAGTGCAGAAATCTTAAATGAATATTATCTCATTAACTGACATTCAGAACAAACCAAATAAAAGAATATTCTTGAAAAGTACATCAATTATATACAAAGGAAGAATAACTTCTTAAATTAAGAAAAAAAAAAAAAGCCGCCCATCTGTGGTGGGAGACTGGTGTCTGGGCCACCAGGTTTCTATAGCCAAATAGCGCCGAGAAAGCTACCCTTCCAGGAGTGTGGAAAAGCCATGAGTGGGGTTAAGATGAGCACCACTGCTCACCCGGGATGGCCCGGAATCCACGGGACACAGGGACTAAGGAAAAGTCCGGGACAGGAAACTTCTGGTTTCCATCTGTGGCAGGGAACCTCAGCCTGTGCCACAGGACTCCACAGCCAAATAGTGATGGGAGAAAGCTAGACTCCCATGTGTGTGGACAAGCCTGTCTGCTCAGACGGACCCACCTGGAATCCCAGAACACAGTGACCGAGGGGTGGTCTTCTGTTTTCTTTAGGTGGCCAGGGAGCGGATCCTGCGACATAGGGCTCCACGGTCAAATAGTGCCAGGAGAGAGATGGTATCCTAGGAGTGCCAACATGCCTTCGAGCATAGGCAAGAACACCACTTCTGTTCAAATTCACTGGATCAAGAAGGAAACCTTGCAGAGCCATCAGGACACAGGAAACAAAGGACAGCTGGGGACAAGATCCTTCTGGTCTCTGTCTGCACCCCAGAGCTGACCCTGTTCCACAGCTCTCCAAACCCAAATACCTCTCAGAGAGAGCTGGTCTTCAAGAAATATTGACACAGAGGCCTGCAGGAGAGACAGGCCACAGCCAGAGAGAGTAAGACCAGCTAACATCAGAGTTAGCCAGATGACAAAAGGCAAGGGCAAGAACATAAGGAACAGAAATCAAGGCTACTTGGCATCATCAGAACCCAGCTCTCCCACAACAGCAAGCCCTGGATATCCCAACAAACCAGAAAAGCAAGACTCAGATTTAAAATCATTTCTCATGATGATGATAGAAGACTTTAAGAAGGAAATAAATAACTCCCTTAAAGAAATACAAGAGAACACAGGTAAATAACTAGAAGCCCTTAAAGAGGAAACAAACAAATCCATTAAAGAATTACAGGAAAACACAATCAAACAGGAAGAATTACAGGAAAACACAATCAAACAGACAAAGGAAATGAACAAAACCATCCAGGAGCTAAAAATAGAAATAGAAACAATAAAGAAATCACAAAGGGAGACAACCCTGGAGTTAGAAAATCTAGGAAAGAGATCAGGAGTTGTTGATGCAAGCATCACCAACAGAATACAAGAGATAAAAGAGAGAATCTTAGGTGCAGAAGATACCATAGGAAACATTGACACAATAGTCAAAGAAAATGCAAAATGCAAAAAGCTCCTAACCCAAAACATCCATAAATCCAGGACACAACGAGAAGACAGAACCTAAGGATACTAGATATAGAAGAGATTGAAGATTCCCAACTTAAAGGACCAGTAAAAATCTTCAAGAAAATTATAGAAGAAAACTTCTCTACCCTAAAGAAAGAGATGAACATAAATATACATGGAGCCTACCGAACTCCAAATAGATTGGACCAGAAAAGAAATTCCTCCCATCACATTATAGTGAAAACACCAAATACACAAAACAAAGAAAGAATATTTAAAGCAGTAAGGGAAAAAGGTTGGTAACATATGAAGGCAGATCTATCAGAATTATACCTGACTTCTCACCAGAGACTATGAAAGCTAGAAGATCCTGGGCGGAACTCATACAGACTCTAAGAGAACACAACTGCCAACCCAGGCTGCTTTACCCAGCAAAACTCTCAATTACCACAGATGATGAAACCAAAATATTCCATGACAAAACCAAATTTACACAATATGTTTCCACAAACCCAGCCCTACAAAGGATAATAGAGGGAAAAGTCAACTCAAGGAGGGAAACTACAGCCTAGAAAAAGCAAGAAAGTAATCTTTCAACAAACTCAAAAGAAGATAGCCACACAAATATAGAAATAACATCAAAAATAACAGGAACCAACAATCACTATTCCTTAATATCTCTTAACATCAATGGACTCAATTCTCCAATAAAAAGACATAGACTGACAGACTGGATCCATAAAGAGGACCCAGCATTTTGCTGCACTCAGGAAATGCACCTCTGTGATAAAGACAAACACTACCTCAGCGTAAAGGGCTGGAAATCAATTATCCAGTCTAATGTTCCAAAGAAACAGGCTGGAGTAGCCATTCTAATATCGGATAAAATCGACTTTCACCCAAAAGTCATCAAAAAAGATAAGGAAGGATACCTCATCCAAATCAAAGGAAAAATCTACCAAGAAGAACTCTCAATTCTGAACATCTATGCTCCAAATGCAAGGGCACCCACATTCATAAAGGAAATTTTAATAAAGCTCAAAGCACACATTGCACCTCACACAATAATAGTGGGCGACTTCACCACCCCATTATCATCAATGGACAGATCTTGGAAACACAAACTAAACAGAGACACACTGAAACTAACAGATGTTATGAACCAAATGGATTTAACAGATATCTATAGAACATTTCATCCTAAATCAAAAGAATATACCTTCTCAGCACCTCATGGTACATTCTCCAAAATTGACCATATAATCAGTCACAAAACAAACCTCAACAGATATGAGAAGATTGAAATAATCCCATGCCTCCTATCAGATCACTATGGATTAAGGCTGGTCTTCAGTGGCAACAACAACAACAACAACAACAACAACAACAGAAAGCACACATACACATGGAAACTGAACAATGCTCTACTCAATGATAACTTGGTCAAGGAAGAAATGAAGAAAGAAATGACGGACTTCCTAGAATTTAATGAAAATGAAAGTACAACATACCCAAACTTATGGGACACAATGAAAGCAGTGTTAAGAGGAAAACTCATAGCTTTGAGTGCCTCCAAAAAGAAACTGGAGAGAGCATACACTAGCAGCTTAACAGCACACCTGAAAGCTCTAGAACAAGAAGAAGCTAATGCACCCAAGAGGAGTAGAAGGCAGGAAATAATCATACTCAGGGCTGAAATCAACCATGTAGAAACAAAAAGAAGTACACAAAGAATCAACAAAACCAGGAGCTGTTTTCTTGAGAAAATCAACAATATAGATAAACCCTTAGCCAGACTAACCAGAGGTCACAAAGATAGTATCCAAATTAACAAAATTAGAAATGAAAAGGGAGACATAACAACAGATTCTGAGGAAATTAAAAAAAAATCATCAGATCCTACTACAAAAGCCTATACTCAACAATAATGGAAAATCTGGATGAAATGGACAATTTTCTAGGTAGATACCAAATATCAAAGTTAAGTCAGGATCAGATAAACCATCTAAACAGTCCCATAATGCCTAAAGATGTAGAAGCAGTCATTAAAAGTCTCCCAACCCAAAAATGCCCAGGACTAGATGGGTTCAGTGCAGAATTCTCTTAGACCTTCAAAGAAGACCTAATACCAATACTCTTCAATCTATTCCACAAAAGAGAAACAGAAGGAACACTGCCTAGTTCCTTCTATGAGGCCACAGTTACACTGATACCAAAACCTCACAAAGACCCAACAAAGAAAGAAAAGTTCAGACCAATTTCCCTTATGAATATCGATGCAAAAATACTCAATAAAATTCTCACAAACCGAATCCAAGAACATATCAAAACAATCATTCATCATGATTAAGTAGGCTTCATCCCAGGGATGCAGGGATGGTTCAATACCCGGAAATCCATCAATGTAATCCACTACATAAATAAACTCAAAGGAAAAAACCACATGGTCATTTCATTAGATGCTGAAAAAGCATTTGACAAAATTCAACATCCCTTCATTATAAAAGTCTTGGAAAGATCAGGAATTCAAG
>CM052701.1:39360771-39381712 GCA_028551405.1 Uromys caudimaculatus | reverse complement strand
ACAAAGAATTCAGTAGCCTTCTTATACTTGAAGGATAAACAGGCTGAGAAAGAAATTAGGGAAATGACACCCTTCACAATTGCCACAAACAATATAAAGTATCTTGGTGTGACTCTAACCAAACAAGTGAAAGATCTGTACGACAAGAACTTCAAGTCTCTGAAGAAAGAAATCAAAGAAGACCTCAGAAGATGGAAAGATCTCCCATTTCTCATGGATTGGCAGAATTAATATAGTAAAAAATGGCCAGCCTGCCAAAAGCAACCTACAAATTCAGTGCAATCCTCATCAAAATTCCAACTCAATTCTTCATAGACTTAGAAAGAGCAATTCTCAAATTCATTTGAAACAACAAAAAACCCAGGATAGCAAAAGCTATTCTCAACAACAAAAGAACTTTTGGTGGAATCCAGCATTCCTGATTTCACGCTGTACTATAGAGCAGTAGTGATAAAAACTGCATGGTATTGGTTCAGTGACAGGCAGGTAGATCAATGGAATAGAATTGAAGACCCAGAAATGAACCCAGACATCTACGGTCATTTGATTTTCGACAAAGGAGCTAAAACCATCCAGTGGAAAAAAGACAGCATTTTCAACAAATGGTGCTGGTTCAACTGGCGGTCTCCATGCAGAAGAATGCAAATTGATCCATTCCTATATCCCTGTACAAAGCTCAAGTCCAAGTGGATCAAGGACCTCCACCTAAAACCAGGTACACTGAATCTAATAGAAGAGAAAGTGGTGAAAAGTCTCGAACACATGGGTATAGGGGAAAAGTTCCTGAAAAGAACACTGATGGCTTATGCTCGAAGATCAAGAATCGACAAATGGAACCTCATGAAATTACAAAGCTTCTATAAGGCAAAGGACACTTTCAATAGGACAAAATGGCAACCAACAGATTGGCAAAAGATCTTTACCAATCCTAGGTCCGATAGAGGGCTAATATCCAATATATACAAAGAACTCAAGAAGTTAGACTCCAGAAAACCAAATAACCCCATCAAAAAATGGGGAACAGAGATAAACAGAGAATTCTGAATTGAGTAAATTCGTAGGGCTGTAAAGCACCTAAAGAAATATTCAACATCCTTAGTCATCAGGGAAGTGCAAATCAAAACAACTCTGAGATTCCACCTCACACCAGTCAGAATGGCTAAGATCAAAAACTCAGGTGACAGCAGATGCTGGCGAGGATGTGGAGAAAGAGGAACACTCCTCCATTGTTGGTGGGATGGCAAGCTGGTACAACCACTCTGGAAATCAGTTTGGCAGACTCTCAGAAAAACGGACATAATACTATCTGAGGATCCAACTATACCTCTCCTGGGCATATACCCAGAATAAAGACACATGCTCCACTATGTTCATAGCAGCCATCTTTATAATAGCCAGAAGCTGGAAACAACCCAGATGTCTCTCAGGAGAGGAATGGATACAGAAAATGGGGTACAGTTACACAATGGAGTACCACTCAGCTATTAAAAACAGTGACTTCATGAAATTTGCAGGCAAATGGATGGAACTTGAAAATATCATCCTGAGCGAGGTAACTCAGTCACAAAAGAATGAACATGGTATGTACTCACTGATAAGTGGATATTAGCCCAAAACTTCGGAATACCCAAGTTTTACTTCACAGTAACCGTTGGACTGAGTGTGAGGTCCCAGATGGAGGAGTTGGAGAAGGGACTGAAGGAGATGATGGAGTTTGCAGCCCCATGGAGGGAGCAACAGTGTCAACTGGCCTGACCCCCCTGGCTTCCTGGAGGCTGGACCTCCAACCAAAGAATACACATGGTTCGGACTACATATGTGGCAAAGAAGGGCCTAATGATCATCAGGGGGAGGAGAGGCCCTTGGGCCTGAGGCTGTTGGAGGCCCCAGTACAAGGGAATGTCAAGGTGAGAAGGAAGGAGTGGGTGGGCAGTTGGGTGGGTGGGGAATACCCTCATAGTGGCAGGGCGAGGGGAGATGGGATAGGGGGTTTCCAAAGGAGAAACCTGGAAAGAGGAAAATATTTGAAATGTAAATTAAGTATCAAAAAATTAAAAGAAAAAAAAAAGCCCTCTAAACTCTAGGAGTGGCAAAGTGGCTCACTCAGTGGGTGAAGGCACCTATCACCAAGCTTGATCATATGAATTCGACCCACAAGAACTTCATGGAAGCAGGAGAGTATTGACTCTCTCAGATTGTTCTCTGACCTCTACATACACAAACAGTTGGAAAAGTTCTATTAACCATGTTGTTCAAGACACATTCATAAATAGGACATATATGCTGATTTCCTATTTTTCTACTTATCATATTATATATTTTAAAAATCCAGTAAAATTGTGCGTGCGTGTGTGTGTGTGTGTGTGTGTGTGTGTGTGTGTGTGTGTGTGTGTAGACATTAGTGTGCCTGAAGATGTAAGAATTAAAGGCTTTTTTTTTAAAAGGAAGGAAAGGGTTTATTTATTTTATTATATATTATTATTATTGTTATAATTATTATTTTGGTTTTGCGAGACAAGGTTTCTCTGTGTAGCTCTTGCTGTCCTGGAACTCACTCCGTAGACCAGGCTGGCCTCGAACTCAGAAATCTGCCTGCCTCTGCCTCCCAAGTGCTGGGATTAAAGGCGTGCGCCACCACTGCCCGGCTGAATTAAAGGCTTTTTAAAAATCACTTTCCATCTTATTGTCTTAAAACAGGCTCTCTCCCGGAACTGGAAGCTCACAGGCTCAGTTAAGTTTGCTGGCCTAAAATTTTCATTGACTCTATGGCTTTATGTTTATAGCCTAACTGTGACTTGCAATGTTTAGCCAGCAGGCAGCAAAGGCATTATCTGGGATGCTTCTGTGCACATTCTTTCAGAAGAATCTACAGGCATGGGTCTAGTAATCTGTCTTTTTGAGAAGCCTACACACTCGCACCCGTACTTTTGTTTGATACAGTAGCATTAACTCAGCATCACACCATTTTGCAAACAGAAGCAAGGCAGTGGGTGATAACTCATAGGTGAACATGGCTTATAATCCAAATGGGCCCTCTCATGGCATGACAAATTGTCTATTATTCTCTGAAACACACATGTAGGGAAATGTTTCTGTTTCCTAATGATTCCCAATTGCTACAGGAATCTATTAAATTTGCAGAGGCAAGAATCTGGACCCACACAGTAATATTCAGAGCAAGAAAACTGTATTACAGAGAAAAGCAAATAGCTATTTCCCTTTCATTAGCTTTGCATGGATAAAGTGAATATGTAAAGCAGTACTGAAAGACATTTATTATTTTTAATATAATTTTTCTGTCTCGGAGTATATGATTAATATTGAAATGCCAAGTATTACCAGAGTAATGTCTTTTCAGAGTCAGAGAATCCATCTCCTTGTTTTCATTGTAGCATTCCTGGATCATAGAGCAGTGCCACACACCTGATAGGCTCTCAGTATCTGATATTATAATTCTCTATCTCCTTTCTTCACTTCAAAATACTTGCTTCCTAGTTATCTTTCCACATCTACCAATATACAGTTCCATGTCCTTTGGGGCTGGAGAGATGATTCAGTGGTTAAGAAGAGTACTGGCTGCTCTTCCACAGGCCCTGAGTTCATTTCCCAGAAACCACATGGTGGCTCACAACCATCTGTAATGGGATCTTATGCCGTCTTCTGATGTGTCTGAAGACACCAACAATGTATATTCATAGACATAAAATAAATAATTCTTTAAAAAATAAAAAATAAAATCACATGGTTGTAAGAATGAGAAAGAGCTTCATCTAAGGAAGGTTTGATGTTCTTAAACCACCTGCTTCCATTCACCTAACACTGGAGACTTCCTTGGGGCACTTTTGATATAGGCAGAAAGGTTGGTTTCCCAACCAGGCAGCATAATGTAGCTGGTATGAGGCACCTACTGCGTATGTAACAGGATTGTCTGGTCTGACCTCAGTGAGAAAAGACACACCTAACCCTCAAGATACTTAAGGCCCCAGGGAGTGGGGAGGCCTGGCGGGGTGGGGGTAGGGACATCTTCTTGGAGACTGGGGAGGAGGAATGGGAAGAGGAACTGTTGGATCGGGAGTAGGATAATGACTGAACTTTATGCAGACTAAAGATAATTACAAAAAAGAAAAAGAAAGGTTGGTTTCCCTTTGCTTTATTCAGAAAGATTAAAAAAGTGAACTTAAGGCTGAATTGCAAGCTGTAGGTGAAACAGCTAAAAAACAAGAGGTCATCGGCTCTCTTTGCCAGTTTTCTTGTGAAGCTTATTGGGATGAATAGTAACTCAGCTTTTGAATAATTTGGAAGTGTGATTGGAAATTGGCAGGAAAACATTTTGGAATTTTTCTATCTTTATAGCATTGTACACACATGAATTCAGTGCTTAATGGAGACTGAGTTGCTCCATTGCTTTATGTTCAAAGGAGTTATGTTCAAAGGTGACTGAGCTACAACTGAAGCTTGGAATTAGGAACAGATCCATTGAGAATGTGTTGAGGGTTTCAGTCAAAGCCAGGAGATCACAAGCCGCAGCCCTGTACTTTAACCAGGCCTTGGGCAGCTAAATTTGGTGTTATGAGCTGTAGGAGCAGCTGTTCTTCCACATGTGTGTTTGGAATATAAAGTCTTGTTTTCCCACAAGATTTTGCTGGACTTGGGACTTTGGTGTGTGTTTTCCCCTTTTTAGATAATCCTTTGGTTCAGATCATAGACTTTTCTTGACTTACTTTCTGTCCTAGAGAGCAGGTGACAAAAAGTCCCACTCCCAAGTAATGATATTCTAGAGATTCTTTTAGGCACTTTCCTCTCTTTTCCTGCCAAGTCTGTGCTTCCTTGTCTCCAGGGCATGAGATGCTGAACAGAAATAAGTAGCCAGCTGTGGAGAAACAGACTTGGGTGAATATTCGCTTCCCCTAAACATAGCCCTTATTAAATCTTAAAGAGTTATTAAAGTTATCAGAAAGGGAGATGCACTTCTTTGTTGCAAGCTTTCGAAGAACATGTAGTGACTAGGAAGATGGGGTAAATGTGTGATATTTGAGACAGAAGTATTGTACCACAAAATACCAAGCCGGGAAGATGCACAGAAAATGTATATCTTTTTTTTTTTTTTTCAGAAAATGTATTTCTAAGATATCTAGGCCAACTTGTATTTATAGGAGGAGATCCTGGAGCATTTGAGGGAAGATGTAAATATCACATCATAGGAGCAATTGTAATACACCCATGGGAACAGGCCTGTATTTATAATGGAGAGGGAAGGCACAAGTATTCCCACAGCCAACAGGAATACTTGAGAACCTGATAATTTATGAACCAGGTGCTCCTTTACAGTTATAGAGAAATATTATTTTAGTTATATCACCAAAGCGTAACTGTTTATGAATTCCACATACATGAAATCATATGTAATTTTGTGTGTGTTTGAATGCTTTTGCTCAATATAGTTAGTGAGGCTCTCCTATCTTCTATATTAACAGTACATTTTATATTGCTGCACAGACAGTATTAGATGAATAAAGTAAGCTTTGCTTGCCATCCTGTTATTGATCTCCTAACTTGTATCTTGGTTATTGTTAATTGATCCAGTATGTACTAGTTTCCCTTAGAAATACATCTTGGGTGCTACTGTTAAGTCCTGGTAGAGGAATGTATATGGTTTTAGATTCACTAGATCTTTGAGCTTTAATAGGTGGAAAATAATTCAAACAAACAGACAGACAAACAGATGCCATAAAACCAAACATATATAGTAATTACACTTTTTATTGATGTGAAAAATAATCTGATGAAAGCAACTTGAGGGAGAAAAGTTGGATTGACTCCCAGTTTCAGGCAATGTCTATGATAATGGGGAAGCCATGGTAGCAGGTACTTGAGACTTAGTCACACTGCATCAACAACCGAGAAGGAGAGTGTGACGTAAGTGGGACTGAGTTGTAAATCCTCAAAACCTACCCTCTGGTGATCCACTTCCTTAAGCAGGCTCTGTCTCCTAAACATCCCCAGCTATCCCCCAAAACCCAACACTTGAGGATTATTTATTCAAACCCATTAGATCACAGGGAATATTTCACATAGAATCCACAACAATATATAACAACAGAATATTTATTTTCTTTCACTGACACAAATTAATCCAATATTACATAAGTAGAATTTGCTTTTGGAAGATCAACACTCAAGCTATACACTGCTTACTTTTGAACTTATGTGCAGTGCAGATTAAGCTTAAATGCTGCCTAGAAACATGGTCTACTTTCCAACAAAAATCAAGTTTATGGTGCTTGTATATCTTGCTTGCCAAAGATTTTTTTTTTAGCAAATTTAACAATAGGAAAAGAGAGCAAGAGTAGGTAATGTGGCTTGAACACAAGAAAGTGCATGATGATATAATTGAACTCATTAGTTTGTAGACTATTTACAAAGCAAAGGAAGCACATTTGTGGAACACGGGAGAAAGAATCTGTTCTATGTCTAGGGGTGGAGCATCAAAACTAAAATTTAAAATCAGAAAGTATCATGCCAGAAATACTACCTCAAATTATTCTAAAAACCAGTCTGCAGCCAAGGCTGAGCCAGTAGGCACACACTCCTGCTCACAGTGTTCCCAGCCCTGTCTACTGATTCTCACATTGGTTTGTGTATGCACAAGAACTATGCTCTACACTGACTTTTTAGTCAGATGCACTTTCTTCATTTACAGTATAGGAATTTGGTGATTTCAAAGATGAGACTATTTCTATTTGTTAAAAATTTACCCTTATATTCTGCAGATACTATCTGTCAGATGTGAAGTTTGTGTATTGTTTACTTTCTGTTGCTGTTATAAATACCACAACCAAAAGTAACTTAAGAAGGAAAAGTTTATTTTGGCTTACAGTTCCAAAGAGATAGTCTATAATGGTCTGGAAGCCATGGTGACAAGTGGCCACAGAAGGAAGATGGCAATCACACTTTTCTGTCCATACACAAAGGGCAAGCTGAGAGAACTGAAAGTTACTGAAGCTATGACCTCTCAAAGCCCACCTCTAGTGGTGTACCTCCTCCAGTAAGGCTTTAGGTTTTAAAAATCCATAACAAGCTGAGGTAGTCTGCAGCCCCATGGAGGGAGCAACAGTGTCAACTGGCCTGACCCCCCCCCCCCCCGGTCCTCATAGAGGCTGGACTACCAACCAAAGAATACACATGTAAGGACCCATGGTTCAGACCATATATGTGGCTGAGGAGGGCCTTGTTGGCCATCAGGGGGAGGAGAGGCCCCAGTAAAGGGGAATGTCAAGGTGGGAATATGGGAGTGGGCAGGCGGGTGGGTGGGAGGTGGAATTCCCTCATAGAGGTAGGGGAGGGGGAGGGAATAGGTGGTTTCCAAAGAGGAGACCTAGAAAGGGTGAAACATTGGAAATGTAAATAAAGTATCAAAAAAAAGGAATCAAAAAAATAAAAAATAAAATAAATAAATAAAAATTCATAACATCCCAAATGGTACCACCAGCTAGGGGCCCTGTGCTCATGAGACTATGGGGAACATCTCTTATCCAAGCCACCCTACTGGTAAGGATTTATTTCTCATTCTATATCCTGCTCCTTCATGCAATTCTTGTTGTCTTTGCTATAGAGAGGTTTTTAGTTTTATAAGATTACATTTGTCAATTGTTAGTTTTACTGTTTGCACTAAAGAATCATAGACGGACAGTCCTTTCCTGTGCCTGTAAGATAAAGTATACTATTCATTTTCTCTCCTCTAATAGATTCAAGGTATCAGGTCTTATACTGAAGTCATTCATTTATTTTGAGTAGAGTTTTATGCAGTGATATATGTATATATATGTTTGTGTGTGTGTGTGTGTGTGTGTGTGTGTGCATGTGTGTGTGCATGTGTGGTTTTTGTGAGTGTGTGTGTGTGTTCTCATACCTACTGGCTAACTTTCATAATGACAGATCTTTGTATACACACTACTGTGGGAAATTTAAAGCCTGCACCACAAAATGGAACTCATGCCTGGTGCAGTTAACCTGGCCCAAAAACCTATTGATTGGTAATTTACAGGCACTAGGGGAAAACACAATATTATCCTTCTGCTCAGTGGAAATAGTATTAAACCACCCCACTAAATTATTGATACCAGAGATTAGTGTATCTCTCAGCTCTTATCAGAGAAGCTTCTTTTTGTCAATTACTATAGAGACCTAGACTGGACAACATACAGAGGATAACTCTAAAATGCTCAGTTCTAAATGGAACATTTTTTATCATATTATTTTCCCCAGGGAGCATGGACCATGATGGAAGAGGGGATAAAAATTGTAAGAGCCAGAGAAAGTGTATATCCACAGAAAAACAATATTTTTCAGCCAGGACAGGGGTGTTGTACACATGAACTCAATAGCAGCTGTGATTTCATGTATAAGACCTGTACCAGATCAATGAGGCCAAAATTCTGTATGGATGGTGGAAGGCCTTATGAATTCACAATTCTAACTAGGATCTATTGGCATGTGGAGAAGGGAGAATCTGTTTTTTAGGAGGTTTTGTCCCCTGAGATGCTGCCCATGTCCCAGTAGATGGTTCTATGTTGGCATATAGGCAGCAGGAAGTAGACTTACTTGGTTTAAAAAACAGCACATGAAGTTCTAAGAGGAAAACAGGATGACAGAAAAGGCATGAATTGGAAGAGAGGGTAGATTTAATTACAAACATTATATGGATGTATATAAATTAAAAATTAATTAAAATTGTCCCTTGTCATAAAATTATTAAGTGTGTTTTCAAAGAATGTGTGTGATGACTGTTCATGGCTAAGAAGGACTGTCAGGTGAGTCCCTTCAGATAAGATGACTTGGCTCAGGATGTGTGCCCACAGGCCCAGGCTTCTGATAACTACCTGCTAATCCTGTGAGCATGATATCTGAAATTAGTTGAGAAAAATCAGACTCTCTAATGCACTCAACTAGACACTTCCTGGAATAAATTCACTGTCATTATGATTTGTGCACTAGGCAGCTGTCAATTGCTTTTCATTATTTTTGTAGTGACAAAAACACAAGGAACCAAGTCATTTCTTTTTGCTCATTTGCTGTCTTGCTAATCTAGACCACCATGGTATAATTCAAATAGATCCTGGATACATGTTTGACTTGTGATGAATTTTGCCAGACTCACTACTTAATAAGCTAACACTAGAACTCCTCTCCACAATCCACAAAGGTAAATGTCAGTGAAATAAAAACAAGAACTTACACAGAGATTAGCAGACTGAGAATGCTCATATTTCACAGAGGGAATGTAGCAGTGGCAATTCTACCTGGGGACCAAGTATTAGGCTCTATGCAAGAGCAAGGCAAGACCGAGAAGCCAAACCTTAGAGACAGAATCTAGAATTAGGTCCTGGAAGAGGGCCTGTATCTTTTATGAATTCCATGGGAATCAAAGAAACTTCTCTGTAGGAAAATATTCCTATTGTGGTTCTAAAAATTGTCCCAAATTAACCTCAGTTAATATCAACTGCTACTTTTAACATAAGAAGAAATGCCACCTGAAAGATTAGTCAACAATAACAACAACAAAACCAACTGATTTCCTGAGTTCTACCTCATGTATTAGAATTAACAGACAAATATAAAATAAACATGTTTAAATGGAAATAAATTTATAACAAACATAAACACAAGCTATCACATAAATCGAGTCCTCTGAAATTTATGAGCTGGATTAAATGGAGATACATTGAAAAGGGTTATGAAAGTATATGCTTTCTGCCAATTATCAAAATTATGTAACATGTCACCCAGCTGACTAAATATCTTGCTACAAAGACTTCCAGGGTTTCTTTGTGATTTGAGAGTACTCTTTCTTAAGGCATCATGACTAGTGATTTGATCTTGCTGCCAATTACAGTGTAAGTTATTGTGATGAATAGTTTTATGTCAACTTGACACAAGCTAAAGTTATATGAGAGAAGGGAGACTCAATGAAGAAAATACCTCCATAAAGATCAGGTTGTAGGCAAGCCTGTGGGAACATTTTCTTAGTGATTGAAGAGGGAGGGCCCAACCCATTGTGGGTGGTACCATCCCTGGGCAGGTGGTCCTGGGTTGTATAACAAGGCAGGCTGAGCGAGCCATGAGGAGCAAGCCAGTAAGCAGCACTCTTCCATGGCCTTTCCATCAATTCTTGCCTCCATGCTCCTGCCCTGTTTGAATTCCTGTCCTGACTTCCTTTAATGGTGGGCTAAGATAGAAAATGTAGGGCAAATAAACCCTTTCTTCTATAAGTTGCTTGTGTCAGGCTGTTTCATCACAGCAATAGTAACTCTAAGACAAATTCTATTATGCCATTGGGCAACTCGACTCCCTCACAGTTTCTCTAAATATTATCTGCAGCTTGTAACATTTTCAAAGGTAGATAATTGCACTCACTTGCTTAAAGAAGTGTCCTTTGGGGACTGTCAATTAAGAATATGGTGAAGTGACAGACTTCAAATAGATCCTGGATACATGTTTGACTTGTGATGAATTTTGCCAGGCTCATTACTTAATAAGCTAACCCTAGAACTCCTCTCCACAATCCAGAAAGGTAAATGTCAGTGAAATAACAATTGTATTCAATGCTCGTGGCCCTGCTCGCTCTGGGCCCTGCTTGTGATTGTATTCAATGTTATTCTTACATTCTTCTTCATGACACATAAAAATAGTAAGAATGTCAAAGAAGACTGCTGGGTAATAGAGAGGCTTAGAAATCACCTGAGAGCATGTAGCTGATCGCAAATGGAACAGTTTCCTTAACTGTTAATTTTATCACTTCACCCCATGCTTCTCTCAACCCCATAATCCATTTACACATTGCCGATCAGACTTATAGCCATGACAATCAACCCTTCTTTCATCATGGTTACTGGTAGGCCAGCCTTAAAAAACTCTTCAGGCTTCCTGGGGCTCCATATCCTGAAAGATGAGACTGTTCCACATTATCTGCTTCTTCACTCTTCTCCTTTCATATCACCTTTATTCAGACTCCAGATTTCTCCACCAAAAAGTATGTAACATTTCACTTTTAATGTATATTCACTTTTTCTACCTTTTCTACTGTCTATCTAGCAACTGACTAGTAACCACTAGGTACACAGCATTCGTGCATACCACACACACACACACACACACACACACACACACACACACACACACACGCACAAACTCACATATACCCCACAATTATTGGTATCCTTTTACTTCATTAAAAAACAATTGGTAGTTAAAGAACAAACTTTTGTAGCCACGTGCAACTTTTTTATGATAGTGGAATTACTTTTGAATGGTGACTGCTATTACAGAGAGTACTTAACTCTTTTTTGTTTTATTAACTTTTTATTGATTCTTTTTGGGTTTCATATCATGCATCCAAATCTCACTCATCTTCCTGCTTCTTCCTATCTACCCTCCACCCTTACAACCTTCTCCCTCAAAGAAACCAAAAATATAATATATATCTCTATCTATCTATCTATCTATCTATCTATCTATCTATCTATCTATCTATCTATACCTCATATGAAAGCTGTAGTGTGTCACAGTGTGCCCCACAGTATTGCTTTTTCCCACTCATCTTATCTTGCAAATGTTCACGGGTCATTGGATCGAGGCTTCTGGCTTCTGCTACACTACCAACACTGGATCCTCACTGGGACTCCTCTCAGATATCCTGTTGTTGCCTTGTGTCATGAAGATCCTGCAACTTTGGATCTGCAGGACCAACCCTTTCACAAGTTCCAGCAGTTCACAGATAAGGTTGATGTTGGAATGAGCCAACTCAAGGCCTGGACTGGGCCCAGGTGGTAGCTTACTTGGTACCCTGCCAGCTCTCCTATACCCACACTGTCATGGTGAGCTCTCCAGCACTGCCCTGGCTAGTTCATCCAATGAAAGATGCAACTAAATAAAGACTGCAAGGGGCAGGGCCAATTCTCCCATTCTCACACCTTCAGGGCTGCCTCTCCTGCACTTTTGCCTTAGGGCAGAATCAACTGTGCTGCCCAGATGAGGTGCAGAACCCACTCTCCTGAGTGCTACAGCCAGAGAGGGGAAGGGATAGCTCTTCAGCTCTCATATCCCTGGGCCAGTTTTCCTGCTTGCTGTAGGTGGAGGGGGTGAGATGGGGAAAGAACATCTCCCTGTGTCCACACCATCTCACAGCAGGCAAGTGGTGGAGCCAGCTCCCCTGCTCCCCTGCCACCAGGGACAGCTCTACTGTGCCGCCCAGATGAAATGCAAGGCTTACTCTCTGAAGTGCTATGGCTGGTAAGAGAGTACTGTGAGCTCTTATGAGAATAGAGATGTAGCCTGGATGACATGAACATCAATTTAACAAAGGAAAATATTATCTCAACCCTACTACAACCCAGTATCCCATGAATACTGCAAATATCTTGCTAATAGAAGAAAGGAGACTTTAATAACAGAAACAGAAAGAATAATACCAACACACAAACAAACTAAGCAACAATCTAGTCTCAGATGACTATCTTCAACACAAAAACACAAACAACATAAAAAATCAAGAGACCATGGATCTTCTCAAACTTACATGTCCTATAGTAACCCTCAGTGGCAAAAATTTACATGAAATTATAGACAAAGGGTATAAAAATAAGATTACAAGTATGTTCAAAGAAGGCATCTAGTTCAGCATGGAAGCTCAACTTAGTAATTCTTAGTAATTATATCTCTTCAACATTGGGTGGGCTTGTATGTTATATACATCAGCTGCTTGACTTTGGCAGGTTTGATCTCATGGGGGCTGTGTGCAGATAGCTATGACTACAGTGAAGTGATGACCCCAACAGTCATGTTATGTCAAGAAGACAGTGTTTCATAGCATCAAAGCATGCCGTCTACATCTCTCGTTCATATATTTCTTTGCATCTTCTCTCCTATATTCCCAGAGCATTGGTGTTATGGAAGTTAATATAGATGTCCCACTTATGATGAAGCACCAAGCCTCAAATTATAAGTCTTTGATTAGTTGTGTATCTTTCCATTGCTATTGTCTACCAATAAGGAAGCTCTGTCCAAAGCTGTGAGAAGCCCAAGTCTATGTATACAAACATAAACATATAGACAACAATTTCACAGCATGCGCATTTAGCAAAGTAACAATAACAGATTCTACCCCAAGGCCAATGATTTCTGCAGCCATAAGCTAAACTCATGCTTTCATGATAAAAGCATGCTAAAGAAATTTATTACTGTCAAAGCAAACTGGAAGGAATAATTTGGAATGAGAAGAAAAATAAACACATCCAAAGGCTATGCAACACACACACCCACACACCCACACACCCACACCCACACACACACACACACACACACACACACATGGACTAATTGTTATAATGATAGTCCTTAAGCAAAAGAATACTAACAAAACACTAAATACTATCAAATCAAAAAAATGAAAGGAATCGATAAAATAGTAACTCTTAGTATTACTGTTTTCAGTTTAAAAGATACAAATGAGTATGTGGTAGTAAAGAATACAATCCATCATTTTTGCTTTCATTCACCCTCAAAGATAGATGGTATTTGAGGAAGAAAGTTTGGAAAAGGGTATTCCAAGCAAATGGAATCAGGAAATAAGTAGGTATCAATATTCTAATAACTGGCAGATTATATTTTGAACCAAATCTAATCAGAAGAAATAAAGAGCACTACTTCACACTCATTAAGGGAACAATCTATCAGGGCAATATGAAAATTCAAACATACATGAACTAAACACAGATGGACCAGTTTTTATAAAAAAAAAAAAAATTAAACTCACCATTAGACAGATGATCTGGACAGAAAACAAACAGAAACCTCAGAATGAATGATACCATAGATCAAATGTCCCTAATAGAAATTTAGAGAATATTTTACTCAAACAACATAGAATATGCATTTTTAGTAGCCCACAAAACTTTCTCTAAAAAACTATATAAACTATATATTGAGACACAAAGCAAACCACAATAAATGTAAAAAAAAAGAACTGAAATCATGTGTTGTATTCTATCTGACCATGATGGAATGAAGCTAAAAATCAATGATAAAAAGATCCTACAGAAAATATTCAAACTTAGGAATATGAAATAATATACTTTGGAATTATTAATTGCTTATTAAAAATTCAAGAATGAGAAAATTAAAATCCAGAGCTGAACAAAAAATGAAAATCAGACATACAAAAGTTTAACAAATAAAGTGCAGGCTCTGCTAACAGAGAAGGTTTTAGCTGTAAGTTACTATATGTAAAAAATCAGAGAGATAATAAATACATTAATTTATGAGACAACACAGTTGAGACTTGAAAAATAAGAACAATCCAACCCTCAAACTAGATGGAAAGATGAGGACATAAATTATGGAATTTGAAATGAAAAAGAAAATTTCAAAAAAAAAAATCAATGAATCAGACAGTTCTTTTGTTTTTTGAAAAGGCAGACAAGATTGACAAACCCTTAACCAAATTAAGAAAAGAAAGAAAGAAAGAAAGAAAGAAAGAAAGAAAGAAAGAAAGAAAGAAAGAAAGAAAGAAAGAAAGAAAGGAGACCAAAGGCAATAAGTTAAAGATGAAAAGCGTATATTATCATGGTTAGCAATGAAATTCAAAGACATTAGGACATATCTTAAAATTTTATTTTTTTCACAAAATTAGAAAATCTAAAAGGAACAAATGATTTTTTTAGAGGCATGTGACCTGTGGATATGAAAAGATAAGGTAAGTGATTTAAACAAGTCTAAAACAATAGTATTGGCAGTAATAAAAATTCTCCCAATGGGAAAAAGTTCAGGTTAGCTGGGTGGGGTAGTCCACACAGTTAGTTCCAGTACTCTGGAGGCAGATCTCTGTAAATTCAAGGCTACCCTTACATAAGATATTCTAGAGTTCCATGACAGCCATAGCTATGAATAGAGGTCCTGTCTCAGGTATTTGAATTCAACATATAGTTCTACTAGACTTTCAAAATTCTATGAGAATAACACTAATTCCTCTCAAATAGCCTATAAAATAGAGCATAAATGAATGCTTTCATGCTTTTCTTATGAAGCCAGTACCAAATCATTTAAAACACAACAAAAAAAGAAAAGTATATACTAATCTACTTAATATAGATAGAACATAGACACAAAATTTTGGATAAAATGTTTGAAATTCAGATTTAATAATCTGTCAAAAAAGATCATTCATGAAGATCAAGTTGACTTCATTCAAAAGATACAGAAAAAGCTCACTAGAAAAAAATCTTAATAGATGTAATTCATCACATAAATTACAAGGAGAGAGATTACATAATTATTTTAGTAGATGCAGAAAAGCTTTTGAAAAAAATCCAATATTCTTTCATTTAAAACTCCTACAGAAAGTAGACACTGATGGAAATAGCCCAATGGAATAAAGACTATATACAACAAATGTATTGTGAACATCATACTAAAATTTGAAACATTTCTACGACGATCAGGCACAAGACAAATGTGCCCCTTCTCTGCCCTCCTATCAATATAGTACTTTAAATCTGAGCTAGAGGAAGACAAGAGAAGAAAACAAGAATATAAACTGGAAAAGGAAAGTTCCTAGATGACATGATTTATATTTAGGAAACCCTGAAGACTCTCCTACAGAGTTCCTAGAGATGATAAACACATTTTAGCAAAGTGGAAGCATGTGAAATTAGCACAGAAATAAATTAGAGAACACTGAGAAATTATGTAGGGAAACACTTGCATTCACAAAAAACCATTCAAATGTATATGATATATATATATATGTATACATAAATATACATATACATATGAATATATATGTGCATATAACAACATTTTTTAAAAGTCCATGAATTTGAAAGACATCAAGGAAGGATTTAGCAAGAGGGAATGAAAGGAAGAAATTATGTATTTACATTGAAATTTTAAAAATAAAAGAAAAAAAATGAAAAAAATAAAAACCCAGCTGGAATAAGCCTAATTAAGGAAGTGAAAGACATCTACTATAGAAAGGAACACTGGAAAGAAAATACTTGTAGATAAATAGAATTCTTGTGGTCGTTTATTGGCTGAATATATATCATGAAAATGGTCATCCTACCAAAGGCAGTCTATGGATTTGATTTAATCCCAATTAAAATTCATTGTCCTTTTTCAGAGAAAAATCTTAACATATTTATGGAATATAAATGATCCTGATAGCCAAGGTAACCTTAAAAACAAACAAACAAAACAAAGCAGATTGTAGCATGTGTCACCACATTTGGTTTTTAAGTTATAATATAAAGCCAGAGTAATAAAGACAGCATGGTACTGGCACAACAAGAGACACATGCATCAATGGAATAATGAGATGACCCAGATACAAAAACGTACAACTAAAGCCACTTGATTTTTGTCAAAGAGGCCAAAAATACACATTGGAAAAGAGACAGCATCTTTGAAACTGATGTCTATGTGTAGGAGGATGAAACTATCCTTGTCTCTCATCCTACACAAAAATCAAGTGCAAATGGAGCAAAGACTTCAGCAAAACACATGAAATCCTGAAAATGCCAGGGGAAAATTAAGGAGTACACCTCAGGATTATTACACTTCAGAAATACATAGTCCTTGGAAGGAGCTTCCAAGGCAGATTCCAGTAGCTCAAGAAGTAAGCCAACAGTTGACAAGCAAGACCTCATGATATTTTTTAAAAAAGCATATGTATCGAAAATGAAGCTACTAATTAAGGTAATAAGTAGTCTATAGAATGAGATCAAACCTTTAAGAGAAGTAATATCAAGTTCATACAAAGAAAAATTTTAAAAATCTGAGTATTGAGAAAACAATCCAAACAAAAAATGGACTTTGCCACTAAACGGAGTTCTCAAACAAAGAAATGGAAGAGCTAATGAATATTTTATTAGCATTACTGAGAAATACAAACTCTGTTGAGATTCTGTTTGACTGTGCCAGATTGACAACAAGTGCTGCTAAGGTTATGGGGAAACCAGAACCTTTCCTTATTCACTGTTGGTAAGAGTGTGAATTCTTACAACCACTAGGAAAATTCAGTGGATGTTACTTAACAAAATCTAAAAGGGAAGGACCATAAGACCCACATATACCATTGCTGGGCACGTACTGTAAAACTCCATATCCTCCATTAGAGAAACTGGCACATCTGTGCTTATTACTGCTCTATATGCATAGCCAGGAAATGAACCAGCCTAGGAGTCTATCAACTGAACTTGCGATGAATATACATGTCAAAATCTAATTCAGATGCAAAGAAAATTGCTGGGGGCTAGAATGGATTAGAGAATGCCTGGAGGCACTGATGATGGGATGTGGGCATTTTGCCCCTCAGCCAGGGTCAGGAGAGGGCAGTTATAGATTGGTGCGAGAGTCTTGCAAAGACATAGTCTAAGAACTGGCACTTGACATTTCCCTCACATGTATGTGGTCAGGTGATCTAGACACAGAGATGTGAAATACTTTGCCATCCTAGAATGGAGTTTGCTAAAGGGGAACTTGAGATACCTTGAGCTCCCCGTAATTCTACTTTCTGATGCTATTTACTAACTTATTTTCAGGTTTCCTATTTGAGGGTTATAAAAAAAGCCATGTTGCTAATAATAACCTTTCTGACTTGGCTCATCAGCCCTTGTAATCCCACAGACCTCAGCTTTAGACTGGTTCCTTTTGTTACCTTTCTATTTCTTTTTCATCCACCATGGGACCTTATCTGGAACCCTGATTCAGGCTGGTTCAGGTCAAAAAGTGCAGTTATAAAATTTGCAGGAAAACAGATGGAATGGGAAAGTGTACTGAGATAATCAATGATCAGAAAGACAAATATTGTATATTCCCTCTTATTTGTGGCTTTGTGTCAAAGGAGAACAGGGATTAGACAGCATATGTGACATGAAAGCAGAGATGCATATATTAAAGGGGATGGAGTGGTATTAGGGAAAAAGAGGGGGTACAGGGAAGGTTAATCAAGAGTAATCATGTATGGAAAAGCCATGTAGATACCTACTGTTCCACAAGCTCATTAAAAAATCTGACTTATAAAAAGAGTTTGAATGGTGGTGCTCTATAGTAGTAGATAATGCCAGTTCCATAAGTCAGAGGTTGTTTAAAAAGCATGACCAACGAGAGTGTGGCCTACTACCCTATGAATTGTTGGTAAGGGAGGCTGCAGAGGCCCCTATGACAATATAGGACACTGTCATTACTTTTGGTTGTGTACCAGAAGTATATGGTAAGACAATATTGCTGAAGACACTACATGCTTTGATTGTGGTACATAGGGATGGCAAGCTTCCTTCTTTGTGGCTAATTCATGGTCACAGAAAGTACTATGCAGACTTCTGGGGAAGAAAAGTTATCAATAGTCTTAACTAGCTCCTGGACTGCATGACCTACAATAATTATTTTTAAGGCAAGATGAATCTATGGTTACAAAATTTTCACAACTATTATGGGGTTACCAGCCGCTCTCTGATTGAATTTCAAATCTGATTCACAAGAAAGTACTTAAGTTAGGTACAGAAAATCTGCCCAAGTGCCTAGGGCTTGGGAGGTTATAAATAAGAACCTACTACTCTTTTCTTCAAAACATACATTTTGTTAAACAACCTTGTAAATACTTAGAGATTATTGTTACTGACAGGCTCCATCAGAGATACTTCTTTCGGCAATGTACTGCAATTAACAGAGTCATAACTGGTCAAAGTGCTGAGAAAAGTACCAGTGACTGTTAATTGCTCAGCCCTCTGTATTATCCTGTCCAAAGTTCAGAGAACACCAAAGAAAAGGGGACATCTAGAACAAAAGAGATAGAGGATGGGAAGGAAAGATGCAAAAGTATGTCCTATAATTATGATATAGGCATTGAACTTATTAAATGACCGACTCTCTGGTTGTCTAAAAATGACCTGAGCGTGACTGAGCCTGTGGATTTCACTGTGGATATAGACTGGCTCATGAGGTCCTCCCTTCCTTGAGGGGCTACTGGTAGTTAATGGATGCTAGCAGAGGGGTGTCATTTCTTCAGTTGTGTAGCTATTGACAAGTTGTCCATGTTCTAATTAAAGACATAGGGTCCAAACCAAAAACCTTAAAGATAAAACAGAAATTTTTTGGTAAGAAAGGTTTCAGTGGGAAGGGGAAAGGAAGGGCATAAAGTAATGGGTGAAGAATATGTCCAAATATTATATATATATATATATATATATATATATATATATATATATATATATATATATATATGAAATTGTCAAATAATAATAGAGCAATGAGAGAAAAAAGACTGTCAAGAAAGTGAGCCTTTTTCTTTTTTATTATTTGATGTAGGACATTGTCTTAGTTACTTTTCTGTTGCTGTGATAAGACACCTTGACCAAGGCAACTTACAGAAGAAAGAGTTTATTTGGGGCTCACAGTTTCAGAGGGCTAGAGACCATTGCTATCATGGAAGTTAACATGACAGCAGGCAAGAAGGCATTGCACTGGAGCACTAGCTAAGAGCTCACATCTTTAGGGAACAACCAGGAGGCAAAGAGAGCTAACTGGGAATGGGATGGTTTTTTGTAACCTCCAAAACTCCCCCTAGTAATGCACTTTCTCCAACAGGGCTACACCTCCTAATCCTTCCCAAATAGTTCCACCAAACTATTCAAATAAATGAGGCATAACCAAATATTTAAATACATTAGCATAAGGGCTAACCACCAATCAAACCGCCACAGCCATCATAGAATGTGGTTTCAGAGAACCATCCCAGAAATCTATGAGAATCTACTTCAAGTGTGTTTGACAAAACATTGAATCTTCAGCTATCGGTGATTATCATTATGTTAATACACAGTGGTCTTTTGTGATCCCTGCCTATGCCAATTCTAATGTTACAAGTCTATTCCAGAGTGTGTTTCCACAGTTTGTATGATACATATTAACCAGATACTCAATTTTTTTTAAAGGATAAAGCTTTTGTTCCTGGAGAAGACTAGAGAAGTCTCTTCTCATGGGACTACATTCTAGTTATGGAGTTCTAGGTAGTGGCAGAAAAAAACTCTAGTGGAGATCAAAATTATCATATATTATATATGTTGTGGTGAGATTCCTGTACAACTATTGCCAAAATGACGCTGATCTCTATTAAAGAAGGACTGTTCCTCTCTGCTATAATGGGTTGGAGAAGTTTAGTATTCTAATATTCTCAAACTCATCAATCCAAATGAACTCATCCTAGGTTTCAGAATAATGGTCATAATGACCTTAAGTTTGAAATGAAAGACCATATGAACCATCTACACAGAGTTCCGTACAGCTCTGCTACCTTCATAGTCAGACTCTAGGCTTGGCTTTATGTCACTGTCTGTACTGCAATGACCACAGATTAGAATGCGATGCATTTGCTGTATATATACTCTTTGGTTTTCAGAACATATCTTACACTGGCAATTAACCTAAGAGTGCAACATTTTTCTTCATATGGGTCAAAGGCAGTCCTTCTACTTGACCAAGTACTTAACAATCACCATTTTAATGCTCACTGTGTATGCAACTTCTGTAAATGCCAACCCTGACCTGTTCCTAAGCCATAACCCAGTTTGCTACTTGTGAAAACTTAAGTAATTTTAAAGTAACTCTGTTATGGCTACATTCCGAGCTTTATTTTCATCAAAATTTACCACCAAAAATATTATTCCTGCTGCTTTCTGACAGATTAGTAATCCAGTTCCTTCTTTTTTTTTTTTTTTTTTTTTTGATACTTTATTTACATTTCCAATGTTTCCCCCTTTCTAGGTCTCCTCTTTGGAAGCCACCTATCCCCTCCCCCTCCCCCACCTCT
This sequence comes from Uromys caudimaculatus, assembly GCA_028551405.1. Classification (NCBI taxonomy): domain Eukaryota; kingdom Metazoa; phylum Chordata; class Mammalia; order Rodentia; family Muridae; genus Uromys; species Uromys caudimaculatus. The sequence goes on along the minus strand of CM052701.1, from coordinate 39,360,852 downwards.
ATGAGGGAATTCCACCTCCCACCCACCCGCCCACCCACTCCCATATTTCCACCTTGACATTCCCCTTTACTGGGGCCTCTC
>CM052701.1:39339155-39360271 GCA_028551405.1 Uromys caudimaculatus | reverse complement strand
TAATAAAGACACATGCTCTACTATGTTCATAGCAGCCATATTTATAATAGCCAGAAGCTGGAAACAACCCAGATGTCCCTCATCAGAGGAATGGATACAGAAAATGTGGTACATTTACACAATGGAGTACTACTCAGCTATTAAAAACAATGATTTAATGAAATTTGCAGGCAAATGGATGGAACTTGAAAATATCATCTTGAGCGAGGTAACTCAGTCACAAAAGAAGGAACATGGTATGTACTCACTGATAAGCAGATATTAGCCCACAAGTTCAGAATGTCCAAGTTTCACTTAACAGTAACCGCTGGACTGAGAGTGAGGTACCAGATGGAGGGGTTGGAGAAAGGTCTGAAGGAGCGGAGGGAATTGGTAGCCCCATGGAGGGAGCAAGAGCGTCAATGGGCCTGACCCTCCCCCTGGTTGTCCTGGAGTTCAGACCACCAACCAAAGAATACACATCTATTGACCCATGGTTTGGACTACATATATGGCAGAGGAATCACCTCGATGGCTATCAGGGAGAAAGGAGAGGACTTTGGGCCTGAGGGTGCTAGAGTGCCCAGTAAAGGGGAATGTCAAGGTGGGAATATGGGAATGGGTGGGCGGGTAGGTGGGAGGAGGAATTCCCTCACAGAGGCGGGGAGGGGGAGGGGATACAGGGTTTCCAAAGAGGAGACCCAGAAAAGGGGAAACATTGGAAATGTAAATAAAGTATCAAAAAAAAAATTAAAAAAATAAATAAATAAAAATTAAAAAAAAGAATAACTCCAAAATAAAAGTGTGTGTTTTTAAGACATTCTTTCTTTTCATTGAAAGTATATTTTTTCATACAATATATTCTGATTTGTAGCTGTCCCTTCCCCACTCCTTACAGATTTCCCTTACCCCTCTTCTTAGCTGACACAAGCCACCTGTCCTTAAGATTTTCTATACTTCTTATCTGGAAGGGCCACCATTTACTCAGGCTACCTCTACAAAGCAGTCTCAATAACACTGTTTCCAGTAGTCAGGAGCCATGCAGGGACCAAAGAAGATATGCAAGTAGCCGCTCATCCATCATTTGCCTTATTAAATTGTATACCATGTTCATAAACACCATCAGTGGTTACTAGTTTCCTTCCCACTCATTTACACACGTAACCTTTCCACCACTACACTGTCATTTATTCCAAGGCCACATCATTGATGTGTTAATTTGTCATTGTATGCCTAGAACTCAGAACAGATTGCAAGCATGCAGAAGTAAACCATTACATGTTGTAGAATTAATAACTGTACTTTTCTGTTTTATTAAGTATTGTATGATTTGAAGTCAAATTTAAAAGTGTAAAATTATAATATAACTCCTTACTTTTTTGTTTTACGATGGCTGGGGATGAATTAAAGACTCCAGAAGAGTTTAGCTACTTCTGTTGTGCAAATTTTTTGTTGGCGTTCTTCAGTTTTCTTCATTTTTCTTCAGTGTTCATTTTGGCAACAGACAGAAGCATTTCACCACAGTGTATTCCTGTAACAACATGGTAGCAACATAACCACCAAAATTATGCTTTTTTTTTTTTTTTTTTTGCAAAAAGTATATAAACATTCATTTACTTTATATTCTCCAGCATCATTTTTTGCAATCTCTCTCACATTCTTAAGCAATATATCTGTATGTTGTTATTTGGATTATCCTCTCCATGGTGTTTATCTTCCCTTAGTACTTTGCATCTGTAGTGTAGATTTTCTCTACTCTATATAATCATTGCACTGTGAATCTACAATATATGTCAGACCATATAGGGGCAGGGAATATAACCTCTTTGCCTGAATAACTGGAGTCTACTCAAATAACTGAAATGTATGTCTGACTATATGTATATGTGTACATATATATGTATATATAAATATAGAAACACATATTACACAAGACCACTAGGTCATACAGTGATACTTTTCACACAAACATGTAGTGTGCTTTGAGTTTGTATTTTACCAATATACCTCTACTCCCCTCTTTTTCACTCTTGTCCAATTCTGTTAGCTCCTATTGTTCTCTCAGACAGTTAGTAAATGCAATGTATCACATAAATAGATTCAAGGTCGGAAGTCACAGGGTTATGTCAAGTGGTGCAAAGAAGCTTTCTGAGAAAATCCAATGTTCCATCATGATAAAATTCATGTAAAAACTAGGATAAAACAAATATATCTCAACATTAAAAAGCTATATATGGAAAGCTTATAGCCAATATTGCATAAATGCGGGGGTGTAAAAAAAACTACAAGTATTTACACTTTTATCAGAACAAGCCAAGACTGACTACTTTCTCTATTCTTACTCAACAGAATACTTTAATCCTAGCTAGAGTGATAGGACAAGAAACAGAAATAAAAGTGCTAGCAAAAGAAAAGAAACCTCTCTCTCTCTCTCTCTCTCTCTCTCTCTCTCTCTCTCTCTCTCTCTCTCTGTGTGTGTGTGTGTGTGTGTATGTGTGTGTGTGTGCTTGAGTACTCAAAGGCATATATGTCCTTTGAGATTTTTAAAATCTGATAAACACTTCTAACAAAGTAGCAGAATCAACTAAAAAAATCTTTTCTGTACACAAAAAGCAAGCATTTTTGAAAATAATAGAAATAACCTTATTCACAATTACCATACAAATCTCTTGGAACAAACCTAACAAAGATGCAATGGACCTCTTGTTCTGGTTAGATTTTTGTTAACTTGACACAGGCTAGAGTCATTGGGAAAAGGGAACAGCAGTTTCTAAAATGCTTTAAGTAGAGTAGCCTGTGGGCAAGCCTTTGAGATATTTTCTTGTTTAATGATTGATGTGGGAGGGCTCAATGCATGAGTTGTGCCATCTGTGGACTGATGGTCTTGGGTTGAATCCAAAGCAGATTGAACAAGCCTTGACGAATAAACCAGTAGGCAGAGTTATTCCATGACTTCTGCATCAGTTCTTGCCTCCAGTTTCCTGCCCTAACTTTCCTGATGACAGACTATGAAGAGTAAATGAAATCAACTCTTTCCTCCCCTAGTTGCTTTCGATCATGGTATTTTATCATAGTAATAGAAAGGACACTTCTACAATGAAAAATCTAAAAACACTAAAGAAAGTAGTAGAGAGACATTAGAAAATTGAAAGATCTCTCTCACATACTTATGTAATAGAATAATTAATGCAATTAAAATGAGCATCCAACCAAGAACAATCTACATATAGATTCAATTTAATATGCATCAAAATCACAATTCTATTTTTCACAGAAATAAAACACACAACCTTAAAATTCACATGGAAGCACAGAAATCCCAAGATAGAAAAAGCAATCCTAAACAAAAAAGCATAATGCTGTAGGTATCACCATATCTGGTTTCTAATTATACTACAGAAACAGTAACAAAAATAGGATTGTACTGACCCAAAGACACACACGAAGATCAATGGTACAGGTCCAAATGTACAGAGGATCCAAATATAAACCAATAGAGTTAAAATGACCCATTTTTTGGACAAAAATGCTAAAAATAAACACTGGAGAAAATACAGTCTCTAAAGCAAATAGTGCTGGGAGACCTAGTTATCTATCCACATGGAAAAGCAAAGTGATGCTAGATCTATCTTTCTTCCTATATGAAAATCAACTCTAAACACGCTAGAAGAAAAAGCCATAGACACACACCTCCATGTATATAAGCTTAAGTATGGACTTCCTGAATAGGGCTTCAGTTACTCTGGAAATAATGGCAACAAGCAACAGACTGGATCTCATGAGAATATAAGACTTCTGTGCAGCAACCCTCCAATTGCGAGAAAATATTTGTCATCTATATACATCTGACAGAGAACTAATAGCCAATGTATACAAAGAACCAATAAAACAGTGATGTGCTTTAATACAGTCAATTCCTGTTATTTGCAGGACTTATGTTTTCTAGAAGTCATCACAAACACTAGGATGGAAATGTCGAATCCATAGGGAAAATGGGACTGGGGATCTGAAAACCACTAGTATCAAGATTTCGATCAACCAGTTGCTATACAACCTTATTTTCTTTCAATGGATATTGCTCTAAGGTATTTGATCCATGAATCATGTTAACTCATTTATACCAATGAGAGACCAAACCTACTCCATCTTGGAAGAAAAAAAAAGCCTGAGAATTTGATCTGCAGCTAAACCCAAGTGCCAGGAAGGACCCCATGGCTTGTCTTTGGCCAGAGTTACTCCCTAGCTACTTCCTAGCAACAGTTAAACAAAGATTAGTCCGATTGTTTCAGATGGACTTTCAGACCATTTATGATTGTACATGGTCTTGTTTCAGAGCACTCACATGCTAGCTTACAATAGTCATTCAATTAGATGCTTACCAAGAAAGATGGATCCCCCCCAACACCCTTACTTGGTTTCATTTTCTATAAGACCTTGTCTTGAAAAAATTTAGGGGCTGCTTCATCAAACTGACCTGTGGGTTGGTGGTGAATAAGCCCAAGGTTGAGTTTATAATAAAAAGACCCTAATGTGATCACATCAGAGTTGGCTCCTCAGTAGTCTTTTGGGGTTCATGAATGCTTCCTGGTTCAACACCAACAGCCAACGACATTGTACCTGGAGACTGCATAAAGCTTACCTAAGACATATTTTCTCTGTGAAGCACATCAAAGCCTTATCTTGCTTTAAAACACCAGACAGTCTGACCAACCAACCACATGAATGACTCCCTGTGGCCCCACTGCCCCACCCCACCCCTGGTGTGGAAGGGCAACCCCAGGGATCTTTAAACCTACCTACTGGAACACAATAGCTAGGTACTAGGTAGTGTTTGCATTAGAAGCTAACAGGCAAATGTTGGTGGACAATGTTTTGCTTTATGAAGAGTTCCCAGTTGACAATCCACCAATAAATATGATATCCATAATTAGTGTGTCATCTGGTTTAATATTGGTCAGAGTTGCATGCATGGAGATGAACTTACCAGCTGTCACAAAACTGTTCTTTGTTCTTGTCACCATTGGAAATTGGCTACCTTTCTAATAACCCTGAAGAGGGGTTTTATAATCATCTGTTAATATGGCATGTGATTTCTATAGTATGCAAACACACCAATGGGGGATTTATCTGAGTTTTCTCCCAGGGTGGTGGGATTAAAGTCATGCACCACCACCACCTTGTTCACTGTAACTCAAGAATTTAGAAAACAAATGACTGATGGATATCTGCCTGTTTTTACTGGGATTAAAGGCATGCTGAATAAAAGGCACTGCCCTATTGAATTATTTTATTTTAGTTCCAAATCACTCTGAGTCCTAGAGATTTAAAAAACAAGTTTGAACTGTAGTACCTTTTGAATTTTCATAAAATTTGTTAAATTTCTTAACTGTATTTTTAATGAAAAACAACAAAACTATCCTTTTTATTTAAGAACAAAACTCAAAACCTGGTGTCCAAGATGGCATGCCCCAGGTGGCAATCTACGGTCTAACACTCTAACATGGAATTAAAGCACATGGTTTAAGAAAATCTTTTTCATTTCATGCCATTAAGGCAAGTGTACCTTTGGTTACTTATCATTTGGAAATATTATTTTTTATTTTTTCATGCCTGATAAAAGAAAAGACATTTGTTAGTCTTTATAAGTTTGTTTGGACTAAATGACTAAGCTATTTGATGAACTATTGCTTCTCCTTATTCAGGAGTTCTCTCCTGTTTGAATCTAATGTTTATCAATTTTGATAGTATCCACAGCATTCCTTCTCCTGGGGAAACAAAGACAAAACCTCTTCCCCAATGTAATGCTTATCAAGGATTCCATTCTGTGGTCAACACATCTTTAAAAATACACAGGATGATTTAATTCAGCAGGTTTTTTTCTACTATCTAATGTCTCTCTGCAGCTGTTGATCCTTTCTTATTAGCATTTAAAATGTAAAGTTAACAAAGCACTCTAATACACACACACACACACACACACACACACACACACACACACACACACACACACACCAGACAGCATCTGAGCACTACAGTGTGAAGGGTGGCATTTCAAATGAACATTACCATCTGAAAGCACAGGAATGGGAAAAACCACATGGTGGACTTGTATATACAGAATTTACAAATAATGATAATCAACTGTGTATACATGAGCCATATCTGAGTTATAGATCTAACAAGTTTTTTTTTTTTTTTTACCTTGCTATGGGTCAGTACAGTATTGCTAAGTAAATAAGTAAATAAATATTGTAGATAGGTGTGCTGAATATTTTTATGTCAACTTGGCAGAAGCTAAAGGTATCTGAGAGCAGGGAACTTCAATTAAGAAAAGACTCCATAACATCAGCTGTAACAAAACCTGTAGAGCATTTTCTTAATTAATGATTGATGCAGGAGAGTCCAACTCATTGTAGATGGTGCCATTCCTGGGCTGGTGGCCCTGGGTTATATAAAAAATCAGCTTGAGCAAATTACAAGGAACAAGGCAGTAAGCAGCAGCATCCCCCCCATGCCTTTTCATCAGCTCAAGCCTCCAGACTCCAGCTCTGCTTCAGTTCCTGACTTTACTTCCTCCAGTGATGAACTATGATGTCGAAGTGTATGTCAGATACACCTTTTGCTCCCCAACTGACTTTTGGTCATGGTGTTTCATCACAGCAATAGTAGCCCTAACTAAGAAATAGGTTAGGAAGAAAGCAAATATATCTTTGATATGAATCATGAAAGATCTAGGAATTTTTAAAAGCTAATGTTTCCTGTAATAGTAGACAGACAAATGGCAGACTGTACATCTTTTCTTCTGCCTGGTGTTACTAATTCCTCAGCCACTTTTCAGGTGTGATCAAAGCAAGTTTGCTTGAAACAATTCCAGAGTGACAGCCCATGTCATCCATTCCAGGGCCGATCTGGAGCACTCATTGAAGATTGCTCCAGTTCTTCCTAGGATAAAATTTTTGTTCTTATTTTCTTATTTCACCACATGCACCAATTAGCTGGGCTAAATAATGTATGCACATAGGAGGAATAATTTATTTTGAAAAAAGTCTGACATTTTGAGACATATGCAAAGCATCATACTTTACCAATTTCTATTTCAATTAAAATTGCTTACAACTCTCTTAAAATATGAGTTTGTTTTCTAAAGCTGTTGCAAACACTGTCCAGTTGGTTTACTTCTCTAAGTTTTTAAGTGATTAAATTTAACCTTGATATATTTGTATTTTATGGTAAATAGTTGGCTGGTAAAACTGTCAACCCAAAAGCACATTCTGTGTGGTAAATGATCCTTGTTAAGAACAGCAGGATTTGCTATCAGTAAATCTTATGTAAGTAAGACATCCTAGGAAGAGGGTCCTAAATGGCCCTACATGCTTTGAATTAATTCAAAATTAGCTAAAATACAAGTAGACATAATTACTTCTTAGTCTTGTGACATCTTTTTCCTGTATTTTACAATATCAGAAAACAAGTCAACTTGTTATGGAAAAAATTTTACGAGTGACTTAATCATGTAGGTGTGACATATAACAAAAGACAATTTAACACATTTTACAAAAGCAAAACTTTTGATCCAGAAAAACAAAGGTACTGAAGTGCATTTTGTGGTTTATCATTACATTGTATTAAATTTCCTATACAGCTATTAATCTTTTGCTTTGCATTTTATTTCCAAGAATTAGTATTACCTAATGTGTTCAAGTTATATTGATAATAGATTAGTAAAGAATAAAGACATCAAAACTAATTTTGACACATGCCAGACTCCCTTTAAAATTTCTTTCTCAAAGAAATGTTTATTTAAATACCTCTTATGAAGTCAATCTCTGGATATTAGTTTTAAAACAGTTGTTTGAATTTTCAGTAGACTACATTCAGATCAAACTTTCACCTCAATTCTGAACTTGTTTTTAGTTTCTGCCTTTTTAGGAGGTCCTGATGCCAATTGACTTTAATGTTTGCATGCCTCAGCTTCAGTAAAGGATTGGCTGTGGTACAGACTCAGGCTCCTTCTTGTACTAGGTGAACCATTTGAGTTGATGGATTTTTCACTAGTTCATTGACATATTCAAAAAATGAAGACAGATGTGACTTTCTGGAATATGGAGTAGTAAATGGGATAAAATGGAAGTGACTAATAGCCTTTGGGAAATAGAAAAGGTAATTAGCTCATGTTTTCATTAGTATATAAATCAGTCCACACAATTTTTTAATCATTGAATTTAGATTCCAAGCAAAAGCAGCAGCAGAAGAAGAAGAAAAGAAGAAGAAGAAGAAGGAGAAGGAGAAGGAGAAGGAGAAGGAGAAGGAGAAGGAGAAGGAGAAGGAGAAGGAGAACAAGAAGGAGAACAAGAACAAGAACAGGAAGAACAGGAAAAAGAAGAAGAAGAAGAAGAAGAAGAAGAAGAAGAAGAAGAAGAAGAAGAAGAAGAAGAAGAAGAAGAAGAAGAAGAAGAAGAACAACAACAACAACAACAACAACGACAACAAGAATGAGAACAAGAACAGGAAGAACAAGAACAGGAAGAAGAAGGAGGAGGAGGAGGAGGAGAAGAAGAACAAGGACAGGAAGAACAAGAACAGGAAGAAGAAGAATGAAGAGGAGGAGGAGGAAAGAAAGAAAGAAAGAAAAAGAAAAGAAAGGAAGGAAGGAAGGAAGGAAGGAAGAGAAAGTAAACAAACCAGGGACACATCAATCAAGAAGAAAAAAATTAACAAGTCACAGCTCAGTAGTGGTGATTTAAAAAAAAAAAGAAAAGAAAAAGAAAAAGTCAGAGTTCATCTGCATTTTTGTCAAGTGAGGGCATAGATATCTCTGTGATTGTGTGTCTGTGTATGAACAGAAGTTTCTACTCCTCATAGATTCTTGGAAATTTTGAGTTTTCAATATTGGATACACAGAACTTCATGCATTATATTTTCAAAAGCACAAAAAAGTCATTAAAATGATGACTCAGATATGAGCATATAGGGAAAGTCACTAAAAACTTCAAAATTCTACCTTCTATAAAACAGAACCAAACTTCTCCATCAACTGTGTAGCCCACAGCCACCCCCTGCTTGTCTTCCTTCTCCAACTGAAGGATAGCCACACCTGGGCAGATGAGTTTTAAGGAGTTTGGCCAGCATAGGTCTCTCTAAACCTGAAATCTGATAATGGCTGCATCATATACCTTTTACCCCATCTATATGGTTTTCAGATTCAAAATTGAGAGTGGAAGATTTGATATGTGATGTGGAAAAAAATTAGTGATCACAAAAGATGTTAAATCCATCAACTTGAAGTCTTCTAACAACCTGGAGGCTTTGAAGTGAAGGGGAAAAAATGTCTTCACGTAGTAAGCCTAACACTCCATTTATGTTTCTCAACTGTTGTTTTCACCAAGACACAATCCTTTCTAAATGAAATCACTGCAGACCATCCTTCTCAAAATACTCATTCTGCACCATATGAGAGCTCTCATTGCCCTCCCCAATGTGGTTAAGTTAGCATTCTCAGATGCTGTGCTCCTCTGCTCACCTGTCAGTGGTTACCTGCACAAGGTTTACGCAGAGTTTTATGACCAGGTTTGATAGTGTAAAAGTCTAGTAGACAGCAGGCTGGCAGGGGCAGTTTTCTATACTCCTCCTCTGAGGATCTGTAACAACATCACTTTTGTTTCCCAGCTACTCTACTCATTTGCCTCCCATGATCTTCATCTCTGTGTACAATGAAACATTTATAACCAGAACTCAGCATCCTGTCCTCTTTACTCTGATGGAAGGAGATGTGCTTTACTTCCACGGGAGAGAGAGCAACATAACAGAAACACTAAACATTTCACTAAATAACATTGGGGTGGGGTTGAAAACAGTTTACTCAGAAATGGATTTTTCTCTCATTCAAAGCTTGAAAACTGTGGCATATAGGATTACATTTTTGTTGTAATTATTTATGCACCTGCAGAGCAAAACCTCTCCAGAGAAATTTCTCAGAGCCCACAGATCTGCATGCTGCACCTGGATTACCTCAAATTCGCACTGAGAACTATTTTTTGCTTTTGTTTTCATGGAATAATGAAGATCATTTTTTAAAAAAGGCATGTTCACCTTTTCCTGCAGAATAAGTCCCTGCTTTGAACATATATCCTCTTCACTTCTCTGGAAGGACCATGTTTTTCAAAGGCTAGGAACTGCACATTCTCATGTAAACATTCTTTTTCTCTGACAGAACACTCATAATGGGTTAGCTTTGATTTTTGAAGTAATTATTCTTTATACAGAGAATCAAAGCGAAAAATCAAGTTTGAATACACTGTGTTCTTCTGGTCTGGTGGAAAATCACTAACGTTTTTGTATACTAGATGCCCTATGTTTCAGGTTCATTGAGATGAACTTGATTTTTTTTTTTTAAACTTATCTGGCTGCATTGTTCTGAATGTGGACTTCCTCAATATAAACACAAGGTAATGGTAGCACTCATGTACATAATTTTCAGAGAACTAAGTGATATTGTGTACGTGTGAGATCATTAGAGTTTCATCCAATATTAGGTTTATAAAGCTGTTTTAATTCTTAAGTGTTTGAGGCTTAGTTAATTAAGTTTATGTAACATAGAAATGAGAATGTAACATAGAAGTGAGAATGGTGGTATGGAGAGGAAGACAGAGAGCTATTAAGAGCAGACAGGCTGCCACCCAGCAGTGTTCCCGATCATCCTTCTGATCATGGTCAGGGGTGTTCAACAGCAGATCCTGAGATTTTTTAGATCAGAAGTTCTCAGCCTTCCTAAGCCTGAGATCCCTTAACACAGTTATTCACCTTGTGGTGACCTCCAACGATAAAATTATTTCATTGCTACATTATAACTTTAATTTTGGTACTGTTATGAACTGTAATGTAAATATCTGATGTATGACACCTCCCCCCAAAGTCAGGCTCCACAAGTTGAGAACCACTGATTCAGACAGAATTCAGATTTGTGTATGTGTGTGTGTGTGTGTGTGTGTGTGTGTGTGTGTGTGTGTGTGTGTGAAATTGCATGTGACTAAAACCACATCTCCCCCTCCTCCCTCTTACTCTGGCAAGCAACCATCCTAGCATTATTGAACATACCTGTGCCCAAGAAAATCCAATCTTTGTTAATCCACATTAGAATGACTCTGGCACTTTTGACACAATATTTTCAAGCAGCAGTAACTAGAATTTTTTATACAACAAAATCAAGAAAAATAATCACTACCACAGCACAGCATTTATTTTAACGTTTCTGATGAGTCTTTCAAGTTCGTAGATCTCCTTTGGAACTCTAATTATTTTACTTATACGTCTCAAAACATTACATGGCTGCTATGCTAATGCAAAAACAATTCCACGCCTCAGTGTATACCTAGAAGATCTGAAAGCAGGCACATAAACCATTGTATAGGGATGTTGATAGTGTTACTATTCATAAACCATAAATGGTAGAAACAGCACAGATATCCATTAAAAGATCAATGGATGAATATGATACAATATATTAATATAATGAAATACCATCCAGGCATAAAAATGAATGAAGCATTTCAAACTTGCTATAAAGTGATTAAATTCAAAACAATTACATTAAAGGTAGAAATGGTGACTCACATCTATTATCTCAAGTCCTGGGAGGCTAAGTCAGGAAGACAACAGCCTGGGATACACTGTGAGTGTCAGGCCATAGGAACAGTATATTTCATCTTTTAACTCCACCTCCAATAATTTCACTAAATAAATGAAGTCAGACATAACACCCCTGTATAATTTCAGTCGATTTTAACATGGAGAATAGGTAAAAGTACAGAAACAGAAATGAGGTTGGTCGTTTTATGAAGACTTGGGGTGTAGGCAAATAAGGAATGACTATGTAAGATGTATAGAGTTTTATTTTATAGTAAAGGAAGAGTCTTAGGATTAGATAGAAGTGGTGCTTGTAAAATTGTATAAATATATAGATTCTACTGAATTGTTCACTATAAATTGATTGATTTCATGCTTTGTGAATTTTAGCTCAGTAATCCAACAACAAACTTTATTTTAAAAATTGGTTTCTTATCTTTTTATGAGTACAAAAGGAGCCCATGACTTGGCCGAGAGAACCATGTCTACAAGTAGGAAAAGTTTCCTGGCATTCATAGTCTCTTTGATCTATGTGAAGAATTTGGTCTAGGATCTTAAAGAATCATCTAAATTTCCATCATACAAGTAAGTGTACTTTGTTATCCTTAGTCTTGAGGCTGGAGTTGGAAGGGAGCAAACACTGCTCCCAGTGAATATGAAACAGCTGGCAAAACAGTATTTTCCATGCATATAGTGTACACTTAGAAGAATGTTCTAGAAAGCATGCCATAATTAGGAATGCTCAATAAATAATATTGCACCACAACAGCACACCACACATCTTGAATAAACAGAGCACCTCTATTCAGCAGCAGTACTCCTCCAATGTACCATGCCACCTACTTTGCATATACCCCAAGTATAATAGTTCTAGATTGCTATTCCATTATCCATGTTTTTTTTTCACATTCAATACATACAATTGTGATGTCTAGTAGTGACATGCTATGAATTTCAAAAAATGGTCATGAATGAAAGGATAGTAAATTATTGTAGGAAGGTTGGAAAGAGACTCAGAAAAGGAGTATCTCTTAATGACAAAGTTCTTTCCTAGTATGCCTGAGGCTCTGAGTTAATCTCTAGCACAGAAAAAAAGGGCTCCAAGACATTTGAGAGGAAAGTTGAATGTGGTATGCATGTGGATGTTGGGGTGTTTAGAATGAAAATGGCTCATAGGCACAAATACTTGAATATATGGACCCCAGGTGGTGGAACTGTTTGAGAAGGGCTAGGAGGTGTGACCTTGTTGGAGAAAGTGCATCAATGAAGGAAGGTTTTGAAAGACTCACACCATTTCTAACATTGTTTTCTCTGCTTAGTGGTTGTGAATCACAACATGAGTTCTCAGCAGTTCCTACATGCCTGTGCTCCACCAACATGCTCAGACCCTCTGAAACAGTAAGCTCCAAATTAAGTGTTCTTTTATAAGTTGCTTTGGTTGTGGTGTAACCAGAGTGATAGATAAATAACCAAGACACAAAAATGGGGAAGCATTATTCTCTTTCCCCTGGGATGTTGGAACTTTTTTTTTTTTTTTTACTAGTAACATTTAGAAAAGTTTATTTCAGCTGTTATCATTGCTATCAGTAATGATATATGACCATCTTCAGTATTTCAAACTTTGGAAAACGTCAATTGTGTTTATTCAACATCAGATTTCAGAGCACTTTAAAGTCATTTCCTAGTATCACCAATTGTGAACCACAGTTGCCAGGCCATATTTTCTTTGTTATGACTATAGTGAGCTTCATGTATCTTCATTCTTGTCAGTAGTTTGTGTCAAATAAGAATTCATCACTTGTGTGTTTACAAATATCATTCTTCATCAGCCCATTATCAAACAAGAAGCATGTTACCTCTATTCACAGTTATTTCTCCTCCTAATGATTGGTTGTGTGTAAAGAGATCATTTGGGTACAAGAGATTTCTTGATGTCAGAATAACATTGATGAATTGGTAATTTGAATTTTTCCAGATTTGTGGTCCATTAGTTTCTAGTCTTTCTCTGTTCTTTCATGAATAGTTCTGAAGATGGTGAGACCATAGGCTTTTCTATCAAGTGAGCTTGAGATAGACTTTCCATGGCATTTGAGGTTCATAATTGGATGGCCTTGGGTCTTCAGCTTCACTGGCTTCACACTACAAACACATCTATCCTTCAATGTATAAGAAAGAAGACGGAAATGCTCTATAATTTTACATTTAACATAACTTTCTCAAATTTGACAGTAAGCCTTAGAGATAGATGCCAGTGATGAAAATTAAGCTGTATAAATTATAAATTTATTTTTTAATCAGTCATCTCTTCCTAAGTTGTTATTACACAAGTGAAAAAATAAAATTGTGATTCATTTATTCATTTGTAATTTAGATTCTATTATTTTATTGTTACCATTTGTTTGTAACACACAAGCAACCAGAATATAAGAGCTGTATTTTATCACTCATAGGATTTAGGATTTGGGATTTGGCTAACACAAGATATAATAGTATTGCTTATATTTTTGGGAAAGAGATTTTCTTGCATTAGGTGAAGCTGATCTAGGCTGGTTTTAGTAATGTGACCTTAGCCAATTACTCTCAGTCAACTAGAGGACTCATCTGTGGTAACAGATTTAAGGAAGATAATTTCTGGGTGTATACTTAAAGGAATCTAAGTAGGGATATAATAGAGATACCTACATATGTAAATTTATTGTGACACTATTTACAGGATCCAAATTATGGAATCAGCCTGGGTAACTATCATTGGATGTTTGTAATGAAAAGATGATGTTCATACACAATAGAGTTTTATTTAACCATAAAGAAGGAAAAAAAGTATGCAATTTATAGGAAAATGGGTGGAATTGGAACTTCAGATGATCATGTTAAGATAAATAAGCCAGGCATAGAAGACAAATGCAGTTGCTTTTCTCCCATATGGTGTGTGTGTGTGTGTGTGTGTGTGTGTGTGAGAGAGAGAGAGAGAGAGAGAGAGAGAGAGAGAGAGACAGAGACAGAGACAGAGACAGAGACAGAGAGAGACAGAGAGTGACAAAGAGAGACAGAGAGACAGAGAGGGAGTATTTGGGAACAGAAAGAGGAACAGATGGAGCAGGAAGCAGAGGCAAGAGAAAATAATGTAGAGAATACAACAGAGTAAATGATATACACATAGAAAAGTGGTGTGATGAATAGCACTTTTTTTGCAGTGAGTGTGTACTAACTTAAAAAGTAAGCATTGAAAAGTCATGTAATATGTGAAAATAGAAGGCAAAATGCTAAAAGAGATTAATGTGGATTAAAAAGGAAAATAGGTAATGATTTTCTATTGACCAACGAACAATGACTAAACCTAGAGTCAGAGGGAGAGATCTATAAAGTTATTTGATCTAAAGTTTTTTTAACATGACAGAGCAAGGGCTGGGATAATTTTTGAGTCTATTTCATTGAATAGATTTACCTTTGATTTTTCTGAACTGATAGATTTACTACAACTACCTCACAGCTCTGACCAATATTATTCTCTTTCCATCTTGGAGGCAAACATTGATGAGTCATCTAAGCCATCAATATTTGGAATAAATCTGTGCCTTATTATAATCTTCCATCACACTTTGTCCATATAAATCTAGGTCTAACAAGTCCCTAGTTATTGTCCCTACTTTAATCTTGCCCCAAGAGAGTGTTTCTGCAACACCCAGAAACATTTTTAATATATCAATTAAGTTATGTTCTTTAAGTACAAAATTCTCCAATGTCTTCCCCATCATATTTATAATAAAACATCGAATGTTTAGAGTTGGCCCAATAAACCATCTGGACCTTGTTTCTAGCTATATATGCCAACTATATTCATATTATTCATCCATCCTGACTCTGTCATAGACACTTGCACCCTCAGTTTCATTTTGACCATTCATGGCTTCAGGACATTTGTGCATGATAACTCTGTAGCATGGATTACTATTGACCAGGCTGATCATAACATCTATCTTAGTTACCTTTTTAGTTCTGTTGCTAACACCACTACCAAGGCAATATATCAAAGTAAACATTTAATTTTGGGCTTATAGTTTCAGATGGTTAGAGTCCATGATAGTGAGTCAAAGGCATGGCAGCAGCAATAGGTGAGTGCTCACATCCTTATACCAAAGCACTAGGTAGAGAGATCAACACTGGCAATAGAACCAGTCCTTTGGAACCACAAATTCCTAGGGTAAGGGCCATAGGAAGCCATAGCTTTTGTCAGTATAGCATAAGAATGGCCTCTAGCCCAGTTGATAATATTTATTTCCTCTGAAACTGCTTGTGCTGGGCCTACATAGTCCACATTGCTCTCAAATACCATTGTCTTCCTATCTCCTACTAGGATGGCCTATTAAGTCACACTTACAATGTTAAAGTGCTTTCCCAGTTGAAAGTCACAAAGTCTTCCATACTCTTTTAAAGAACAGCATGGTCAAGCCTATAATAGTGATATCCCACTCCCTGGTACCAACTTGTACATTAGAGGCTTTTCTATTGCTGTGATTAAACACCATGGCCAAGACAACTTATAGAAGAAAATTTTTCCTGGGACTTGTGGTTTCAAAGTGTTATTGTTCATGATCACCATGGAAGGAAGCAGAGCAGTGCTGGAACAGTATTTGAGGGCTCATATCTTGAGACATTATCATGGGACAGTGAGAAAGAGAATGTCATGAGTCTTTTAAAACATCAAAGCATTCCCTAGATACACCCCCCCACCTCTGAACACAGTCAAAAATCCGTCTCAAATAGTTCTACCAACTGAGAACCAGGTATTCAAATATAGGAGCCTGTGGGAGTGTCTTTCATCCAGACAATATCTTGCTATGGGATGCTTCAAATGATTATTATATTTAATGTGAAGAAACAAAGTTATTTTAGTCAAAGTATAGGGATTAATACATTATAGACACATAATGGATGATTTATTTATAAAATAAGCTATCTTTTTGATTTTCTCGTGCTTCTATGTTTGTATTTTTTTAACCTTCATAATATTATGAATTATTTTCTCAGAACAGTACTTAATTTGTATGTAGTCTCATCTTCTACCTTCATGCTTCTTTTGGTTTATGGGTCCCATTTGCTATCCCATTAATTACTTCTTCACACTATAATTGCACTGACGTTTAAGTAAAAAGTCAAGGGGCTGTAGAGGTGGCTTGGAGGTCAGGAGACCTGCTGCTCTTCCAGAGGATTGAGTTCAGTTTCTAGGACCCACATCAGGCAGCCCACAACTGTCTGTACTTCTAGCTCAAGGGAGGATTGCTACCTGCTTCTGGACTTTGTCAGCACATGCACACACACGTACACACACACACACACACACACACACACACACACACACACACTCACACATAAATAAAGATAAACCTTAAACATTTAAAAAAGTTTACTGAAATGTTTTTACAAACCAAGTCCATAGTTTCAAACAAAACAAAACAAAAATAACTAGACCCTGATTATGTTTGGAAAGAACAAAAGCATAGGGCTTTCTCATGCACTTAACTCTATCCAAATGTGACAATCAACTGCATGTGTTAAAAATTAAAGGTATATTCTCTGTGGTGTGTTTAAGGGAGTAGAACCCTAAAAATACAATTTATGAGTTTGTAACACTGCCTTAAGTTATTGCTGCCAAAGACATCCCCCAAAACATGTGAGGATATAGCCAACATTAATTCATCAGGTTATTTATTCAAGCGCTGATTTTGATACTTGTAAGATACCAGGCAGGACCAGAAAATTCTTTCAGCAAACCTGTAGACACATAAGGAAATCATATTCTTCTTGTTTAAAAGCCTGTGGTTGAGTTGTCAAACAGTGGTGTTAAACTGAGGATGACTTTCATGATAGTGAAGAAGGTTGACTATAGTGCCTGTCACTTATTGCCTAAGGTTGTTGAGAGGATGAATGTAAATGAGAATGAACTTGGTTCGCTTTTATTTCCAATCTGTTATATTTACCAGCAAATGAACCCCTAAAGTGATACAATACACAACATGCAAAAAGTGTCTACATTTCTACGATCTTCACTCATCTTCCCTCTTCCATTTGTCACCTCCCTTGCTACTACAACGTGTGACTTCCTCTCTACAATAGCATTCTGCAAAAGGCAAAGAAGTAAGATCTTTTAGTTTTGATTGAATTTTGAGACTCCTTTAATAGGTTTCTATAATCAAACACTGGAAAGAGACCATTTATTTTGTTTTATAAACACAGATATCATGTGTGAACCTGAACTGGTGATCTCTGTCTCAGGATAGCAGAGGAAATACCACTGGGAGACTAAGGAAAGAAGAGACATAATGATTTTTAGAGAATTTCCAGCTTGTTAAATTCGTGCCAGCTTCTTGATATTACTAAATATCACTGCAAGTTCAAGGAAATCCCTCTGGAGATGATTTAATACTCTTAGAAAGAGCAATAGTAATCTAGCTTTATATATGATTTGTAAAAACGAAATGTGAATACCCAAGCTACTATGCCATCTGCACACATATACAGATTCTGTATGTCTCCAGGGAAGTGAAGTTCCAAATAAATCCTAAATCACATTCTTCTAAACATAGTTCTGAATGCTCACATGTTAAATAATTAGTTATACATAAGACTTCATGTTTAAAACAATTAATATATCCAATGAGCTAGAATGTGGCAGCATACAAATTAAAATAAGCAAGGGTAATGAACACTTAACATAATAAGAAGCAACATGGCTTGTTTTGATTCTCTTCAACTGTTTAAATTAAATGGTAGATTTTATCAGAAAACTTGCCATGATAAAAGGAAATGCCAATTTTCACCTAATCAAATTGAACAGTGATGGTGCTTCTCTTATAGAGTTCTACTTTTTAACGATAACTGTATAGCATAAGACACGGTGAAATCTGCCTGGGCAAGGTGATGTGCTAGGGAGGCAGAGGCAAGTGGCTCTTTGTGAAATTGAGACTACCCAGGCTTACGTAGTGAGTGTGAGGCCATCCAGGGCTACAGAGTGAGATTCTGTCTCAAAAAAAAAGGTAAAATCTGTTCTTTCCAAGTACAGACATCTCATTTCATATGCATTCAACCAAAAGATAAGTATGTGCTTACTTGAGAGTCCTTCAGGCACTAAAAGTCTCTGATAAACATGCCTGGCAAGAGTCCGGAGGGAATGTGAAGATGTAAATATGGGTTCTCACAAAATCTGCGGAATCCTTAAGAGAAATACACTGCATGCATGCTAAAATCACAGAGATCAGCCACCACTTTATCCCAAGCAATTGATTTTCTCGTTCACTGAATCTTGATTAGTGAGTATAAGTTATCAGCTGGCTTTCTTTGCTAATCTTTGATCTATTGTGTAAAACCTAAGTTTTCAGCAATCGAAAAATTAGAAATGTTTCTCAAGAGTCAAAACAAAGAACAGGAAGTGGGGTCTGCTGGGCTTTGATGTACAGCAAGCAAGAGCTTCATTAGTCCTGCAGGCACTAAGATTTGATAGAAAGCTCAAATGGATACTATTTTACCATGGACCTAGGGCTTTATTCAGCAACAAGTATTTGTGAAATATATTTTCTTAACAAATTCAAAATACTTTACACTAAATGGCAATAGCCACAAAGAAAGCCAAGAATATGAGTCACAGCACTCAAAAATATCAGTGATTGAAAAGAGAAAATTAATTTTTAATAGTGAATTTTATTTTACCCATTGTGACAAATGTAATTGTTTTCCATGCTTCTGTCATGTGTTTGCATGGCGGTCATGGGTATAGTGCATGTTGATTTGAATGATATCTGCAGCAACACTTCTCAGTAGCCATGTGTGGTGACTATTCTTGGTTGTCAACTTGACTACATCTGGAATTAACTAAAACCCAGTGACTGGGTACACCTCTGAGGCACATTTTCTAATTAAATCATTAGATGTGGAAGACACAGTTATTTTTATTTTATTATATTTTGAAGAGTTTATTTTTTATTTATTCTTCTCTTATATATTTCACCCTGACTGCAGTTTCCCCTCTGTCCCCACCTCTCTATTACTGACTTCTCCTCAGTTTCCCTTCAGGAAAGGGCATGGCCTCTCATGAACATCAAACATGGCATTATCAAGTTGCAATGAGACTAGGCATCTACCCTCACATTAAGGCTGGAAGAGGCAACCCAGTAGGAGGAAAAGGATCCCAAGAGCAGGCAAAAGAGTCAGAGATAGCTCCTGCTCCCACTCTTAGGACTCCCACAAGACACTAAGCTATACAACCGTAACATATATGCATAGTGTCTGACCCATGAAGGTTCCCTGATTGTCGGTTCAGTTAAAACATACTTATTAGCAATAATAATTAGTAGTAATTAATAATTAGTAGTACTTATTATTTTTAATCACATGTGATTGACGCCTCCCTTCCTATTATTTACTGTGATTTCAAACATAGCAGTTTGGTGAATTTTTCCAAGAAAAAAATTGATATACATTGTATATTATAAAAGCTGACATTAGCTAGTTGATTTTTGTTTAAGCATTTAAATATTTCTGTTTAGAGCAGATACTTTGCAATGGAGGTGAAATATACTATTAGCAACTGGCATTAATTTTTGTCTACTATTTTGCCTAGGGGAAATTTGTAGTCACTAAAGTGTGCCAGAGTAAAATCCATAAGTTTTAGGTAAGCATTCCAAATAAATAACAAAACATATTGAAGTATATTCTGTAACATAAATTAAAAAGCAACATGGGATATTTAAAGAGAATATAAATTATCAAAAATTAATGGCCCAACTTTATAATAAGCTTTTAATGTTAATTAATCTTTAGGAAACTTATCTGAATTGAAAATTGATATGCAAAGATTTTCTCTAGGGTCAACTGTATTCATTAAAATGATCTGTATATTTATTAGGTTGAAAAGAAGGTACAGTCATCAGCATGAATGCTAATAAGCCATAAAACCTCTGGACAAAATGAATGCAGTCCACAAAGTATAAAAAGTATGAATTAAAGTTATTTTACATTTATTTTCAAACTGCTTATATACATTAACATCAATAAAGCATTTTAAGCATTTAGGCTGCTGCCAAATTATCTGCTCAAGAAAAAAACCACATGGTCATTTCCATAGATGCTGAAAAAGCACTTGGCAAAATTCAACATCCCTTCATGATAAAAGTCTTGGAAAGATCAGGAATTCAAGGTCCATACCTAAACATAGTAAAAGCAATATACAGCAAACCAGTAGCCAACATCAAACTAAATGGAGAGAAACTTGAAGCAATCCCACTAAGATCAGGGACTAAACAAGGCTGCCCTCTTTCTCCCTATCTTTTCAATATAGTAATTGAAGTTCTAGCTAGAGCAATTAGACAACAAAAGGAGGTCAAAAGGATACAAGTTGGTAAGGAAGAAATCAAATTATCACTATTTGCAGATGATATGATCGTATACCTAAGTGACCCGAAAAATTCCACCACCAGAGAACTCCTGCAGCTGATAAACAACTTCAGCAAAGTGGCTGGATA
>CM052701.1:39242002-39338655 GCA_028551405.1 Uromys caudimaculatus | reverse complement strand
AGGTGGAATTCCCTCATAGGGACTGGGATGGGGAGGGGATAGGGGTTTTCCAAAGAGGAGACCCAGAAAAGGGGAAACATTGGAAATGTAAATAAAGTATCAAAAATAAAAAAAACAAAAAAGGAAAAAAAAAGATAAAAAAAAATTTATCTGTTCAAACAGTAACATGTGGTATGTGTTCTGCTTAGTGTAGATTTTTATTTGCATTCCCTGAGATCGAATAACTTATAACTAATATATGTAAAATGTATCACACATTTAAAATCTCTTATTATAAATTGTTAACTATTTTTACTAGAGAAAAGTTGTAAAACAAAACAAAACAAAACAAAAACAAAAATCAAAGCAGAAAACACCATCAGAACCCCATAACAAAATTGCTGGCATGGCAGTCCATGTTCTTGGAGGATCAAAGTGCTGCCTCGTCTCCTGGCAGTCTCCTGGGCTCTCCTGAGAACGGGAGTCCGTCTATAGAGATGATAATCATATTTGCTATGCTGTACCCACCTACTCCCATCTCCTACACTGCCATCTATGCAAAGGTCACAGAGAGTTCAAGGTTACTCTTATGAGGGTCAGTACTTCTCTCTTATCCCGCTCTCTCCTTTCATCTGCTTCTGATCATATCCTATGATCAGAACACTTATATCCAGAACAAAAATCTCTGAGTAATAAAATTAAAATACTCTAGATATGCTATGTTCCAGTTGCTTAAAGGTTTGTGAAATCCTTATTTAACAAAACATGATTCTTGTATAGAGATATCAATCACCAAATGTTCTTATTAATGACCCGAGATTAGCTGAATAATCTGGAAGAGATAACATTTATCTCCCACAAGTCTATCTTTTGCTTGTGTTTTACTGGACTCTTGTACCTGCAATAATTTACTTTCTTAGAATGATATTGAATGAGAATTAACGAAGAGCTTAAATGGACAGACACTGATAGGGAATGGAGAGTAAATTGTTAGTGAGTCAGACATGGCTCTTTTACACTCACGGAGATAATAGCTTAGCATGGCAGATAATTCAATATTAATTAAACAATTAAGTAGATAATTATACATTTTGATGGATGTGTATTATGAAGGTAATAGATGTTTATGCTGACATGCTAAATACATATTATATATAATTAACAAATAAATATTGCATATATTAAGATGTACAAATTGTTTTGACATGCATATGTCTTGGGAAGTATTCATCAGAATAAGGTTGATTTGTGTATCTATTACCTTACATGGTTACTACCTTTGTCTTCTGGGATTTTGTTGTTATTGCTTGTTTCTTTATTTGGTTTGTCTGTTTCTTTGTTCATTTTGTCCTGTTTGTACACTTGAGAGACTGGCATCTCACCAGGTCTGACCTTCAGCTGTGAAGTAGAGTAGTATTCGAAGAGGCCACTGATCTGAACCATCAAATCAAGCACGGTTTTAATAAACATGCATTGAATGAGTTCCTACTGTAGACTGATTCACACTGAGATGTTCCTGCTCTCTTTTTCTGAACAAAATGGAGATCTTTTCAAAGATCACCATTGGGGAAAAGAAGGTAAACATTAGAAAGATTGTACAGGTTTTCTCCCTGCCATAGATGCACGTCTTTCTAACTCTATCCAGTGAAGTAGGTGTGAGATATTTAAGAAAGAAAGCTGTAAAGTTAAAGTTAATAGCAGTCTTCTGCAGTAAGGAGGATGAAAACCAGAAGAAAGCTTGGATCCACATTGTTCAGAAGCTCAACTTCTAGCATCTACAAGTGTACATGAGAGGAAAAGGTATGTTACACAGATGGGACAGTCTTCCCAGAAGAGGAAAAGGAACCTGGGAGCAGAGTGAGCAACTGGAACACACAGAGAAATGAGAACCACAGGTAAGACAGTAAGTGAGGGTAAGAGAAGGAAGGAGAAACTAAAGAGAAATACATAAAAGGAAGATGCACACAAAAGCAAGGTAAGACAGCTGATGAGGATGAGGCTAAGAACAGATCTGTGGCTATACATTCTCTGTAAGTTGAGGAATCCTAATGTTTCTAGAAGTATTAATAATAAACATGTACTGTAAGTTCTTATTGTTTGATATGAATACTTTTATGAATCTTAATACCACTTGGCTTTAGAGACAGGAATGAAGAGGGAGTACGAGACACCGTGTGGGATATAAAAGTTGGTATAAAACGATGGTTTAGGGTTCCAGAGGCACAGAACAATTAACAGGAAAAATGGGCTTGCTGTGAGTGTCCCCAAGGCCATGAGTGACCCCTCTTGCAGAATTCCTCTTTATGAGTGTTCATTTAATATATAATGTTGTATCAAGAAAACATGAGTTTCCAAGAAGTAGCAATGGCCACCCTTCACTCTGGGCAGCACCAGGTGTTTACATCAGCAAGCCTTGAGTGCCCGGTAAAACATGTGCATTAAGTAAAGATTCGGACCACAGCAGTGCTGAATACTAATCCTAGATTGAATACTACCTCAGCTGCATCCAAGATGTTGTTAAAAAATTTTTTCACACTGTTTTCAAGTAACTTAATTGTGACCCAGAACACAGGTTAAGAATATTTACAGAAATGGGACTGGTGTGTATCTCAGTGGTAGAACATGGGCTTAGCAATGTGCGAGTCCCTGAGCTCAATATCGAGTATGAAAAACAGTAGTATGAATACAAAATTCCAACACCCATAAATATATCCTTAAATCTGGCATCCATTCTTAATCTGCAAGCATGCCAGGAAATATGACCAATAAAGAGAAAGTACCTCTTTGATCAAAATCGGTTCATAACTAGCACAGATATAATAATTAGCAATCCAGGACTCTAAAACTCTGATTATAAGGGTATTTCATGTGCTTGGAAAAGACTGATTTCAATGGTTTAAAGAATGTAAAAGGTGAGGTCTAATTTAAAAAAAAAAAACCCACATATTAGATTGGCTCATACAGATACCACAGAATGAGTGTTTGTGACACTGGAGACATAGCAATACAGCTATTTAACATGACGCAGAGAATAGGTTATAAAATAAATTAATAGCATATCGGTGACCTGTGGAATAATTTCAAGTGATGAATTCTGTGATGAGAGGATAGAGAAGAAAAAATATTTGAAGGGGCTGCTGTGACGGCACAGTCCGTGAAGTGTTTGCCGTGCAAGCATGAGGGCTTGCTTTGCATTCTAAGCACCCATATAAAAAACCAGCCAGGCATGATGGTGCATTCCTGTAATCCTAGCCATGAGCAGACACAGATAGGATCCCTGGCGCTTGCTGGCTACCCAGTCATGCTAAAGCACTGAGCTCTAGGTTTGTCTGAAACGTTCTCTCAAGATCTAAGGTGGAAGTAATCGAGGAAGTGTTCACCTCTGGCTTCCACATTTACCAGTACATACACACACACACACACACACACACACACACACACACACACACACACGCACATACTACTTCAAAAATATCTGCAGATATACATGGCTGAAAGAAATGAAAAATTCTTAAACTTGGTGAATAATGTATAGACAAAGATTAAATATGCCTACTGAATATTCTCAAAAGAGAAATTGGATCAAATATGTAAAATCTTTAGATATTCTTTGCAAAAGAAACCTATTTATTAACCAAACCCCTCAAGACAGAAGTGGTAAGAGGCAGCTCTGATGTGTGTTCAGCAATAGCTTTGCCATCTCTGCATTTGTGTGGATTATCTGTTCAAACTCTGTTGCCTGTCTTTTAGCTGAGTTCATTCTTGTATTTAATAATTTTTGAAATTAACCCTGATTTTCTGTTTACTTCTTTAGCCACTGATACAGCACTGAATCGCCAGGAATGACTCCATATTTTGTTTCCCCTTGCTCTTATAGCATCGTGGCTTTATGTGTTTTGGATCTCTGTTGACAGATAGGTGAACATTTATGACTATTGTATTTTCATGAATGTCCTCCTTAATTGTTTTTAACTGACCTTCTTCACCTTTATTAATATTTTTCTCTAAAATACAGCACCTTAATTTTCTTTTGTTTATGTTGGCATACTATTCCATTATCAGCATTCAATTTTCTCTTGTTTTTTTAAAGAAGGTATCATTTCAAATGGGCAATATATGGATATTGCTATTTTTTCCAATATGACATCTCTGCCTTTTAATAAGGTATTTAATTTGTTTATATTTAATGTGATTATTGATAATGTTACTTTAATAAGTACGATTTGCTAGCCATTTCTTTTCATTGTTTCTATCAAGTTTGTTTTTTCTTTGTGCCAAAAGTAATTTTACTTTCAATTTTGTAATATATATTTGGACATAGAATATTAGACTGACAATTTTTTGTTTCAGTATTTCAAAGACTCTACTGCCTTAACAGTATACTATATTAAGAGTGTCCTGATAAGAGGTATGATATTATTTTTGTTTTTCTGTATGCAATTTTTCTTCTTGTTATCTTCTTTATAGATTTTTCTCATCCTTACTTTTCATTATTTATCCTGGTGTAATTTTTATGCCAGTTATTATTCTTGGGATTACTAGTGCAAAATAGAGACCAGGCTTGGGTGTGGAGAGCAGATGAAGTCTTGAGTGAATATATTGCTAGCATTAGCACTGTCATTTCAAGAAATGCAACATCTCAAACCAATAGAAGTGGCAAAGCCTTCTCTGAGTGAGGTTCAAAGAGATGGCAAAGTCTTTGTTAGGTCCCAGTGTGAACACTGAGAGTGTCTCTATGGAGACGTCCTACTGAGATGAATTAACTTACTCCTTGTTTAGCTGCACACCATGCACTCACCTCTTTATTTAGCTCTGTACTCACTTCCTCAATTAAGATATATAAAATAAACATGCTGACTTTCCACATTGCTGTTGCTGTAGGTGTCACTTACCAGGTGGGCCATCAGAGTGAACATGGCCTACCTGATCCCAGCTTATCTGTACCTCTGTCTGTGTCTGTATGTCAGTCCTTCTTTCATTCATTCACTACCCTTGTTACGTCAATCCCTGAAGCCATGCTGAGTGTGGCACTTGGGAATCCTCTGAGCAGGAAATGCCAGATAGGTCACATAAATAAAAGTGGGGTATTTCTTGAGAGTGCCTCTGATAACCAGAAACAAATTTTAAGTTGTCTTCCAAATCTGGTGTGCAGTGAACAATTTCAATGAGTCTTCTGCAGTCTTGAAACCCTCATGGTCTTAAACACTGCAAAAGTTATATAGATCTTTTTATCCCACCTCTTAATTTTCAAAAAAATCATAGTTTGTAAATATTTTTGTGTTCTCTTTGGCTGTGCATTTTAGTTAGGTTAAAGTCATCGCAATATTTAATCTCTCTTGAAGTAATGATATAAAGATGAAGTAAACTTGCATGCATTGGGGATACTATTCATACTTGGGAAAACGCCATTAAATGATAGCTGCTAGAATTTCTAATATCATCCTTGAATTTTATATAAGCTGAGTTTTACATGCAGAAGATTTAGAAACAGGTAAATTACACCTGCCCAGAGCTCGCTGATATTATTTCTAATTTATCTCAGGAACAGAATGACATCAGTTTCTAATATGAGTCAATAAATCTGCCTGTACCCCATTTCACTGTTAGGGATCAGACTCAAAACCATCTGAGTAAGAGAAAATTGTCAGTAGTGCTGGAATAGTCAATAAATGTGCAAATTTGATGAACCAGAGTCTTCTGCCTCATAAAAGGGAAGACTGTCATTTCACAGAAGAATTCTGTTATAAGAAAATTCGCTAGACAGAAGCTTGTCTTACCACTGTGCCTCATTCTGGAGTCAGGCAAGACAGAAATACGGGAGCAAAATCCTAACAAAACTTGGATACGTCCCTATGAAAGTACAAGTTTATGACAACTGACATGTCAACAGTTTTTGCTTCTGCCCAGCTTTGTTGATTTCGCATCTCATACCAACTAGAGCTCTTGCCCACATTTTATATTTTAAGAATAAAATAATTATTAATAATTCTGATTTAAAAAAACCCCTCTTCTAAACAAAGTCTCTATTGGAAAAAAGTTAAAAACAGTTTTTGTTGTAAAAAATGTTGTTGCTACTTCTGGACTTTATCAGTAAATACCTCAATTAAGCAGTAATAGCCCCATAGGGATTAGGTGACTCTGGGAAGAGAATAAGGCTTTACAGCAATTTAAATATTAAAGGAGCAGGGCAGCAACCCGAAGGCTCTTAACACCAGACACTTACTTGGGTGTAGGGCAAACCTAAGACAAATTGATATTATTTAGAAATTATGTAAAGGGCATCTGTGGGGCTTGGACAAAAAGCTCTAACTTCTTAAGTAAACAAGAGATTTAATAATCCTTCCATCAGTCACCTTCCTTCAAAGGTACGTTTGACTTGTTCTACCCAACAGACAAGAGAGCAGCTTTCTACCCCAGGTCTAGAGAGATACATTTTTTTCTTCTTATACTCTTGCACTACTGTTTTGCCCTTGAGACCATGCCTGGTCTATCCTGTTGGAAAATGAGAGACAAATGGAGCAAATGAAGGTTATCCCAGTGTTCCCATCTGACGCCAGCCTAAGGAACCAAATGCCAGCCAAGGGCAGACAGATGAATAAACTCAGCCAAGTCACAACAGTAAGAGCTGACCATCAAAATCTATAACTTAATCAAGACCCACGAGAAATAAATGCTGCCAACAAGAAGTCACTGATGTTTTAATGTTGTGGTGGAACATCATCACAGCACCAGGAAATTGATATGTTGCCCACATGACTAAATGCTTGAAAATAAAATGTTCAGTCCAGATTGTTTCTGGGGTTCCGTACAACTCAGTGTTCAGTTGAAACACATAAAATCTTGGGCCGAGTGTATTGAAATCTCTTCCCTGCAGCTTACATCTTTTTGTCACAGATTATAATCTTAAACCCTGCTTCAGAATTGACCCCTAGTTAACTTTATTTTAAATTTAAATTTTAATTATTATTATTGTAGTTGAAATGTCTTGGGCAATCATAGTTGTCACAGTTTTGATTGTCAACTTGGCACAATCTAGACTCACCTGAGAAGAGAGTCTCAACAGGTATTATCTCTTTTAGACTGTTCTGTGGGCACGTCTGTGGGGAATTATTTTCATTATATTAATGACATGGAAAAATGCCTACTATGGGTAGGACCATCTCCTGAATTTCAAATTCTAAATTAGATAAAAGAAGAAGGATGGGGAAGAAAATGTACTTAGTGTGCATGCATTCACTCTTTCTCTCTTCTTGACTATGAATATGACTAGCTGTTTTAAGTTCCTGATGCCTTGACTTTTGGACTGTGCTCTTAAACTATGAACTGAAATAAACTCTATCTCTCATAAGTTGTCAGAGTGCTTTACCACAGCAGCTGTAAATAAAACTAAGACAGAAATTGGTACTGTTGTGATAAACTCAACTATGTGTTTCTTATGCCACTTGAATTGTTTTATGGCTGGAATGTGGAAGTGTTAGGTATATTGCCATGAAATACTATGTTTGAAGCAGAGCTTAATAGGCTATTCTAGTGGAGGCCATAAGAAGTGTGTATAATGAAGACTAGCTTATAAGGCTTCAGAGCGTAACAAGTACTCTACCAGTAACTGGACTAAGAGCCACTAGTGTGAAACTTTGGGCAAGAATCTAGCTGCATTCTGCCTGTGTCCTGAGAGCTTGGGTAAGATTAACTTTGAAAGAGATGTACTGATCTGTTTTGCCAGAGAAATTTCAAGGCAATGCAGTATTCAGGGTGGTGCTGAAGATGCAGCTGTAATTGGTAAAATGATCAGTCCTGTAGTAGACATGTGTCAATGTGACAGTAGAGGGGTGTCTTAAGAGAAGACCCCACCCATTACAGGTAACATCTTGTGATTATCCAAATTCATTTAAAGGAAGAAAGCCTAAGGTAAAAGGATTCCATGATCCTTGAAAGTAACTGCTTGGAAAGTATTTTCTTAAGGTCAGCATACAGAAGTGGATATAGTTGTGGTCCAAGGGAACTTGGCTATATCTACAGTTAGCAAAGCTTTGTGGTCTTGTAAGTTTTGTCCATGTGGTACTGGTTTTAAAGGCAAAGATGCAAGATTGATGGGTTCATGGAGAGCATCTAAGACCAGTTACTGTGCAGCAAATTTAGAATTCCTATAGAGGGGTCCTGCAATGGAGAAGCCAGATTATTGAAGATACTAGAGTTATGGAACACATTTATGTAGTGGTCTTGTAATATACAAGAAAAATAAGCCAATTCCATTTATGTGTTATCCCTATAGTACCTGTAGGAATCTGAGCATGTCTATTATGGTTAACAATAAGATTTTTGGATTAATTTCTTGGAGAAATGATATACAGTCTTCACTCTACTAAATAATCATGGCATGAGTTGGGCAAATTGCTTATCATCTCTTATTCTCAAAATTTTCACCTATCATTTGAGGATTGGTACCACATGAGGGTCTTCAGGGGCATAATATGGGAACTAATTGTGACCTCAGGGGCTTGAAACAAAATCCATTCTTCACCAATTTTTATTAGTAACAATAAATGGAATCTCAGTGATCAAGCAGAGAAAAACACCCTCCCTCTTTTCCTTCCTAAATTCAGGACTTTGCAAATCACTGACACTGACAAGTTGTTACTCAGGGATCCTGTATTTTGTTCTCACTTTAAATCCTACCTTAGAAAGATGTAGAGAGAAGTTGGAGACCAGCAGTGATCCTCTCACACGTACAACTTCTTAAAGCATACAACATGTAAAGGTGAATAAAGCAATGTAGTATCTGCTTTCCATAACTCAAAGACAGTCAGTGCCACATAGAGATGACCTTCTTAGGAAAGATTCTAATAAGGATCCTCCCCCCCATCCCCACATGCTACTGTGAATCTGTTCACAGCAAGGGAACCAACAGACAGATGGCACAATAAATGTTAGGTGCCAAGTGTACACTATTTCTTTCATGGAAAAGCCAAATAAAAATGGAAGGAAAATCATTTTACTCTTATTACTGCCTCTATAGCAAAGGTTACTATTAAAACTCAGGAAGATCCACTCACAAATAAAAACAATAGTGGTGTTATTTTATCAAGTCAGTTGGTAAAAGTAGATTTTAATTCTTTTTAATCTTGTGTGGTAAAGGCATCTAGATATCCCATAAATAAATTATACATATTGATGATGATTCTCCTAGATAAAGACTCAAACAGGACTTTAGTTTAAGCAAATAGATCAAGTTCTGCTTAAACAGAAGACTATTCCCAAAGCACTTGCTCTTACATAGGTTGTCTCTCATTTCTGTTGTCTGTTTTAGAATCCTGCTCTTTAAAACACACACATGCTCTCTCTCTCTCTCTCTCTCTCTCTCTCTCTCTCTCTCTCTCTCTCTCTCTCTCATACACACACACACATACACACACACACCATTTTAGGTGGGTCTATCACAAAATGGTATGTTTATGATTTATTTATATACCTGGTTTCTGAATGGTATATCTTGAACAGTATCTCAAGATACATCTTTAGGTGTAGTCATGATAATAAAACACTCTTCAAATGTAGAGCACTATGCAAGTGTGGGAAAAGGAGAATTTACAGAGAGGCTCTCACTTAGTCACTCCTTGCTAGGATGTCCCAGTGGGACTTCTGACCCTGCCAAGAACAGATTTCATTATAAACTCAGTATTGAGATTCATCAGCAGGAAGATGACCTAGAAACTTCTTATCTAAGTCTCTTAACACCTGGTATGCTTTGATATTTTACATGCAATTAACCTGGAAATTATGTATTTATGGCATACATTCTGTTGGGGAATTGACTTTAGCTAAGTAAATGCTCTAATGTGTGTGACTGATGAAGTTATAAAGATTCCAAAGTTATACATCTGGCTGATTTGGGGACAGGCAAGCATAGGGCATAGCTTAGCAATCAATGACTCTACTTGGTTTAGGCTATGCACACAACCCTCTCCTAACAATGCACTTAGCATCCTGGGACACCACACTTATATTGATCTCCATATATACCCTGCTTCTGAACAATGCAGTAAGTTATTCTCCTTGCCAACTCTTTGGTAATGCTCCATGGTCATTTAAACAAACTTGAGAACTATGTCCAATCAGCCCATCTGTCTTGTCTTGGTCTAGACACCTGAACAGTAAGGATGCGTCCTTTGAATGAGCTTTTGTGGGTTTAAAATATTATGTTCATGCATGTTTGTATATGATTAAAACAAAGTACATCGTGGGAAGGGAGGTACAAAATAGAAAATAAAAAGAAAAATATGCTACTGAATCTGCCAATCAAAGTAGAGAAATGCCCATACTCTACCCCAGTAGCAACAAAACTCCTCCCTGCCTTGGACTACACAAAGAAAGGTATGGATGGAAATTTAGAGCCCTAAACATGGAATTCTTAGCTCAAGTTGCCCACTGTTAATCTTGACAGCATATCTGGTCTGTACTGTCCCTTTGTTTTTGAATAAAGTCCCCTGGCTAATTTGTGATCTGTAAGCACCTTTACTTTAATTCTTTGAGTATGACAAAAAGAGCCTGGAAACACCGGATTAGATAACAACTTCCAGTAACACATTCATCTGAACCAACTCCAGTTACACTTGTAGATAGTGCTTCCTAAACCAAAGTGTGTTCTAGTACAAAAGAATGGAGTTTTAGGGAGCCACCTTAGAGGTTCCAGGACCCCTCAGAGGTGGAGTTAGGATGCTGTGACTGGGCTTATTCAGATGCCTTGTATGGTTATTTATTCCATATATATTTTAAATAAGTGAAAACATAAAAGAAAATTGAAGTTCGTGTCAAGAAGAAACAAAGATGGCCAAATTATTCTTCTGAGAACCTGTGAATATTACATTGTATGTCAAAGACTTTTTAGGTTAAAATAAAAATCTGGACTCAGGAAGACTAACCTGTATTATCCAGCTATACACATGAATCCTTTGAAAGAGACAGAGTAAGATATGTAATTAGAATTTTTTTTTCAAGACAGGGTTTCTCTGTGTAGCCCTGGCTGTCCTGGAACTCACTCTGTAGACCAGGCTGGCCTCGAACTCAGAAATCGACCTGCCTCTGCCTCCTAAGTGCTGGGATTAAAGGCGTGTGCCACCACTGCCCAGCTATGTAATTAGAATTTTGATGATGCTATCCCAGACTATTGAGTTGTGACCATAAGCTAATTCTGTAAGTTACTAGAAGTTAGAAGAGGCAAGAGACAGATCTCTTCAGTGAGGGTTTGGATCAAGTGACTCCTGGGGATGCCTTAATTTCAGCCCATTGATGCCAGCTTAAGACTTGTGGCTTTCCAGCCATGAAAATAAACCAGTGTTTAAAATCATCAAGAATGATGTAAGTGGTCATAGTAACCACAGCTATTCAAAGCCTATTGGTGCTTTAAGATCCCTTTAAATGGAAACAAAAGTCCATGAAAGCAACATGTCTTCCAGAACAAGTACCTTCAGTCTTTAATAACATACTCAACAGGCAAACTGACTCATGCTCCTCGTGCTTTAGCGAGATCATTTCAGCTCATTAAAAGGGGAGGACTCTTCTGATTCTGTATAGAGCAATGTGCCAAATACATATAATAGTTAGATAAATAAATTAAGATATTAAGAAGGAAAGAGTCTGGAATTAAACATTATATCTAGGTGACTAAACAGGATAATTGTGGATTGAGAAGCCAGGCCAAACATCATGTCTGTGTCTCTCAGGTGAAAGGCAATATCACAGGAGAAATCCCTAACATGTATGAAGAGTAGAATCATCACCTTCTCTGACAGTTTATGTCTGTTCTAGGTCATTGGTGCTGCGGTGGGACTTCAGCCTGTCTTATCTTGCACTTGATGGAATGATTGGTACCTCATAGTGCTTAGACTAAGCTTGTTCTTTGTTTTCCTATTACTCACAATTGGAAGTTTTGGTTTCTATGCTGCTATGTGTGAGGCCTCTTGGGGAATGAGCTGTTTAGTTTACCTGCAGATGAGCTATGTAGAAATTTTCAACAGCAAGTAAACATGCTTGAAGGAGGAATCAGCCCTTGCCTCTTCCCAAATCAGGTTTTCAGAGTATTTTTCTTTAGCACTCAATTTTAACTGAAGGAATTTCTGGGCAAAAGTGAGAAGCCCATACATTACAAAGCCAATGGTGAGATATAATTAATTATATGACACTTGGCTTATTCAATTTCTTCTCCTATTTCAGCATTTAATTGAAAGCTGTTGGTACCAAGTTATTTGTTATTAAATTGCTATCATTATGTCAAGAGCATCAAATAATACATATGTCTTTGTATACCATTTTTAACTCAGAATGATGACACATCAAAAGTGACATTTAGTTTTAACATATGGAGCTCATCTGACATACCATTGTTAGGAGATGGACGAGTGTTGGCGACTCAGCTTCTGTGGGAGACTTCCCTAAGGAGAAACACTCTCAAACAGCTGGTCAACTCAGCAAATGCTAGATGGTCAATTTAATATTCATAGCTCTTGGCTAAAGGGTTACAAAAAGAGCAGTCTAATTTATCATTGCAATTATGCAGTATTTTTAATACTCTGTGTTGTCTTTAGCCATAGGCATTCGACTTCTACACAGATACCTTATATGACCAGTACATAGGGCTTTTGTTACCTGCACATTCTGGCTTTGTAGGTTTCAGGTTGTATGTAGTTGCTGCTCCATGCCCTGTATACATAATAAAATATTACACATACAAAGAACAAAAAAGTAAGTGCTAAAATCCTCAAAACCTGAAACAAGCAAACAAAAACCTTAAAAAACAAAAGGGGGGTATGTTAACATCCAAGGCTCTCATAGTGAATGTATGTATATGATTTAACACATTTTCCTAAATAATTCTTTTTTAAACCATGCCCTTCCCCCGGAAATCAGCAACAAAGGAAGGGCTTGACTTAAGTTAAAGCCATTTCTTAAAGAGATCTTGTCTATTATCCAGAGACTTGTTTAGATCTTGGAGTTATCTGAATTTGGAAAACTTGTGCAGACTTTAATGCTTTAGCATCTATAAACTGGAATTCAGAAATGCTCCCAATTCTGAAACTGTTTGAACATCATGCCCGTGCCTTCACTTGTGCCCACTGTGATGAAGGAGCTGACTTTCTAACTTTATTTGGTCTGGTTATGTATAAATAAGCACAGTGGTTGATGGTCCCCATGGTGGACAGCATAGGTAGGTTTGGGGAGCTTCTGGCACCTCACAGTTACTTTCATAATCTCTCTGTTGGTATCCCAATCAGATTACCCCTCCTGGCCTCCATCCCAACAGGTGAAGGAATTTTGGCTGTCTGTAGTTTAAATTCATTATGATCAAAAACATTTTTAGTTTTTCCTTTGGTACTTTACTTGAATGAATGATAGCTAAGTAATCCCATTTTGAATACAATAGATGAAGACAGAAAAAGCTGATGAGTCCTTCTATTGTTGGTATTAGTTATTACTCTCACTATTATTTTGTCCCTCAGAACTCCTAATTTTCACTAGTACATGTAAAACTGAGATTAAAATATAACCTGTAACTCACCCAATATTCACTTAAGATAAACTTTGACTGAAACAGTTTTCTTATGAAATAATAATTATGAAAAATAATGTAACATTGAGTATATCGTTATTCTTATCTTTTCTTATTTGTGAATTTGAAAAGTCCTGATGACCTTAATTATCTTACCTGTCTTTATAAATTTGACAGACTTAATAAAAGTATTTTATTTCTTTTCTTTCTGTTAGTTTATTTATTTATTGCTTGTTTGTTTATTTGGGGAGGTGAGACTTGTGCCATGGTGTGTGTGTTTCTGTGTTGCTAAGAGGAAACCTGCAATAATTGTCTCTCTTCTGCTCCAATGTAGGTCCTGGAGATGAAACTCAGGTTGTCAGTCTTGACAACAAGTGTTTTGATCGACTGAGCCATCTTGTTGGTCCAAGAAAATTGTTTTATACCTAATCGTATACAATCTTTGTTTATGGAGTAAAGGGTGCTCAACGATGGTCCTACAACACACGTTGATTCAAAAGTTTGGGTTGAAGTAGATGTTAATATCATTCCTCAGGTGTAGCACTCATTTGCTTTCAGTTCACATATTCATTAGCCATCAAATTATTTCTTTTCAAAGTGGAGAGTGTGCAAACTATTTTCTTTGATGCCTAATAGTCTCACCATCAAGAACTGCTTGATGTGAGAAATGGTTAGCTGTGTTGAATAAACTGACTGGCTTTCATTTGGGTACACTTTACACAGCTCCCTGCCGAGTGGAAGAGTTTTGCACAAAGGATGGATAGGTCCTGCACGCAGGATAGGACAGGATAGGTCCGTGGGCCATATTTTATATAGCATTGCCCTAGACCACAAGTTCTTCAGAATTCCCATTTCCTAAAAAGAAACTATTCAACACACCTTCATTCTAACTCCGCAGTACTCTTTGGCTCCTAGAAGTTTAGCAGTAATTTTTATTTTTAAGTTATAAATGCTTCCTTTATTATATAAAGCCAGAATTACTACTTCTAAGTTCAATTGATTGTGGATCTCTACATTGCTCAGTGTGATTAGCAGTCATTTCCAGGCACTGCAGTTGTGCAGTTCCTCCTGTGAGCATCATCCTTGGTACCTGCATTCCATTTCACACTCAGTTGGTAACCTGCCCTAGGTACCAGGCCCCAGAGGAAACATGCTCAACACTCTTACATATTCCACCGTACCAGGTGCAGCATGGTTCTGAAGAACATAGGAAAGATCTACAGTGGCCTGGATTTTCAACACACTGCTTTACCAAATATTTTCAGTAATTGATTTTGAAGTACATAGATAATTAATCTTGATCACATTGTCATTGATCAGTTACTACTCAGTCTTTCTACCAGAAAAGAAATTAAAATAGATGCAAGCATTTGCCTCCATGACATCAGAAAATACATCACAAATATGAGAAGACTAAAAAGAAGTATTTTTGAAGACACTAAACCTATTTAACTCTTTTGAACAGAGTGAAACATGGGAATAACTAAATCAGTTATAATTTTAATTTCTGATCTAAAGATATTAAAACAAGTGTTTGGAAATCAACATAGTGCGAAATTAATTCCTGATAAAGAAATATCTCAACGTTTAGGTAGCATTGGGTAACATACTCATAGAAGGTTGTGTGTGTCTGAAAAACTATAATTATCCATTTAGGACACTCTTAAAGTGCTTTGCACACTCCATTAGAGTGAGTTAGATATGGGTTCTAATGCATAAACAAAATTAATGACCATGCTTTTGGGGAAGATTAAAATAAATTATTGAAAAAAAGCAACACTAAAGAGGAAATCCCAATGTTTTCTAGAACTATTTAAGGAAGAGCAAAGAGGTGAAGACGCAGCAGATGGACTTTGTCTAGAATCTCCCACAGCCTGCCCAGTGAGAACACAGGCCTGCGACACAGCATGCACTGTCACTACAGTCAGCATGTGCCACAGTGTCTGCTGGCCCCTTGGCCCTACATGTCATTGCTTCTGAAAATAAAATGGATTCTTTCCTATCTCAGTCTTCATTTTGTAGCATATGGTGGATCTAACTCATATCCATGCCCAAATCACAGGCCTATGTCCTAACTGCAAAGGAGATTGAGAAACTCAAATGGAGCTCTTTTTTTCAGGGTGGGTTGGGGGTGGGTTGGATAGCATAGTTGTATAAAGATCCCAAAGGTGGGAGTTTTGCCTGCTATAAAAAGAAAATTCCAATATTTGGAAACCTCCAAAGCTACAAATGTACATTGCAATGTGCTTCCAAACTATTCGCTCTCAGAGGTGATATGAATAGTTGCTGACACAGAGGTCCGCATCATTACTAATGTATGGACGGTCTGCAAAGTTGAAAGGTTGTCTAGGATCTTCCAAATGCCAGCTGTCTCATGTTCAAAACATAGTTCTCAAATGACTCAAAACATGTGAGCATGAACACATACTGATGCTGTCCACCTAGGGAGAGGCTTTGCAATATCCTGCTGCCTCCCCCGTTCTCACCCTTGCAGTGTATTTCCCAAGGCCACAATCTAATTAACAAGCCCAAAGCTTCTACAATACAGCTGCCTTCACAAGGGCTGCTTTCTTTATTAGCTTGTTCAGCTTCTCTCATCTCTTCTGATTAACAGCTGATAAAAGGAAATCAAAAGCACCTGATGCCCATTTTTCGTGAATGAGAAAATTTATTTGTCTCTGAGGCATGAATAAAAT
Source organism: Uromys caudimaculatus (assembly GCA_028551405.1). Lineage (NCBI taxonomy): Eukaryota > Metazoa > Chordata > Mammalia > Rodentia > Muridae > Uromys > Uromys caudimaculatus. Next base: position 39,322,437 of record CM052701.1, on the reverse strand, counting down.
TTACTTTTCCTGAGTTCCCTTCCATTTGTTTGGAAAATACAGCTCAGAACACAGGCCTTCATCTGACCAAGACCTCTTTCTGATTCTAGTTACTTGTATTGATTCAGCAAACCAGTGGTACACTTACTTTGTAAACATCATCACTATATATAAAATATATGCATCCACTTTTAATTCCTTGGAGCATTCCAATTTTACTACCATAATGAAAGATCATTTGCTATGATGAAGGCAGAGAGTATACAACTGTGAATATTACCATAAAAATAATGAAATAAAACACATTTGAAATGGAAAGATTACAAAGATTCCTCTATTCATTAAATAAAAATGTCATTACTAACAATTTCATTTCACTTCAATGTTTCTCTGTAATACATCAAAAAACATTTATGAAGTGACGACTATGTAGAGTGACATGCATGATTAGGGTTTGACATATGAATCACATATTAGGTAGAATAGATAGGCAGCAGATATTAAATTATCACTTCTACCAATATGCTAACATACACAGCACAGGACAGAAAGTACTTGGGGAGCTGATTAAGGATGGTCGATAGTAAAAGTATAGAGATAAACGAAGGGGTTATTGCGGTCAGCCATATCAGTGAAAATGGTGGTTGAGATTATAAAAAATGACAGCTAGATGAATTATTCTATAATAGCAATGTTAGAACATACAAGAATTATTGATTTGGTATGGTAATCAGTGTGTGACAGATGACAAAATGGTCCCATCTGATTCCTTTCTGTATCGAAGGCCTGTGCAATGTAACCTTGAGGATATTCCCACCAAGGGATGGACTCCTCCTCACTTATTAAGTTTTCACTTTTCTGTGTGACAACTAAAGAAAGTAGAAGTGGCTCTGCATCCATTCTGAGGCTAGCTTTAGGAAGCCTGTGGCTCTAACTTTCTCTCAGAACCGTGTTCACCATGGAACCAGTGTTAGCTTGCTTTCTGAATGAGATGGGATTACAGGGAAAGAAGCCCTAGGCATCCCAGCAGAGGTTATCCTAAGTCAGACAGCTCTAGCTTCCCTGTCTATAAACAGCAGGGCCAAGTCGCTCAGAGAAAACTAACCACCAATGTTTATTGTAAGAGAAAGGCCATGCTGCCTAAGCATATATCACAGTGCATCATTTCAAGACGGGTCTTTATTAAGATACATGACAGCCAATTATTTTATATATTCTAATTCTTAAAGATTATACTTACAACACCAACCAAGAGTCACGTGTATTAGATATGACTTATAAGGCCATTTAACACAAACACACACTTCTTAATACTAATGTTATCTAATAAGAAATCTCATTTGAAAAGAGTTGTACAGGTGCTAAAAAGACAGTACTTAAGAGCACTTATTCTTTAGAGGTCTTGGCAACTTATAGCATCTACTACTCCAGTTACAGGGGACCGCACTCTAGCCTCTGAGGATACCAGGCACTCACATAGTGTATATCCATGTACACAGACAAAACAATAATGCTTCTTATTTTCATATTTTATAAAATGTATTTTCTAGATAATGGTTTCTGACATTCACCTTTAGCATGACAGCTCTACAAGACTTATTTGTGGATAACTCAGTTCTATGTCAGTAATGTATGGAGATATCAGTGTGGAAAGAAGAGCCAACACAGGACTGTAAGGAGAACACCAGTGGGAAGAATTATTTATACTATGAAAGCAGTCTATACTAGAGTGTGGAGTCGGATGAGAAAAGTAGGAATTTTTGTTATACCTCCAAGGTACTTAAGTTTCCTCTTCTTTCCATATGTAAAACGAAAATGAGGCTATTTCTCACACAAGAGATTATAAAAAATAGATGACATAGAGAAAATATATTAAATAAATGAACCCTTAAATCAAAGGAATCAATAGGAGGCTTAAACTCTCATACAACAATAACACCAAAGCTCTGTGACTTTAGACTTAAGTCAACTAACAGTACAAGGTCACGGCTGTGAATCTGCTTTTCTGGGATTTCTTTGGTTTTTGTCTCATCACCACAAGGTAGCAGCCCCAGCTATAAGCAAATGTCATGGCCAACAGTTGGGTCTGGTATTTATTCTCTGTGTACAATAGGAATTCGGCATTTTTATATTCTTAATATGTTCAAGATTCCATATCAACGAGGGGAAAGGTGTAAGCAGGCATACAATAATTTTAGACACTTTTCTTTTCTGAGCAAGGAAAAATACAAAGAAGAGAAGGGGTACCAGGGAGCAGAATGGACAGAAATCCTGTGTTCAAGGAGATAAACAGATTAGAGAAAAGCCAGATGTTAAATGGAATAAAGCAGTGGTGACTTCACATTAAGATCTGACCCAGGCTGGAGAGATGGCTCAGTGGTTCACATTAGGGAGATGAGTCCTGTATATTTTAGAAGACTAGTATTTATGTTCTCTGAATTTAGTCAGGAGTTGTCAACTTATTTCTAGATGAGTGTGACAGTAGTAAGGCTTTCAAAACCTACTAAAAACAAGTAACATTAAACGTGTGATTTATGAGATTAGGTTGTGTACTATTTTGACTGAAGTCAACTTTCCTTTGTTATTTCAAAGGAGAAAAAAATGAATGGCCTATAAAACTGTAAGAGTTGATCTATCAGAAATAATTTCCAAATGCATAATGTTTTTACAAAGTGATTTAATTTATTTTAAACATATTTATAATGTGAAAGTGTAATATGATGATAATATTGGCTTCTAAAGTTTTAGCCTAAAATATAGGATTTTGACTATTATAGAAATGTCTACAAGTAATTTCATAATTTATTAATTCTGTATTTAATTTTGACATGTTTCTCATAATTCACCGTTGTATATAACACTGTAATAGATATCCCACAGTACATACATATTTTTGTCAATATAAATTCCTAGAAATAAGTTTACTAGATAAAATTTTATGCACAATTTATACTTTGGTACTTGTTGGTAAACTGTTCATTAAAAGTACTATATTGGTTTGTACTGTTATATGGAACATTTCTCTAAAATTCTCTAACAATTAAATTTTATTATAAAAACTAATAAAGTACAATTTGAAAATGTTAAAAAAAAAAAAAAAAAAAAAGATCTGACCTAGTTAAGCTTCCCACGTATAAAAAGAAATAAAGAAAAGCTCAGAGCCAGGCAGTGGTGGCACACACCTTTAATCCCAGCACTTGGGAGGCAGAGGCAGGTGGATTTCCAAGTTCGAAGCCAGCCTGGCCTACAAAGTGAGTTCCAGGACAGCCAGGGTTAACACAAAGAAACCCTCTCTTGAAAAACCAAAAAAAGAAAAAAGAAAGAAAGAAAGAAAGAAAGAAAGAAAGAAAGAAAGAAAGGAAGGAAGGAAGGAAGGAAGGAAGGAAGGAAGGAAGGAAGGAAGGAAGGAAGGAAGGAAGGAAGGAAGGAAAAGAAAAGAAAACGATGGAAAACAGAATGTTGGGGAAGATGTAATTGAATGAGAGGGTCATGTTCTTGCCCCCAAGCAGTAGAACTTGGCAGGTTCAGTCATGTGGTTCTGGCTTTAGATTAAAGGAAATGTTAGAGATGGCAGAGCCACGGGATACCTGCTGAGCAAAGCTGCTAAAAGGGAGTGGAACTAGCACAATAGCAAGAGGTGTGTTATAAAACTGAAAGAAGTTGAAGATCTGAAGAGCACTTTGACATTTGACATGGAGACGTAGAGTCTGGAATTTGCCCAGCTGGTTTTTAGTCTTGCTTTGATCCACTATTTCTTCACTATGCTCTCTTTCTTGCCTATGGAGCAGTTATGTGTATCCTGTGCCATTGTGTTTTGGAAGCATGTGAGCTACTTTTTAATTTCAATTTTACAGGTGATTATAATTTAGAAATTGCATGAGTCTCAGAAAAGACTTCGAACTTTGGACTTTTGAACAGTGTTAATACTGCAACAGACTGTGGGGACTTTTGTGAAAGTCTATATGGGCCAGGGAGTAGAATGTGGTAGTTTGAATAGGAATGGCCTGCATAGACTCATGTGCTTGAAATCTTGGCCCATAGAAAGTGGCACTATTAGGAGGTGTGGCCTTATTGAAATATGTATAACCTTGTAGAGAAAGTATATCACTGGTGGAGGGACTTTGAGGTCTCATAGCTCAAGCTATGACCAGTGTAGCACACAGTCTCCTGCTGCCTGCAGATCCAGACATAAACCTCTCATCTCCTTCTCTAGCACCAAATCTGCCTCCATGCTGCCATGCTTCCTGCCATATGATAATGGACTAAACCTCTGAAAATGTAAGCCAGCCCCAATTCAATGTTTTCCTTTATAAGAGTTGATAAGTGGTTTAAAGAGTTTATAAGTGGTGATGGTGTCTACTCACATCAATGGAAACCCCAAGACAATATGACAAACTAAATTTAAATATTTATTTTAATTTGAACTATGTGTGTGTGCATGTGTACATGTGTGCATCTTGTGTGAACACACAGAGTCATGAATACAGGTGACTGAAAAAGCCTGAAGATGCCCTAATTCCTGGAGTCGGAGTTACAAATGGTTGTGATCTACCTGACATGGCTTCTGGGAGTAGAGACAGGTCCTCTAGAGGAGCAGTGCCTCTCTTAATCTCTGAGTCATCTCTTTAGCCCCTAGAAACAAATTTTTAAAATTTGGTATTTAGGGAATCAATGCTAGGGGTGATGAAACTTGAGACCATCGTGTTAAATGAAAAGAACTTGTTTTATAGTGACAAGTATTTTCTGTTTTTGTTTATATATGAGATATAGATTGGGGGCATGGCAGTAAAAAGGAGCCTATCAAGCATGTCAAAGGGGAGAGATAATACAGGTGCATACAATCACAGTGCATTGCTTTGGATGATCAATTATAAAGTATACAAAATTGAAAAAGAAAACTAGAAGAGAAGTTATTTTTCCAGTTGATAGAAAGAATTTACATTAATCAATCATTTGCTGAAGAACACTTAGATCTATCAATCTTGTTTATCTTCTCAGAGAACCAACTCTCAGACTTGTAGATTCTTTGTATTTTTGTTTTTGTTTCTATAGATGCAGAAAATATCTTTGGCAAAATCTAACATGCCTCCATGGTAAACATCCTAGGAAGTAAGAGTGGGGGAAATATACCTCAATATAATGAAGACTATATATGACAATATCATAGCCAACACTATCCTAACTGGAGGAAAACTCACAGGAAAGCCCATTTAAAATCAAGAATGAGACAGGGCTGTCTGCTATCCACAGTTCTTTTCAATGGAGTGCTTGAAGTACTGAGCAGAATGATAAAACAAAAGAAATGCTAATAGAAAAGGAGGAAGTTCTCTCTGCTTCTAGATGTTGTAATATACATGAGTGTTCCCAATCCACAAGGAAATTTCTAGAAATGACGAATTTTAGCAAAGAAAAAGTGTATGAAACCAACTTACAAAAACCAGTCTTTCAGTAAACTAACAGCAAAGAAACTTAAGACATTGTCACGAAAATGTTCCCATTCACCATATCATCAAAATAAAATAAAATATCTAGTAATATCTCCCAAGGTTTTGAAAGATCTCTCTGTAATGAAAACTTTAAATCTCTGAAATGAACAGATTGTGAAAGACGTTAAATGATGAAAAGATCTCCTCCCAGCTCATGGACTGGTAGAATTAATATCATGAAAACAGCTATCCTACAAAAAACATTTTAAGGATTCAATGGAACTCCAATCAAAATATATATCTTAAACTGACCTTACATATGTATTAACCCAGTTATTCAAAAGTAAACACCACCTTTTCAATTACAGTTATAGTATAATGATTCCAATAGCCAAAAAAGGCACACATCTATTAAAGGCAATTATTATGAAACATACCATTGTATTTATTACACTCAGCCAGTTAAGTCTTACCAGAAGGATCTTCTTGGCATAATAGATAACTCCAAGTAATATCATACATAAGCACTCAGCTGCAGTAAAGTCACCTCAATGGCTTTAAGTTAATATTGCTTTTCATGTCTCAAGTCTCAAAAGCTAATTATACTTAGAAAATACCAAGCCCTTAAAATATTAAATGCTTTTCCCATATTGCCAATGAATAGAAATCTTAATTAATAGAAACATCAGAGCCTTGTTCACATTAGTAACTAAAATAAATACTTCATGGAGTTAAGCTGGAGATATGGAAATGTAGTCTTAGACCTGCCCTTCTGGCAGCAGCTGTTCAAATGTCTTTAAAGTTTACACCTAAAAGATGCAGCGAACACTGGTTCAGCCATGCATCCAACAACCCATGGGAAGCAAATGTGAACTGTGCCCATACATAAGGCAAACAGGGATGCAAATTAGGCAGTGAACACAGACTTCTGATCAGATGTAAAGCAACTCATTTTGCAGTACAGAGAAACTTCTAGAATATTAGTTCAAAGAAAGAAATTTAAAATCAAAATCAAAGTTCTGCAAAATTAAAAGAATACGGAGGTAAAAACTTCTAACAAGCAAGATATCCTCTTCAAAATAATTTTTAAGGTTTATTGTATTTTTAGTTATGTATATATCTGTGCATCTGTATATGAGTGCATCTGTGGGTATGTTCACATGTTAATGCAGGTGCCCACAGAGTCCAGAAGAGGGTGTTGGATTCTCTGGAGCTACCAGGCCATTTTGTCCACTGAACGTGGATTCTGGGAACCAAAGTTGGGTCGTATGGGAGAACAGTAGAAATTTTTAACTACTGAGCCATCTCTCCAGCCCAGAAAACCCTCTTTAATGTCTGATTTCTACCAATAAACCTCACAACTCACATACGGAAACAGTAGGGATGAATTTTCAAGGACAAAGAGTTTTCCACATATAGTCAACATAATTGTGTAAAGTAGCATCAAATGGCATTTCTTTCTTTTTTTTTTAATGGAAGAATTATTTATTTATTTATTTATTTATTTATTTATTTATTTATTTATTTAATGTATATGAATACAGTGGGCATTGAACACCATTACAGATGGTTTTGAGCGACCATGTGGTTCCTAGGAATTGAACTCAGGACCTCTAGCAGAGCAGTAAGTGCTCATAAACACTGAGGCATCTCAAACAGCACTTTTTAAAGCTTGGAATCTTAAGGAATCATAGAAGTTAAACAAGGTGATTCATGCCTGTAATCCTGGTAGGGGATAACTGAGGTGTGAGTATTGCTGTAAGTTAGGAGGAAGCCTGGGTTCAGTAGTAAGATTCTGTCTAAAACATCTAAAATCAAAACTAAAGTCAAGGGCTTGCAGTGATGGTTCAGAGGTTAAGAGACTGTACTACTCTTGCAGAAGATGTGAGTGAGTTTAGTTCTCAGCAACCATCTGGTGGTTTACAACCATCTGCATTTCTAGTTTCAGGGGATTTAATGCCCTCTTCTGATCTCCACAGGAAGCAAATATCAGCAAGGTTCACATATATTTATGCAGGCAAAGCACACATATTTGTGTATTGGGGGTATGGGGAGAGGAAATCAAACTAAAATAAAAGAAAGAAATCAGAAAAATACAATCTTGTTGAAAAAAAATAAAGAATCAGGTAAACTAGACAAATGGCTAATGTCAGTAACATGTTTCTGGAATCCACATTAAAAATAAAAATGAGGCATTTTTGCATTCCCAGGGCTGAACAGTAGAGATAGGCAAATTGTTCTTAGTGATAAACTCACTTGAAAACTTGCCCTCCAGGCTCATGAGACAGCTTTAAACTGGTAAAGGCACTTGCTTCGTAAGTCCAGAAAACCTAAAATTAATCCCTCAAATTCACATGAAGATACAAGAATACCAACTTTACAAAATTATTCTCTGTCATCCACATGTTTATTTGACATGTGTAGGAGTCTGGACGCATGTGCACACATGCACACACAAACACACACACATACACACACACACACACACACACACACACACACACACACACACACATACACACAAAGAAAAAGAGTTAAAATCTATATTCTTCCTGAACTAAGTTCTTCCTATATAACTTGTCTTCTTTGGTGGGGAGGCTTCTAATAACTGCTTCCCCATGAAAAAGTACTTGTTTTAGAATCTTCTATTTGTCAGCTGCCTATAGAACCCAAATTAAGACACTAAGGAAGAAAAAAAACACCTACTAACCATATGTTTTAATCTGTCAGGATGTGCCATTTCAGGTCTTCATACACCTAATGACTTCTTCAAGCTGAAACACTGAGATATTCCTACCACTTCCAGGCCTACTACGTTGTTTTATTCAAGACAGGTCGAAAATAAAATGTGAAGATGGAAAGAAACTACAAATTAAAATACCATCAAATCTCATATAGCACCTCCTCACCAGATATCTTCCTGGATTAAATTCATCTCAGTCTTTGAGAAAGTTTCATACTTCTTCCATATTTTAAAATTATTCTGAGGTTTTAAAAGATAATTCATAGATTCTACACTCCAAGAAGGGCTTTGTTACACCTCAGCATGGGTTAGAAACTTTAGCTTAGGAGTACATAGCTTTCTCCTTCATAAACTGACCTGACTTTAAGATCTAAGTAAATTAGTGTATATACTAAAGAAGCAAGCTTTCCACATTTGGGGTCTAGAGCATTTAATCTACAGTCTCACTGACTGTTCCTCTCCTCCAAGTAAATTCTTTCCTCTTCATTCCAAATATGATGATGACAATAATAAACTAAGTTCCCCAGATAAAACATACCTGCTTATTGGTATCATAAAGTAATCCATTGTTACAGAGTTTTAGTGCCATATAGTGAGGCTTCATTACTGTCCTCCAAACTAGAGGCCCATGATGACAAAAAACAATCTAGCATTGACTTTGGTAGGGAAAAAAGCAAATATGTATGTTTGTTGCTCTTGATAAATAAAAGGATTCTCTGCAGGCTTAGTTTCCTCCTAAAGTTACGCTGCTGCTCTTGATTCTACTTCATAGCCTCGTTTAGATTGCATTCTCTCTTATATTCTTGCAAAAGCAAATACATACAAGAGCTTTTCAGGGGAAAACCAAAATAACTGTGTGCATGTGAGATTTTTCCTCATGGGGCAGGCTTGGTTGGAACAAAGGTGCTGAAAATTCTTCATGTAAAATCTGAGGTAGGTGTGTTATTTCTAAACTTGAGCACTGTGGTTAACTGCTCAGGCTGTTAACAGCAAATCAACCATGGAAACCTCACGGTGTCTAGCACATCAGCTTGGAAAGTAGTAGGATCAAACCTGAATAATTTTTTATGTACTCAACATCATAGGCCTGCCTTCTTCCCATATGGCCTATTCCAATAATGGTTCCTTGTAGTGAGAACTTTGGTTTCTTTAAAAACCCAGCACTGGAAAGGGTGTGATTCTGCTAGCTGAAGATAGTTTATGTTTGGAATTCTGGGGAAGAGGTTAGAGTGGCTGCTGCCCCCCCCCCCCCCCGTTTCTGGTTCCTGCTGCAGCTTTTGCTCTGTTTGCTGGATTGTTGGTTGCTGGTCAGAGATATTCTGAGGACAAAGATTGGACTTGCCCCTAGGAACTTGTTGCCCATAATCATCAGGAAGTAGTCTAAAGAAATCTGTGCCTCTTTTTTCCTTTTAAACTTCTTTCTTGCCTACCTAGTGTTGGGGGGATTGGAAGGAACTGGGGTGGAGAATGTTGATAGAAAAAAATATTAAAAAAAAAAAAAAAGAAGAAGCCCAAAAAGCAGCCAAAATGTACAGATAGAGTTGCTCTTTCCTTTGATACACCCTATGGGCAAATTCCATTCTCACCCGTCCTAATCACACAAGGGGCCTAGAAGTGAATGCTATGGTATGATAAGCCAGCTAGGATAGTGGCAATGTGTCCCTGAATCACCATACACTGCTTAACTCAGCACCACTGTAGCAGCATCTTTTGGTAGCTTGAAACAGGCCATGATATTTAAGTCTCAAAAATTATCTAATGCTAAAATTCAGGACTATCCTGTTCTTGGAAAATAGGTGGTGAGACATTTACCAGCAGAGCTCTAAATGTGGAGAAAGAAAAATATCATGTTCCATGTTCCAACACATCCATGAAGAAAGTATCTTCTATAATAATAAACATAGGAATGCCTTTATGCAGTTCATAGACTCCATGCTCTAGTAATTATCCAGTTATTCTGTGTTGCCAAAGTTCAGGTGTAAGGGCAGAGAAGGTTTTAGTATCATGATCAAGTTCAGGCTTTCAGTCTACTTCTACTTTGTACAAAGGAGCAAGTCCCTTATTGTTTCAGCCACAACTCTGTCCCTTGAGGATTTACACAAGAATGTAGTCTTTCCTTTGCTCCTGACAACTCTTACTGAGAACATAAACAAACACCCAAGCTGAAAATAAACTTAGAAATTTGAATATGGGAGTGTTCACTGAGCACTGTGTCCCAATAAGACAACAGAACCATCCAGAGGAAATATATAAACAAACAAACAAACAAACAAACAAACAAAAGACAGACATTGGATTTTTACAGGATCCTGTTGGATCTAGATCTAACTTTATGTTCCTAGCTCTTTTCACTGCTAAATGTCTGGTAATGGTATCACATTTTAAGGAAATTACTTCAGAGTAAAATGAAGTTTCAAGAGTCTGCTTTTTAAGTTGCATCCTACAGACAGGTGTTCTCATGTTTGCATTTGGGAAATTACTTTTATCTGGCAGGATGAGGAGATCTCACGATTGTCTTTGCAGAATGTTCAGTTAGGGTGGTTGTTGCCTCACTTCTATTAGAAAGCTGAGGTTGTTTATTTCACAGAATTAGCCAGGGAATCTTAAGATAAAGTGGTTACGTGGGAGTCATATATTGCTTTCTCTCCTAGGTTCTAAGGTGCAGATGAGGCTAACAAACTGCTTTGTGTTGTCTTGCTCTGTAGAACATACTTTCAAAAGTGTAAGGATGGATGATATCCATTGTACATATTTCAAAAAAGAGTTATCCTGCCATATATACTCGGGTATTATGATAAGCCCACAAGCAGCGCTATGAGATGTGTTGTTCACCACAGCTGGGGAATGGCTCTCTTTGGGAGAAGATAACATTGTCAGTGACGGGAATTTTGGTCTTGGTGAGAGAATGTTATAAAATTCTGAGAAATTATTTAAAGCTATGTATATAAGGCTCCATTTGGGATAGCCCATCTCCTGAATTCATCTTCTCCTTTTAATATATACCTATAAAATATTTAGTCAAATAAAACCTTTAGGGCTCAGTATACTGATTCACATTTTAGTCAGCTGATATCCTGCTGGCAGGTACCCCTGACCTCCTGTGGCTTCAGGTACTGGGTGGTGTAGAGAAAATCCATAATTGTTTGTGTTCAAGTTCCTTTTGAAGTCCATCATCGATGCCCTCACTATTTCTGGGACATGTGTTGAAAGCATTTAAATATTTATAATCAAGTCAAATATAGTATATATAGTTCTACAGTTTTCTTGCATAGCTTGGGCTGCCAGGCTGTGAGAGCTATGACACGGTGGGTGTTCTACTTGGAAAGGTGTCGACGGACAGAATGAAAGGAGGAGGGTGGAAGGAGAGTGTTAAAAGATTCATCCAAAACATTTAGACATATGAAAACATGATGAAACATCCTAACATTTTATCAGTTGGGTTTTTTTTTTCAAGTTCTTCACAAGGAGATCCAGGGTTGGAGACTTGAGTTTGGTCAATAATCCATCTGAGAACAATGAAATGCCAACAGTTCCTGTTTTCATTCTGGGCAAAGCTACCCCACACAGACCTACTACTGTTTTCTCATTAAGATAGGAACTTTTATAAAAGGCAAGGTAAATGCTTATAGTTCTACAAACCCATCCATTGGCTTTTAATAGAACAGCCAGAAACGATGTAGCAGTTACCGGCAGAGAATTTCAGGTTTTGGATGGCTTAGAGAAAATGCACATCCATCTGAGTGCAGTCTCTTTGTGAAGTTCACTTTGTCAGTTTATTCCACACTGAGACTTTCATCACAGAATTACAGGGTCTGTTCTAGAAAGACAACCCAACCATTCCACTCCACAGATTATGAACTATCTCCTTCAGCAGCCCAGGCATATAAAGTATCACTGGTGACATTTCAGAATTATTCAACAATCTCCTCACTCATGATTTGGGCTACTACCCCCAGATCAATCTAAGCTAATACATTGGGGGAGGGTCTCTTTACCTTCATTTCTCCTCATTATTTATCATAGACATATTCTAAAAACAAATAACCTAATTATATTTCATAGAAATAATCTAAAAACAAATAATCTACACATTAAAATTCTACAATCAGAGCCAAGGGAGATGGTCCAATGAATAAAGTGCTTGATGTATAAGCTTATTACTGGAACCTATATCCTTAGCATCCGTGCAAAACTTTGCTGGCATGGATGCCTTCTGGAAATCCTAGCACAGGAAGACTTAGACATAGGATCCTCTGAGCAAGCTTGACTAGCCAAGTCAATAAGGTCTGGGTCCAATAAGAGACTTTTCCTCAGTATTTAAGATGGAGAACAACCAAAGAACTCCGGTGCAAACATCAGACCTCCATATCCTTTTGTCCCCACCTGTCCCCACATACACACATGTCCACACTTAGGCAAACATGCCCAAATACAACACACACACACACACACACACACACACACACACATGCAAAGCAATAATATAAACACAACTGGACAACAGATATAAAAATAAAATTTCAACGTCACTATCATTGGAGAAATGCAAGTGACACGCACCACAGTTTCACGTTATACTTATAGTTCCAGTCATTCAGGAGGCTGACGTAGGGAAGTATGTGAGCACATGAATTCAAGAGCAACTTGGAAATCACAACAGAATCATCAACCCTTCTAACCCTGCAAGAAGATGATTACGATGAAATATTATTTTATGTGCCAAGAACAACGTATGAGAAAGGAGCCTTTGGGTAACGTTGGAAGAATGTAAATTGTTTCAGCTGTCCTAGGAAACAGTTTGGAGGCTCTTTTAAAAAATTAAAAATACAACCACCATATGGTCCCGCATTCTAGCCTCTTACTATTTATCCAAAGGAATTTCAATTAGGACCTCGAAGCAATGTCTGTTCTATAATCGCCACAGCTTGTCCCCATTATACGGAAACAACCTAAGTGACCATTGGTCCTTGAGGGGATAAAGAAAATGTAACATACACTTACAATGGACTTTTATTCAGCTTTTTGCTAAGTGAAAGAAGCCTGACATAACATCAAATGCTGTATGATCACACTTACTTGCAGAGTTCTTGAACTCATAGAAGCTGACAGTAGAATTTTGGCTTTCAGAGGCTTCAAGCGGGGAGATGAGAGGTATAGTTTGCTAAGAAATTTCTCTTGGGGTGTTCATTAATTGACATGCTTCCCATAAGGTAGTTGTAGAGACTTCTGGATACCTACATGGCAAGGTGGAACTAGGGAAAGAATGTTCTTGGTATTATCCCTGGTAGTGTGTCTTGTCTAGTTCTCTGCCACGATGGTGTGAACAGCCACCTCCTGCTGCCCCTGTCACCATGATCCTCTACTCACATTCCTGGTACCAAGAAACCATGGGGCAAAGCTTCTGAAATAAATCTTTCTCCCTTAAGTTGATTTTGTTACAGTAACACAGAATTAGTTAGTACAGGAGATGGTTGAAAGGGATGCCTTCCATGCTACAGAACCTACTGCCAACAGCACTATGTTGTGTGATTAGAATTTGCTGAGAGTACCTTATGATAATCATTCTTTCCATATGCATATAACATAATAGAGTTGGGACACTGGAAAATTTATCAGATAATGGATGTGCCTATGGCCTTGTTGGTAAAGACTGTTTGAGAAGACATAGTCTTATCCATGTCAAGTTCCATAAATCTTATATGCAATTTTTTCTGCCCCAGTTATAATTCAGAAAAATTAATTTAAAAATATATCCTATGTTGAAATCAAAAATAAACTCATAAGCTCTTAAATGCAACAGGAGGGGGAGAATCCTTCTTGAATCTTAATTCTTATTCAATTACCAGACAAATACAGAACTTGGACAATAGAACAAAGTTGATTCTTATCAAGTTGACATTTCCTAACAGACTTTCTTCAAAAACATTACAGAGGAATCAAAATTGTGAAACTAGAAGTCAATTCAAATGAGCAGTGTTTTCCTAACTTCTATCTGTATCTATGTCTCTCAAAGGCCCACATTTACAACAGCTGCTTCCTCTCTTTCTGTCTCTTCTGTATTGTATAGTGTGTATGTTAATGTGTGTGTGTGTGTGTGTGTGTGTGTGTGAGAGAGAGAGAGAGAGAGAGAGAGAGAGAGAGAGAGAGAGAGAGCATATGGAGGTGTTTTGCTCAATTGTTCTTCCTCTTATTTCTCAAGACAGGCTTTCTCACTGAACCTGGAAATAACTGATGCGGCTAGATTGGCTCCTTGGAAACCCTCAGGGATCTACCTTTTCTTAATGTCCCTCCAGCTTGGATTACAGGTACTGCCACAGTGCCTGACTTTTGAAAGGGGGCTCTGATGATCATAATCAAGTTCGTTTGCTTGCATAGCAAGCACTTTGCTGCCTGAGCCCCTATCGCTCTCTCTGTACATACGTGCTATGTTTATTTGGACATTTAAATGACGTGCATCCATATGGACATATATGCATATATGCATGTGCTTTCTTCTGAATCCCTTCATATGAGTCATAGATATAGTTCACTAAGTATTGAGGGTAGTTCTCATGAGTCAAAGACATCCCTCCCCCATGACCACATTATATTGATCCATATGTGGACATTTAAAAATAACATGATGTTACTATTTAATATGTAGTCTATAATGAGGCCTCTGCTGCACCCTGACATCCTTCATTGTTTCTTTCCTCCAGGTTCAGACAGAGGCCCACACACTATATCTCAGCATCACAATTCCTGAACCTCTTTCCTCCAGGACATCACGATGGTACCACATTGTCATTTTCAAAGGCCACAGCTCTGCTTTGTGGAGAATGGACTCAAGCTAGGATTTACCCAATCATTTTTCATGTTCTGGTTCTGTTTCCTACTATTAGCGTAAGGAGTACATGGATGATGTCACATCTATTTCAACAGGATTTTCCCCATTGTTGCATTCGATTAACTGGAAAAGGCAATGTCTTGTAAAGTTTTCCATTTTAATGTAGTAGATAACATGAGTTACACTTTTAAGGCTCTGGGACTATTTTCTTGTCTAAATTCTTTTAGTATTGATGGCTTTTCCTTGATCAATTGTTACCGTGGTGGTATTGAAATAAGCTATATTTCTAATGCACTGCAGGTGCTATACTGAGATTCCATTTTAAGAGCTTATTAACAATATACAGGATACATTCATGATAGGACTGATCTTGTCGTTGCTTAATAACAAGTTTCTTCTATTTTCTGAGATGATACATCATTACCCATGAATATCAGCTATTTTCTAAAAGAATCAGATGTACGCAAGTGTGTGGGAAAATAACATATGGCTCTAAGTGACCATCTCTGTGGTGGAAGTACTTGCATTATATAAAATCTCCATATGTTTTCCCTTGTATCAGTTGTCTTTGGAGCTGCAGTGACAAAAAACTAGTCCTAGCCAGTAACCCAAGAATAGAACTGATAAATAACCACTGCCACTGGGAGTGTACACGCCCTGAATGACCTTCAGCTTCTCCTTTGACTTTGTCATGACTATAAACACTGAGAGCTGAGATCAAGAGCCACAACATGGATGCTGCCAGGCTGCTGATTCACTGTGGCAACAGCGAGGCTAGAGGACTGTTTGACCTGCCAAGGACTTGGCATGAGTGAAATGAGCTCTTCTGAGCTGCTGGGCTCTGGGGGTATTGCCACAGTAGAAGTCTGCCAAAGCCAGTTTTGATCTTCATCAATGATTGGAATTTTCTAAGAACCATCTTTGATTTAGTATGGTGAGTTATTAACTGTATTATGCTACTACATTATAAAGTGATGGAGAAGCAATGGCTGCAAACTATTCAACATAACCCCCTCACACACATATAAACATAACATGTTATGAAATGTATATATGCATACATATATAAATAAGGGTATACATGTATACATATAAGATTATATTATAACATATATATATGATACATATATATTGTATATATGTATATATGTCCTTATTTACTAGGCTGGTTCTTTTTGACTTATGCTGGAGCTGAGGCTGATAGCCCACAGAGCTGATGCTATAAGCTGGCTAGTTAGACTCTGCGGCTTATACCTGGTCATCACAAAGTGTCTGCACCAAGGAAATATCACACAGTGTAACTCAGTCCTCTTGTTCCTCTTCCCTATCTCCTGCCAACCACAAATCTGGCTGGTAATAGTCAACAGCTGATATCTGACTATCTCTTGTCTTGAATTTTTGATGCTAATAAGAGATGAGCATTTGACCCAAGACTGACAGAGAGTAATTGAGAAACAATTAGAAGCAAGATCTAAAATAGGCTTCTCTCTCTTAACACTATATGTTCCAAAAGAAATATGTATATGTGATCAATACAAGATAGATACTCAAATGTGTATTGTAGCACTCACTATTCAGTGTACAATGCACAGCCATGGGAGAATAGGCAGTGGAGTACTATATAGCAAGGAGAATAATTTTCAAATAATACAAAGTGGGTCTCACTAATGAATGTAATGAGTATAAGACAGTAAAAATTGAAAGGGGGCATATGGGAGACTCTTGAGTCCCAATTATATCCTGCTTCTTCATCAGGATGCTGGAAATATTCATTCTGAGCAAATATGTAATATAATACATGTTTAAAAATATGTTACCATTTTCTTTGTTAAAAATTTTAGAAATAATTAGTTGGTTTTTAAAAATGTGTGTGTGTGTGTGTGTGTGTGTGTGTGTGTGTGTGTGTGTGTGTGTACGTACAGGAGTGCAGGTGCCCACAGAAATCAGTAATGAGTGTCAGATTCATGGTAAGTGTGATGGATTGTATATGCTCAGCTCAGGGAGTGATACTATTAGAAAGTGTGGCTCTGTTGGAGTAGGTGTGGCCTTGTTGGAGTAGGTGTGTCATTGTGGGTGTGGGCTTTAAGACCCTCACCCTAGCCGGGCAGTGGTGGTGCACACCTTTAATCCCAGCACTTGGGAGGCAGAGGCAGGCAGATTTCTGAGTTCGAGGCCAGCCTGGTCTACAGAGTGAGTTCCAGGACAGCCAGGGCTACACAGAGAAACCCTTTCTCGAAAAAACAAAAACAAAAACAAACAAACAAAAAAAACCAAAACAAAGACCCTCACCCTAGCTGCTTGGAAGCCAGTATTCTGCTAGCAGCCTTCAGATGAAGATGTAGAATCTCTCAGCTTTGCCTGCACCATGCCTGCCTGGATGCTGCCATTTTCCCACCTTGATGATAATGAACTGACCCTCTGAGCCTGTTAGCCAGCTCCAATTAAAATTTGTCCTTTTAAGAGTTGTCTTGGTCCTGGTGTCTGTTTACAGCAGTAAAACCCTAACTAAGACAGTAAGAAATTGAGATAGAAACACACAAAAGAGAGTAGCTTTTCTATTCCCTCCTATGTTAAAATAACGTTGTATGAGATGCAGATGCTCTGTGGCAGCCTGCATCAGCTATGTCGGTGCAGGTTATGAGTGATGCTCAACAGGCTGCCATTGGTGCAACCAGAGTTAGTACTCAGTTGAGCCAGTGTTCCTGCCTTGGAACCCCCTCTGGTCCTTCTCTTTTAGAAGGCATACGTGCTATTTTTTGTTAGATTAAAAGTCATTAAAATGATTCTGACTGGAGATGAAGGCGTTCTTCACTCTAATGAAAAATATTGAAAAGATTGCAAAGGGGAGTGGCTGTGAAGGTAAATAATTTTCAGGGAAGTTATTCTTAGTTTATTAAATCGGGTCTGTTGGGCACATTCACCTGCCTGCTCTCAAATGCCTCCTCTTCAAGAATGGGCAGTTTCTCCACCCACACCTCTTCCATTCCGCTATTTCTGTCTCCTTTAGTACACCTAGTATCTGAAATCACACTTGAACTTATTGTTTCCCTTCCAGAATACTGGGTTTTTCATCTCATTGAGGGCGGCCTCCCTACTGTCTGAAACCAGGTGTGGCCGAGTAGAATTCATGCACAGTTTTAAACAAAGAAACAAAGAACACAGAGAGTATGTACACGGGCAGACAATGTCAGGGCTCCGTTACCTGCTGGGTTGGTTAAGATCCTCTTCTTTGATTCTCCAGTCACCCTGTTCCTTGCCTTTACCACTTGTTACTTACTGCACTCAGACCTTAAAGGCATATTTTGCTTGAAGGTTCTCCTTTGTTGTTTGTATCTGAGATTCAAGGGAATAACTCTCATCCAGCTCTGTCTTCAAACTTACAGTTCTCAGGTCTGCTATCTGATTGCACTGTCTGTTTCTATAAGGGATCAGAAACTATTTCCCCTTTATGGCTGGTATATATTCAAAACCCGCCCTAGCCATGACATTTGAGGTCTTTCAAAATAACACAATAGACAACATCCCATTTATACAATGAGACTGAAGACTCATGAGGCCTGAATGTCACTAATACAAGATAGCACATCCACTTTAATTAATATCCACCAGGGACATGGAAACAAAGGCGAATAAGAGCACAATTTAACCTATGGAGTGCACGGATCAGTTGGGGCTGAAGCAGGGCATATTTCCAAGTGTGGAGAGGAAAATGTCATTTATCTTAATCAGTACAGTGAGTGTTAGCTCTCATCTGTCTGTGGAGGAAAACATGCCATAGAAAGTGACAGTGGAATTTTAACAGCTCCTCTTCACCCCTGCCAGTCTGCATAAGCACACAGGTGTCCCTATGACATGTTCGCCACTTCAGCTATCACAACTAAAATTACTTCTCTGCAAAACTGCCACAGGGTGAAAATGACATGACGTATTGACTCTGGCTGTAGTTCTCTCTCTCTCTCTCTCTCTCTCTCTCTCTCTCTCTCTCTCTCTCCCCTCTCTCCTCTCTCCTCTCTCCTCTCTCCTCTTTCCTCCCTCCATTTTTTGTTTTCAATGACACTTTGAACCCTTCCCCTCAAAATTGAAACTGACAATTGCAAACTTAAGAGATTTAAGAGAACAAATGGTCTCCATGCATTGCTTCAAGCCCAGTTAGACAGACTTAATGTACCTTTAGTTCAGCTGTGGGCTAGAAAGCAGATCTAAGGCATGGAATAAATTCAAATGCTTCAGCAAAGGTGATAGAATGGAATAACCTCACCTGTCCTCCAAATATCTGTCCACTATTCCCCACATATGCTAATTTGTTTTAAACCAGCAACCAGGCATTCCCCATCTTATGTGACCTCTGGTACTGAAATTAAATATAGAAGGACTTCTTCAAAATGAAATGTGGTAAATAATATCATGCAGTGGCTAGTGGGAGAATGTAGAACCAGGAGGCTGTGGGATGACGTGATCCTACAGAGGTGTGTGAATGTGTCTTTTGAATTTTTTCTAAAGGGTAGGAGGAAACTAGGGTGGTGGGTAGAGAGAGCTAAAGTTGTGAAGAGAGTTTATTTGTCAGGAAGAAAACAGACTATGTAATAACAGTGGTGGTGTAAGAAGAAGAAGCATAGTTAGAGTGTTTTCTTTGCAGAGGCAGGACAGGTTGACAGTGGACACCACAAGAAGGTAGGGACTCACAAGGAGAAGAGATGGTGCATTCTGAGCAAAAGAGATGAAGGCAGAGAGTGGGGTACTGATGGAAAGATGATCACATGGCATACATGACTGTATCCCATTTTGTTAGCATCATTTTTCTTACTAAAGTAAAAAGTGAGAACTTTCACTGAGACTGGGAATAGAAGAAAAGGGAGGCTGTATGGTGACTAATTAGGGATCGGCAGAGTGAGTGGACGTGGAAAACATACTGAGCTAAGCAGCAGCTCTAAGCACTGGGAGTGGATTGTGGCCCTGCATGGAAAGCTTCTTTCCATCTGACTTTAACCGGGCGAGAGTGGGCACAGTGTGGGAGAAGGACTGAACAAAACCAAGATTAGAGTTTTGCCCAGGGAACACAAGAAGGAAGAGAGAAACTATGTGGAGAAGATGAGTAACCAAATTAGGAGACAACAATCTGAGTTGGCACAGGTCATAAGAGTCACTAGGGCAATGAAAAGGTAGTAAGATCCATGGACATCAAGTCACAGAGGTTTGTAGAACTGCTACAGGTGAAGCACTAACAGGACTGAACATAAGGATTCACACAGGAAATGATTCCTGTCTCCATACAGGGCTCTGTGTGGATGGAGAGTGGTCAAGGTGCCCAGCAGAGATGCTCAACCCATTGTTATGGCTGCCATGGGAACAGCAGACACACACTAGAGCTGAAGGTAACTTTTCTGATAAGGCAAAGATAAGAAAAAAGCAGCTCCATGGTAGAACACTTTCACAAAGTATGCATGGTGTTCTGGATTTAATTCTCAGCAGTGGGGAAAAAAAGGAAAGAAAGAAAGGAAGGAAGGAAGGAAGGAAGGGAGGGAGGGAGGGAGGGAGGGAGGGAGGAAGGAAGGAAGGAAGGAAGGAAGGAAGGAAGGAAGGAAGGAAGGAAGGAAGGAAAAGAAACAAAAGGATTATTAAAAGGTGCAGGGCAAAGCATGGTGTTGTACACCTGTAGTCCCAGCATGTGGGAGGAAGAATATACAAATCTCTGTGAATTCAAAGCTAGCTTGATATACATAGAGAGTTCCAGCCCAGCTAGGAATACATAGGGAAACACCACCATTTTTGTTTAAAGACATAAAACCCATGGAAAAAATACCCAAGGGAAGATTTCTCATGGAAGCCATTACAACAACAGAATGTAGAAAAGATGTAAATAAACATTTCAAGACTGTTGTTAGAAAGTTCTAGAATTTTTCTAGCCAACCCCACTCTATAGGTGAATAGCTGCAATTCAAAAAGCTGGGAGGGTTCGCTTAGCAGGGATAATACAGAACTTTGGGGACTTTTAAATTGGGAATGCTATTCCCTTGATGGTGGTTGAGCCACACAAATTTGACACTGCAAAGGTATAACAACGGTCAAATGCTGTCAATTTTGTGAAGCTCTACTTACACACTTCAGTTCTCTTTCCTTTACAGCAATGTACTATGGAATAGGAATTCTAAAATAAACTATTGCCTACGTGCTCCTCCTTAAATTTCTAAATTTTATCCAGGAAATGTGTGCAGAGGCTGAGTAACAACAACAAAAATCTACTGAAACTGGAATTCACCTCTAAGGAGTAATGATTTTTTTTTTTAAATCCAAAATAGCAGGTCACAGTGGCTGCCACAAGTATGGGCAGTATTACCGCCAACCCTCAAAGTAAGGTGACCCCAGAGGGGCATAAGTGGATTATGATTATAAACATAATGCTTGAGGATAAGGAATTACACTGCTTAAGGGAAGCATGAGAATGGCCAGCAAGGTGTGGATCAAAACAAACCAGAGGAGAAACCAAGTACTCATCTGGCAATGTTGAAGGCTCCACCCCTTTCCCATAGGAGAATATTCCCACCTTCTTTAGAAGATGCTATTGGATCTCAATGATACTTGCAGGAAAGCACAGGTAACCGCCTCTGAAATGCCTCAGATCTCATCTCAGGGTTGTAATTTGACATCTTGATAGGATATGACCTGAAAGAAAGGCTGTCACCAACAAAGGACACAGACATCAAATTTTTAGAGGTCGTGTTTCTATTGCACAATGATATATCAGCCCATTGCCTTCTATACATCATTGTCTGTATCTTATGGTCATAGTTAATGTGAGTTCATATTTAAGAAATAATAAGGTAAATGATTGCCAGAACATGAATATTCCTTGGCTTTGCCCCAGAGACTTTTCTCAAAGATTCAGTTGAACTGCTCAGCTTGTGAGCAGGAAAGGATGGAAGCACTGGAGTGAAGATCACAGAAGCAGACTTTAACAAAAGAGGAGCAGGTTAAAATATCCTAATTTCCTTACTTCACAGTGGGTAAACTGAGGCATGATCTGCACTACCTTTCTGGGGTCTTGGGGAAAGGGCTGCTTAATTTTATTTTATTAGATTTTAATCCGGTTACAATGCTTCTCCCTTCCCTGATCTCCCAACAAACCTCTCATATGTCCCTCTCCTCTTTCCATCAAATTCATGGGCTTGTTGTTGTTGTTAATTCTTACTGCATGCATATATGTCTTTGTATATACATATGTATTTCCAAATATCTCCTGCTGAGTCCATATGTTTCTTGTGTGTATTTTCCCTCATTAAGGCCTTTTTTCCTTACAACAGTCAGAGGTCACTATTGAAAACCATAACCATCACAATGCACAGTTGTGGAGCCCAGTCCCACTGGACACATCTACAAGACACTTCTGCACTTAAGGCTCAGGGAATATTGAAGAAGAGGGACTACTTGTGAAGAAGCTCAAGCTAAGAAAGTTTGTATTCTGAAAATCCACGTTCCTCGCTCTTCCAAATCAAACCAGAGCCAAAACAGTGATAAAGTAGGGAAAGTCACCTACCTGGATTTATGCAGAAGTTGAGCTCCTATGAGTGCATCTTATTCCCTGCCACAATGACAAAAGAGGTGTGGCTATTCCATATCTTGGTCCCCTAATCTCTGTTATGCATAAGTGTTAACTGTGCATGGGAGTCAACCAATTACACCTTATTGTCTTCTCCCATCGGTGTGGAGGCCACTACTTTATAACTACATTTAAAAGCGAACAAGAGAAGGCCAAAGTCAACTGTATATTAGGTTGACACGGATGAGTAGATGACACAATCATATCATCTACCCGCATATGGAAGCAGAGAACACAGTAGTAGAAGAGCCAAGAGAGAGGCACCAGGAGAGATGACTTTAATAGACTGCAGAGTCGGGGCCCTTAGTTACCCATGTCTATCATCTAATTGTCACAGTAGTGCTACAAGTTTAATGCGGTCCCCTTTTGCAGCTGAAGCAAGCAGGCTTTAGGTGAGCCAAGCAGTGTGAGTGAAGAATACAAGTTTGCTCTCTGGTTCTCGTCCCATTATAGCACACTGACAACCAGGGAATGCTATATTTCTGTTATGTATAACTAAAAACAAAACCAGCCTAAAGAAGTTATAGAATACACACACACACACACACACACACACACACACACACACACACACACACACACACACACACACAGACATGGGCGCGCGTGCGCAGGAGCAACTGTTGGACCTGTTCACCTACAAATACTGAAGCTGTATGTAGCAAGGCTAAGAAAACGCCAGTGGCAGTGCTGAGCATGTTGAAGAGCCAACCTGGAGGGAAGCCTATTCTTCACTGTATCATCTCTGTCAATGCAAACTCTCCCTACTAAAAGAGATGAAGGAGAAGGAGAAACAGAGAGGGCCCCAGTATTTCTCTTTTAAAACTGAAGGGTAAAAGCTGCAATTGAAGAAAATGGCAACATGTATGCTAATGTCAGAGAGGAACGCTGAGACATCACCTCACACCACCAGCCAACCTAAATATAAAAAGTCAATTCCCTATCTTGCAGATGATGTGGAATAATTGGGCAGCTTGTGTAACAGTGCTGGAATTACATGAGGGTTCGTCTGCTCTGTTACTCAGCAGTATTATCCAAAGGCAACAAAGAGTGCAAGATGGGCATATGGGCTTCATTTGTTCTTTCTGTTCACTCTTTTTTCTCTTTATATTAATTTTTAAAGTTAACATGTAAAGTGATGGGTTCCATTGGGCTGTTTCAGACATTTGTCTCATTATGCTTTTTTAAAAAACTTCTTCTTCTCATCCCCACTCTCCTCTGCCTTCCATTGTGTCTTCTGCTCTCCCCGACTGGCTATTGTCTTGCACCAGAGAAATCTTCCTTCTGCTTTCATGGCCCATGTCAGTTTTCTTTCTTTACTCTCTCGCTCCTTAAAATCTCCTCATCCTCTCTAATGATCCCTCTTTTGCTAGTTTTATATCACACACACAACACATACAAACACACAGACAGACACACTTCCTTTGGGTCAGAACTGAAACCTGAGTACAAACTTTATTTATGTATTTAATGCACTGTATGTATATACATTGTCAGATGATAATCTTTTACAACAAGTTCATCATTTGGTATGACCTGTTTGTGAAGTTTTCAGTTTGTAATATCATGTTGTCAGTCAAGGCTTTTGGATTTTGAAGCATTATGACTTTCGGCTTTTCACATTAGGGATAGTCAACCTCTATAATCTGTACAGTTACGACCTGATATATTACTTGGAAACAACAGAAAAAGGCATTTGCTAACACACAACAATGAATCTCTGCAATATACCAATAACTACAGCAGTACACTTTCTCCAGAATTGAATAAATTAATTAATAATGACAGAAGTCAGATCAGTCATTGCCTTGGAGGTAATAATGGGTAATCAGAAGCCGTGGGGGATATTTTATGGTGACATAAATGTTTTGTCTGTGTGTAGTTATACATATGTATACATTTTCAGAAATGCATGCAACTATATAATTTTAATTTGTTCCTTTAACTTAATATAAATTATACATAATCTTCTTTAAAGGAGAAAATAAATTCATCAGAGAATTCATAATGACATGAGGACAGCTGGATAAATTCTTCATTGTAGCTTCTTGTTTAACTAAAGTTGCTGAGTGGTGCTATTTCATGAACAGAGTCCACATGGCTTTGCCTTTTCTGTACTGAATAATTTTCCAAATCTACAGTGCTGTCATTTCTCTTGGTTACAAGTGAAAACACAGTAAAGCTCCAAGGTTCCTTCCAGCACAGAGGGTCACCTTATATAGTTCTTTAGACAGAATATTGAGTCTAAGTTGCATTTCTTCATTCTGCTCAAAGTTATTTCCACCTGGCATGTTTGTTGACTTTTCACCATGAGTACATATTGAAATCAGTTTGGCAGATCTAATAGTCTATATAATGTAAGTTGAATTTTCTTCAAAATATAAGTTGTGAACATATGTAGTTTATCGTAATAAGGGTTAAATTTAAGTACTTCATAATACCTAGTAAAGAAATGCAGTTTGTATAGAGTACTCGGGGAAAATGAAAAGAAAATGATTAGCTAGCTCTAGAATTTGCATGTTTATCTTGTGAAGAACACTTGAATCGCTTCACATATGTAACCACACTGAACTCCTGCAGCACCCCTGGGAAGTAGGTAATTATTGTATCATGGGTGGCAGACGAAGAAACTGAGGCTCATATAAATGAACATATCCTAAGTTCAGAGCTAGCAAAAGGAAAGTCAGAATTTCATCCTATGGCCAGTGAACTCCATAATTTGTATCTTTGTTGCCTGAGAGAGGAATCAGCTAATGTATTCACCCGGCAGCATGTATGAGGTGCCCTCTTTCAAGCACTAATGACACAGTTTTTCGTAGCTGCCCATTCCTTGCACCGTGTTGAGTTTGTGTTCTGTTATTGAGTGTAGTGGCTTTATTCCTACATATTCCTTGATGTTTCTATTTTCAATGAGTATAGCTTAATATACTTACCTCTAGATATGGGTTGGAGGTAGTGATTTGTAGGTAGCACATAGAATAAAGCAAAGATGGAATGCTACTTCTGGGCTAGGTCTCAACACACTTCAACGTTTCTCTTATTCACTCTCCTGGATTATTATCAGAGGAGGAAATTACCTAATGTTTGGAGACCACTTACACAACCCTATGAAAAGCCCAATTAGGTAGAGGGCTAAGACTTCTGCCAACAGCCATGTGAATGAGCCTGAACATGGTTTCTTTTCCAGAGCAAGAGTCATTTATTGAGCAATGCTAAATCTCTGAGACTGCATACACACTCATAATAGAACTTGAACTACAATGTGTAGTTAAGTTCTTTTGAATTACTGGTTCAGTATAATCATGGAATTAAAACCTGCTTGCTATTTTAAGCCAATAAGTTTAGAGTCATTTACCTAATATCACTAAGTAGAAAAGAATATATTTACAATAAATTAATGTTATAAGATATACCAAGAAACAAAGGACTGAAGGAGACAAAAAAATCTGAGGCATGGCATCAAGCCTCAGAGCAGGCAGGGCATCTCTGAGGTGAAATGAAGGGTATTCAATAGCTTTGGAAACATGCTTCCTTGATCAAATCAGGGGCCAGGGAGAGGTGAAATCAAAGCCCAATTAGAGTAATATAACGAGTAGTGAAAGGTTGTAGAATCATATGAGTAAATCTTCCTCAAAATCTTGGCTAGAAAAGATCAACAGAAATGTTGGCAAAATTAACATGTGCATGACAGGACCACTGACGGTGCTGATGCACTTCACAGAAAGGAGACATTTGTACATGCAAGGGCATGGGAAAAGTCCTATGAAAAGGACTGCGCACATGAAATAAAGATGCTCAAGTAGCTGGGCCACCAGGGCTCCATAGCCAAATAGCACCAGGAGAAAGCTACCTGCCCAGGAGTGTGGAAAAGCTGTAAGTGGGGGTTAAGACAAGCACCACCGCTCAGCGGGACCTACCCGGAATCCTAGGGATACAGGAACTGAGGAAAAGCCTGGGACAGGAGCCTTCCAGTTTCCATCAGTGGTGGAAGACCTCTGCCTGTGCCACAGGACTCCATAGCCAAATAGTGCTGGGAGAAAGTTAGACTCCCAGGCGTGTGGACAAGCCTGTCTGCTCAGAGGGACCCAACTGGAATCCCAGTACACAGTGACTGAGGAGTGGTCTTCTGGTTTCTTTCGGCAGCCGGGGAGCTGATCCTCTGGCACAGGGCTCCATACTCAAATAGTGCCAGGAGAGAGGTGGTATCCCAGGAGTGCTGACACAACTTCGAGCACAGGCAAGACCACCACTTCTGTTCAAATTCACTGGATCAAGAGGGACTGTTGCAGAGCCATCAGGACACAGGAACCAAGGGATAGCTGGGGACAAGATCCTTCTGATTTCTGTCTGCACCCCAAAGCTGATCCTGTGCCATAGCTCTCCAAACCCAAATTCCTCTCAGAGAGAGCTGGTCCTCAAGGAGTAATGACACAGAGGCTTGCAAGAGGGACAAGCCACAGCCAGTGAGACTAAGACCAGCTAAGACAAGAGTTAACCAGATGGTGAAAGGCAAGGGCAAGAACATAAGGAACAGAAACTTGGCATCATCAGAACCTAGCTCTCCCACCACAGCAAGCCCTGGATACCTCAACACAACAGAAAAGCAAGACTCAGATTTAAAATCATTTCTCATGATGATGATAGAGAACATTAAGGAGGAAATAAATAACTCCCTTAAAGAAATACAAGAGAACACAGGTAAACAGCTAGAAGCCCTTAAAGAGGAAACACAAAAATCCATTAAAGAATTACAGGAAAACACAATCAAACAGGCATAATTACAGGAAAACACAATCAAACAGACGAAGGAAATGAACAAAACCATCCAGGAGCTAAAAATAGAAATAGAAACAATAAAGAAATCAGCAAGGGAGACAACCCTGGAGTTAGAAAACCTAGGAAAGAGAGCAGTAGTCATTGATGTAAACATCACCAACAGAATACAAGAGATAGAAGAGAAAATCTCAGAGCTGAAGATACCATAGATAACATCGACACAACAGTAAAAGAAAATACAAAATGCAAAAAGCTTCTAAACCAAAACACCCATGAAATTCAGGACACAATGAGAAGACAGAACCTAAGGATAATAGGTATAGAAGAGAGTGAAGATTCCCAACTTAAAGGACCAGTAAATATCTTCAACAAAATTATAGAAGAAAACTTCCCTAACCTAAAGAAAGAGATGAACATAAATATACACGAAGCCTACCGAACTCCAAATAGATTGGACCAGAAAAGAAATTCCTCCCGTCACATTATAGTGAAAACACCAAATACACAAAACAAGGAAAAAATATTAAAAGCAGTAAGGGAAAAAGGTCAAGTAACATATAAAGGCAGACCTATCAGAATTATACCAGACTTCTCACCAGAGACTATGACAGCTAGAAGATCCTGGGTAAAACTCATACAGACCCTAAGAGAACCCAAATGCCAGCCCAGGCTGCTATACACAGCAAAACTCTCAAATACCATAGATGGTGAAACCAAAATATTCTATGACAAAACCAAATTTACACAATATGTTTCCACAAACACAGCCCTACAAAGGATAATAGATGAAAAATGTCAACTCAAGGAGGGAAACTACAGCCTTGAAAAAGCAAGAAAGTAATCTTTCAACAAACTCAAAAGAAGATAGCCATACAAACATAGAAATAACATGGAAAATAACAGGAACCAAGAATGACTATTCCTTAATATCTCTTAACATCAATGGACTCAATTCCCCAATAAAAAGACATAGACTGACAGACTGGATCCATAAAGAGGACCCAGCATTTTGCTGCACTCAGGAAATGCACCTCCGTGATAAAGACAAACACTACCTCAGAGTAAAAGGCTGGAAAACAATTTTCCAGGCAAATGGTCCCAAGAAACAGGCTGGAGTAGCCATTCTCATATCGGATAAAATCGACTTTCACCCAAAAGTCATCAGAAAAGATAAGGAAGGACACTTCATACTCATCAAAGGAAAAATCTACCAAGAGGAACTCTCAATCCTGAACATCTATGCTCCAAATGCAAGGGCACCCACATTCATAAAAGAAACTTTACTAAAGCTCAAAGCACACATTGTACCTCACACAATAATAGTAGGAGACTTCAACACTCCATTATCATCAATGGACAGATCTTTGAACCACAAACTAAACAGAGACACAGTGAAACTAACAAATGTTATGAACCAAATGGATTTCACAGATATTTATAGAACATTTCACCCTAAATCAAAAGAATATACCTTCTCTTCTCAGAACCTCATGGTACCTTCTCCAAAATTGCCCACATAATCGGTCACAAAACAAACTTCCACAGATATAAGAAGATTTAAATAACCCCATGCCTCCTATCAGATCACTACGGATTAAGGCTGGTCTTCAATGGCAACAATAACAACAGAAAGCCCACATACACATGGAAGCTGAACAATGCTCTAGTCAGTGATAACTTGATCAAGGAAGAAATAAAGAAAGAAATTAAGGACTTCCCAGAATTTAATGAAAATGAAAGTACAACATGCCAACACTTATGGGACACAATGAAAGCAATGTTAAGAAGAAAACTCAAAGCTTTGCTTGCCTCCAAAATGAAACTGGACAGAGCATACACTAGCAGCTTAACAAGTTCTAATTATATAACTGCTAGTTAAACTCTTAACAAAATGTACCAACTGAATTAATATTTATTTTTAATGTGATGAGTTGGGATTTGAGCATTTTAAAAATGATTTATCTAACTTTTAATGATGTGCATGTGAAGGAGGCAGGTGCCTCTTTAGGTTATCCCATCCTCTAATCCTGGAATTATAGACAGTTGTGAGCCACCCAGTGATGGGGGAAACTGAAGTTAAGTCCACTGCAAGAGCACGATGCCCTTATTAATTGCTTAGACCCATCTTTAGCCCCCTTATAAGTTTTTAGATGATGTTAAAAATTAAGCCCAAACTTAGCCTTTCCAAAGATCAAGTTTGTAATTTTTATTTGAGATAGGGTTTCACAAAGTTGCTCAGACTGGTCTTGCTACATACACACAAATTATTACACAATATCAGACTCACCTAGAGGTTGTTTGCCTGCATCAACTTAACAAGAACACATGATAAACATGTGCCAAAGTTAAAGATTGTCTTAATATTTTCCATGTTCCATGTTCATAGATAACTTCACATTGTTATTAGTAAAGAAATTCTCCAATGTTGTCATTTAGGTAGATGTATATATGTATGTATGTATGTATGTATGTATGTATGTATGTATGATAGCTAGATAGACAGACAAAAAGATAGAGATACAGATAAATATATAGATAAATTTTAGTAGCTTAGTCTGACTTTTCACTTGCTACATAGAATAAAGCACAAGGCATGAACAAACTCTCTGTATAGAGGTGCCTCACTTATTTGATGATCCCATCTTCTCCTAACTAACTGGAAGGTCTACCTGCAGATACTTTTTCAAGTGATACATTAGTTTGTTTCTTTGGCTAGACTCCAGAAATCTCTCATTCTATCATGAAGTATAAAATCAACATAGAAATGGACATCCAATACATATGTGTCATTAAGTGAATAGTTTTTAGTGAATTCTATTGTAACCACCATTTATATTTATTCAGAAAGCATCAAAATCCCCTCTAAACACGCCCAGCATCTTCCAAATATTGCTTGTCCTGGTTTCCTGTATGAAACCATGATGCTGACTCATGGAAGTGGATATACACCATATGGACACAATACATTTTGCTTCCCTTTTAAAATTATTATGTAATATTCTGATATCTTCCAAGGCTAGTCTTTACACAACTATTCTGTCATAGCATTTCATTTTTAAGATCCTTCTGGAATCAGATTATATAGTTCATAAAATGATATTTGCATCTTGGTTGGTGTTTTGACATGAGTAGATTATAATGTTGTCCTGTCTAAGAACTTAGCACCGGTTGGGTAGCTATGGAGCTCACTGTGCCTCATAATATTGTTCCTTCTAAGTATGTTTCTACTATGATTAATATGCTTTTAATATTCTATTAAATATTTTAGTAGCTTCCTTGAAATCATATTTTATTATTACAACCAAAGATATTGGCCAGCATTATCAGTAAAAGGTTATATACTAAATGCCTCTGTTTTTAACTAGCATCAAAGGGCAAACATATCAATGCATATAAACCAAAATAATTACAAAAATATGTTCTTTACTAATTGTTTGAAACACAAAAACAGAAGTAATTCTGAATAAATATGTACATAAGTCTGCTGCATTTCCTGTGAAAGAGAAGCCAGGGTTGTATGGAAAAACCAAGGGAAGAAACTCAGACACACACAGACCCACCACTATTGAGCCTTCTTAACCTAAGCTCTATTCTCTGTATATTTACATAAAGGAATATGCTGATCAACATGTCCAATTGAAATACATGTAATTTAGTTGCAAAGAGAGATATTATTTTCATTTTGATATAGTGCCCTCTTTCCAGTCATTCAACAAGTCTTTGTATTATTTAAGACAGAAGTCAGCTGACATATTTTCTTCTGGTTTTGAAATACATATATCAAGTTATTGCTTTCCCCAAATATTGCAGTCACTAGCTGTGTTTCCAGTCTATATCTCATGAACATGGAATTACTGACATTAATTATCAAAAGAAAGATAAAAATTATTAGATAATTACTAAAAAAATTGAATTAATTTTCCTCTTCAAAGTTGGATGATTAATGACTCCATATCATTGTTTGAATTATCACTATGCATTCTTACATTCATATGTGACATGTATGGTTCTAACAAAATGCAAACAGAATGAACGTTGGTGACAAATGCCATGAAGCCAAGAATTGTAATGTCACACTTTGGAGACACTTAATAAAATGTGCTAATGACTGAAAGAATCACAGAATTTGTTTTGATAGTTTTTCAACTTCATCAAATTCTTTCTAGTCGCTCTATTTCCCTGTGTGTGTGTAGCTCCTTGGAAAGTTATCAAGACTTTAAGTGAAGATAAAATGCTGTCTCCAGATATGGACATGTTGAAAATGGTTCACTTTATAGAGACATTCTCAGACTAGGAGAACAACCAATGGTTACTCTCTCAAGGGCAGAAGAAAAGATCAAGGAACAGGAGAATAACGTAAAAGCATTAAAACAAAACAAAACGAAACAAAAACAACAATAAAATCTTGCTGCCCATGACTTTGACAAGGTAAGTAATCAACAAGACTTTGGCTTATCCAGTCATGTGCTGTTGCTTGCAGTGGTGCATCAAGCATACCACAATTAACACCTAGGAAATCCTTAAAGTAGTGTGTCTGTGGATGGTGCTATAAAATGACTACAAGGTAAGTTTTCAGGAGAGCATTTAAATCAGAAGGTGGTGTCCTGTAACACACTTGTTGTGGTATGCATTGTGAATTTGTTTCTCTGTCCTGCTTTACCCACCTAAGGCATTCTCTGGTTGGTTTTAATAAAAATCTGATGGCCAATTAGCTGGGCAGGAAGTGGAAGGTAGACTTCCTGAGAGGAAGAGAAGAACTCTAGGAAGAAGGAGGAAGGTTCTTTTCTCCAGGAGACATGGGAAGAGACAGATGTGACTACAGGCCTGGAAGGTTCTACTCCCACATGAATGGAGCTAGGTAGTCTGGTTAACTAGTTGAGACCCTGCCCAACCAAGGCCTAAGCTTTGAAATATTAAAAGGTCTTTGTGTGGTTATTTGGGGAATTAGTTGATTAAGGAATAACTGTTTCCATATTAATTTCCAACAATAATTAATATGTATAGAACATTAATTATCATTTTACACACACTGGTTTGCTCCAGCTATGAACCAGTAGTCACACGACCAGTGATTAGGACTGAGCTAGAAGACTTCATTCTTTCTTTTCATCTGTGCTCCATTCTCACTGCCTAGGCCTTTATCCTGACTGTCGGTTGCACCATGACTGTCGGTCTTCCCACCTGCTTCCAGGAGCCATGGTCCATTCCAGGAAGAAGAAATAATGCAAGACCCAAATGTATCAGGAGATACGATCAATAAGACTGTCTCTTCAAGATATGCAGCCAGCCAACATGTCTCTCAGTAGACAAATGGCTTAAGAAAATGTGGCATGTATACACAAAGCGAAATACCATTCATTCACAAAAATCATGAAATCCTTAACAGAGGTGGACAGCACATTAAGTGAAAAGAATTCAGGAACAAATGCTACATTTGTTTTGTTACTTGTTTGTGAAAATGTACAAGTGAGCTCATAGAAGAAGAGAGTGGTATTCACTAGGACTGGGAAGGGTAAGAGAAACGGGGGAAGAATGAGGTTAGATGACAGGTTCGAGAGTTAAATCGCTGAAGTAGCTATGGCAGCCTATAGTACCACCGGCCATTTATGACACATTTCAAAATGACTAGAAGAGTCCAAAGGTTTATGACACAGAGAGATGATAGATTTGGGGAAAATTTAAATTCCAGGAGCAAGCGATGCTAGATGCGCCTAGCCTGTCCCACCCTGTGGGTTTTAAATAAGCTGATGGCTACTTATATGGATGTATTTAAGCATTTTGTATTCATTCATACAGCTGATGAGAAGAGCAAGAAAATTCCTCTACTTTATATTTAAGTTAAAAGAAGGGGCCACAGGTTTAGCCAAATGATAGTTTAGCTTTAGTTGCAATAGCTAACAAAAACACAGTAAATTCATCCAGTTTTGACATGAACACGAAGTGAAAGAAGCTAAAGATGAGAGAAAATATGGTATAGAAAGGTGAAGTACATTGTCACAAAGACAGGGTGCAGGCCTGCCTGCCTGCCTTCTTCCCTATTCCAGGCCTTAAGCAAGCTTCCTAACAGCACAGCCCCACCTCTGGGCCTTTGCACTGGCTGAACTCTCTGCCTGGAATGCTTGTTCTCTTGATTTTCACATGGCTCCCTTCTCTTGTTTCTTTTAACTATTTGTTCTGTAATTCTATTC
Organism: Uromys caudimaculatus; assembly: GCA_028551405.1. Taxonomy (NCBI): domain Eukaryota; kingdom Metazoa; phylum Chordata; class Mammalia; order Rodentia; family Muridae; genus Uromys; species Uromys caudimaculatus. The sequence continues at coordinate 39,288,905 of CM052701.1, read as the reverse complement.
CAAGATAGAGTCAGAGTTCCCGATCATTGTCAATGTTTGTTTCTTCAAAAAGTTTTTTTTTTTAATTTTTGAGATTACAATGACATCATTTCTCCCTTTTCCATGTACTACCCCTCCTGACTCTCCTTCAAATTCATGGCCTCTTTTTTCACTAATTGTACATACGCGTGTTACAATTTCAGACTCTTCTCAGTCTATATAACATACTTGTTTGCCTGTTTTTAGGGCTGACCCTCTGGTATCAGCCAGCCAATTGGTGAGCTCTTCCCCTGCTAACTTGTAAACTGAAAGATGAGGAATGCCAAAATCACGAAGGCAGTGGTGGAGAAGCTGAGTCTCTCAAACTTTTTCAGCAAAGATTGACACATTCCTTACATGACCTGGCAGGATTTGTCACATGTATGCACAAGAACACATTCTTAGCATGACCTTGAAGGTTTGGTCACATGAGTGTGCCTGTGAGCATACATATATGCTTAAATGTTTTACAAAAGAAAAACAAAAAGAAAGAAAAGCCCTGGTATCGCTAAATACAGATTTGGGACTAGCTCTATAGCCCCACACTCTATCATATAGTATTTCTCCCACACAGTTGAAGCAGATGTAACTATCAAGTCATAAGCACATCTTTGGAACAGGAATCCCTTTTAAAATTGCCGCTGTACACAGTGCATGTCCTGCTCATTGAGTGAATAAGTTCATAAACATTGGAAAATAATTTCTGCATACCTTTACTTTCACAGGAAAAAGAAATGCAGATGTGACAAGTACTTAAAGGCCCAAGTACAGATCTTTCGGTAAGGGAAATACAGAAGCAGGATGTTACCATTTCTGGGTATTGGGAAGAAACTTGATAATCAGTGTGAACAGAATCCTTGGAACTGTAGCCTGGACTGAAAACACACTTCCTCTCAAGAAGTCAGAGCTCTATAATAGTGTTATATAGCTCAGCAAATTTTCATGAACAGTCTGTAGAAACTACTATTTTGCAGCCATGAATAATATAAGGTCTTACTTTAACATAAGAATTTAACCAAGAATTTCCATGAATCTTTTAAGTACAAGAGTAACTTCTAGCAGACACATCTTTGAATACATCTTTGATTTAAATAAAAGCAATTCTTTTGAGACCACTTAATAATAACAGACCTTAAGGAAATAAATTCAAAGAAAAATATTTGACTAGAAAGCTGCAGAATAAATTAGCATATCAGAGATGACTGGCACTCCATTTCTATTTAGTGCATGTTACAGTAGTGATCCCTGGTAGCAGAAAGCAAAACTATGTGAGAAACTCAGAGATTACAGGAGATATAATTAACCTCAGATCAAGCTGAAGTTGGCAACTGAAATCCTTCTAGGAACCAGACAGCATATGACTCAATATGACTCAACTGAGCTTCTGGCAGATAGCTAACAGGCAGGCAAGACCGACGATCCTTGCTAGAGAAAAGAGAGGTATCTATGGTCACAAGAGAATCTAGCATGAGACCATGGGAGACCATAAAGTCAAGTAACTCAAAATGAGAGCATCAGAGAACTAAGAATGGAGCAGGACCCATAAGCACATCATGTTTCTCTGTCTTGGAAAGATGAACTTAAAGATATCTATTGAAAGCCAATTTCATCGCTCTTTGAAGCAAGAGTCTCTACATATGATTTCAATACTTCAGTGGAAGAGATACTTGGATAGCTCTTGTCTTCCTACAATTCCTTTCCCTATAGCAAACATTTTTATCACCTGAGACCCAGCTGGAAATGAATTATTCTTCACATAAAAGTAAAGAGTGAATTAATCCAGCTGCTTTATTTACCTTATGCTCATCCCCAATGACTTCACAAATAAACTGAGATTTATTTAAGGTTGCACCTCAATAGCTGGGCAATTAAATGATGTGTCTTAAACTTCTATGATAATATGGCTACCTCCCAGCCCCATCCCATGTTACTTACATATTATTATGAATCTGGCTCTTCCAGCACCTTGTACATCACTCCAATTTCTTTGTCCTCCCTGTTGATCTGCCTCCTTCTCTCCTTCTTCTTGCTAGCAGACATCCTACCCTATTGTCTATTCTGCCTAGCCATTGGGTGATCAATTTTTATTGACAAGGCAGAGAATAAACAGTAAGAACTATTTATACAAACGAGAGACAGGAGATTCTTGGTATAAGCATTACAATGTCATGTCAGGATTGAAACAATATATGAGGGCAGAGAAATCAGCATTTGAGTAACTCAAGGGTAAACTTTATACAGAGTACAAAATATTATGCCCATACACACCCATATCCACACCCTCTCCCATACCCAACACACAATGGTTAGAATTCTGCTCTACTCCCAAAGAAATTTGCATTTCTGTATAGAGTATTGGGCTTCCATATATACCCCCAGTTGTGTGTTACAAACCTTAAGTCACACAGAATTACCTGAGAATTCATAATCTAAAGTGAATCCAATAGTAGGTCATGCAAAAGAAATCAGTTCTTAGGTAGAGAATACCAAGACTGGTGGTGTGTTTCCCCCTGGGAACTGCCACATATTGATAAACATTCCAAGCTGCAAGAACTATTCCAACTTTGATTACTGCATCTACACAGAAAGTATTCATACAATTAATATTCTTTCATGCCAATTAAGAAGTATTCACCTGGTCAAGTAGATTGTTCTAAAGAATCTCTGGATGTTTTTCTATTCAGGATTTAAATGACTTTAAAAATGGCATATACCATTTCAATATTATTCATGGTTACTAGTGAAAATGACAAGGTATAAGACCCACACTCACCCTTGCTGAAAACGAGTCCTCAGAAAAACTGTTTTCTTTTTAGATAACAAATCATGGGGATAGTATGCCAATCCTTCAGAGGTGTTATGGTCCATAGAAATGATGAGTAAAATTTGTGTAATAGGTAAGCATAATATATGTTCTGTTTTGTAGGATAATAAGTGGCAAAGATTTAAAAATTCAATAATTCTGAGAGAGGTAAAATCAAATATGTTTTTCCTATTCAACACTGTCATTTCCAGGAAGAAACCTAGTAAAATTCCTAGGGGTGAGAATATGTGTCGAGTCGGATATAAGAACCAGTGCTGCTCTTCTATACTACACGGTGCTTAGAGATTCATATATTCTAGTCAATAATCCACTTTGCACACAGGCATTTATGAATTCCTTTCTTTAAAATATATGACATGGATTGACTTATAACTTTTTACAATTTAATTTTTGACAAGTTCATATATGTATATGATGTGCTGTGATGATAGTCACTCCATAACACTTTCCCACTCCCTCCCACTCCTGCTGACTCCTGCTTCCTAAATAGTCTCTCTCCTACTTTCATGTGTGGATGCTTGTCTGCGTATTTGAGTGTAGGGGTGTGTGTGTGTGTGTGTGTGTGTGTGTGTGTGTGTGTGTGTGTGTGTAGGTCTTTTGAGCTTCTGTGTGCCCATGAATGCAATGAGCTATGTCATACCCAGTCGTCTGCATTTATAGTGTTCCTCTCTGTACACCACACTTACAATCCTCTCTGCAATGATCCTGGGCCTTAGGCAGAGTGATATAGCTAGATGCCCAACTTGGAACTGAACATTCATGGCTTACTCTCTTCACTTTGATCAGGTCTAAATCTCTGCATTAACTTATTTAAAAGAAGCCTCTGTTCAAGTCTCAGGATATGAAAACCAGTTTATCAACATGTCTGCTTAGTAAACCATCAGTGATAATCCCTCCCACTTGATCACTCAATGACCTGTGATATCCCCAGCTATAAGCTTTGGGCAAGTTTATAGTATCAGATATGTATTCTGTGGAAAGGGCTTCATATCTAGTCAAAAAGGGTTCAGTTAACCTCAGAACAATCATGCACCCATTTTAACAGTGGGTATACCTAGCTAGGGATTTCACTATAATTCAATCATTAAATGTAAACATGTTTATATTATGACAGATTTTATGCTACAGAAAACAATGACTTAGTAAATTCATTCCACTTCTTACAGAAAACTAACTGAATACCTAAATGCTAAGAACCCTGAAGCTAGACTCGGGAGATTTGAACATCAAAAATAAAGAATTGATGCAACCTCTGGGGATGTAGACATTACCAAGAAAAGTCCATGAATGGCAAGACCTTCTCTGCAAGAAGATAAGGAGAGCAGAATACAACCAACTGAAACTCCTCCAATACAAGAGAGAAGCAGAAAAGGGAGAGAGAGGACATTTCTGTCTATCAGAATGTCCAAAGATCCCCGTAAAGAATGTAGCCAATAAGCTGAGTTCTATGGGATGAAAACAAGCCAGGTTTCATGGGACTATGAAGAGGACAGCAGTGACAATGTACACAGTGGGAACCTTCACCCCAGGAAGCTGAAGGGCAATGACAACAACTACAGTATAGTGACCTCAGGCCAACGCTAGGTTGGAGAAACAGAACATAACTATGTTGTAGGATGCTAACTTGAAATTTTAAACTATTCCAAATTGGTGAGAAAAATACCAAAGCATGGAAAGTGGGGTGATAACAGCAATCCGACCTGTGTGTAATCAAGACCTACCACTGTGAGGAGAATAGAGTGGAGAAGAGAAGGGGTGGGGAAGCACAGCATTGTGAGACTTGATCCAGGCAGTGGATAAGAAATTATGCTGGGTTTAGTAGCTGGTGCAGCACTGTGCAAAGGGGTGAAGTAGCATAGAGTTTGGTGTAGAGAGAAATAACAGATGAGCTGGAAAGTGTCATAGGACTCTGTCTGCATTGTGACCAACTGTGAGCTACTTATTTTTATTTTTATTTATTTTTGTCAGATATGTATGAGTGGGAGGAGACTAGGGCTGGGGGAAACTCAGAACTCCACTTACATAGGTCAGGGTTCATTTGTCTCGTAGACTAGGGTTTGAGTGAGAGTGTAGATTTTAGCACAGAGCTCTCTTTTAGATTTAAGGCAGAGGACAGAGAGTTATCAACATAGGAATGTCTGCAAGTTCTCAACAGAGCTGAGTAAGAGTGTCTGGGGAAAGCAGCCATGCTGCAGGGCAGGGTTCCTCACACTGCTTCTACTTCCTCATGGCCCTTTTGTGCCTGAAACATTTTTATGACCGAATATGTAGATGTATATGCAAACCAAACATTTACTGATAAAAAAAACCCATAATGTCATTTATGCTCCAATAAATCTTTCATATACACATATTTTACAAATTATTAAAGATGAAAGCTCATTTACTTACTAATGAGATAATATGCTTGTTTATTTTGCATTAAAGAATCAAAGCTTGTCTGAATATCTAGCACTGCAGGATGCAAAACATCTTTGGCATTTTTCAAAGTTGATTGATGTTTTGGTTTTACATTTGTCAATACAGAGGACACCATTTTTATATTACAAAATCTCAGATTATGGTAAGGATCAGTTTATTTGCTGTTTGACACTCTGTCTTGTCCCAATCCAGACTTCATGCAACTTTTGTTTTATAACATTCAAGTCAACAACTCAAAGAGAAATGTGAACAAACAAAAATTCTAACACTACACTATCCGCAAACATGTAAATATGATATACATTGAAGAATCATTGTAGGAATGTCTTAAAAGAAAAATATTAAAAGTATTTTGCCTTTCATAATTAAAATGCTGTATTTGTCAGAGCAGAAATCTTTGCGACACTGCATAACAGTCTCAAGTCTAAAGCAAGGTGGTTCGGCCAGTATGTAAGTTTACTTTTTTTTTTTTTTCATTTTTGACTATGTAATAGATGAAAGGAGTATTATTTACTTATTATTTTGAAAGTTATTTACTTTATCTTTTATCGTTTGTCTCTCTAAAATGAACCACGCATAAGTAAGATAGGAGTATTTTACAACAACTTACAGAAATAGCCAGAAATATTTTAAATAAATGCGGGACAAGTCCACAGTATGGTTGCAGCATAATGACGAGAATGAGGGTTCTGTCCAGTTCCAGCATTCTGCCCTCAGGTGTGTCCTAGGAGACCCCGGAGGCTTTCCTTTATTTATAGAGACCACTCTTTGAGATAATTACAACCCAAAACTCTACTACACTGGTGAAGTGTCCCCCTGAGACATCAAGAGTGAATGTTTTTCAATTTGGACCTTTCACTGGACCTCCTTTTCCTCAGGCTCTTCTCCATTTTTGACCTGCAGTTCTTTCAGACAGGAAATTTCTGGGTCAGGGTTTTTGACTATGGGATAGCAACCCCATCCCACCACTTGATGCCCTGTCTTTGTACCAATGGTGGACTTTACAAGTTCCCTCTCCCCACTGTAGGGCATTTCATCTAAGGTCCTTCCCTTTGAATGCTAAAAGTCTCTCACCTCCCAGGTCTCTGGTACATTCTAGAGAGTATGCCCACTTCCTACCTCCCTAAGTTGCCTGTTTCCATTCTTAATTCTGGCCCTCAGGGTTTCAGTCCTATTCCCCTACTGATGCTATGGTGTGTTTACAAATTGAAGTCTATCATGACTGACCTCCAAAAGGCCAAACAAGCAGCTGCAAGAGCCAGATGTAGATATTGACACCCAACCGATGAACAGAAGCTGGTGACCCCTGTGGTTGAATTAGAGAAAAGCTGGAAGAATCTAAGAAGGAGGGGTACCCTAGTGGAAGACCAGCAGTCTGAACTGATCTGGAGTCTTGCAATCTCTCAGACCCTAAGCCACCAACCACGCAGCAAGCACCAGCTAATATGAGGCCCCCAACACGTATACAGCAGAGGACTGCCAGGTCTGGACTCAGTCAGACAAGATGCACCTAACCCTCAAGAGACTTGTGGCCCCAGGGAGTTGGGAGGTCTGATGGGGAGATGGGGTGGGGATATCCTCTTGGAGAAAGGGGAGGGTATGGGATGTGGAACAGTCAGAGGGTGGACCAGGAGGGGAATAAAATCTGGACTGTAAAAAAGATTAAATATAATAATAATAATAATAATAATAATAATAATAATAATAATAATAATAAAGAGTGAATGTTTTGTGGATGTTTAGCCTAAAATAGATATTTTATGAAGGTAGCCAAATGATTTATTAATGTAATAATCTGGATACATTCTTGTAAATGTTTTCCCCACAACACTTCTGGAATGGAGGTTTGAGCAGAATGAAAAATGAATGTGATGAGTGAGCGGGTTTAAATGGGGACTTCTGTGGAGGGAAGAAAATAAAGGAACGAGATTGGCTCCTGTAGAAAGGTGTCATCTGTGTAGGTGACAGATGAAGGCACTGAGATTTCATAACCAGAAATTTATTATAAGCATACAGGAGAGGGAAGACTACAAGGTGTAGTCTTAATTATTTTATTATTAATATAAGAATAGCTAGCAGTAAAATCAAGCTGTCTTCCCTCATCCCCCCAGGCCTGGGGTCTGGGTTATCTGGCATCAGTTCTGGGCTAAGCTAACAGTCCCGCCTCTCTTGAGGTCCACACTGCTCAGAGGCTGTCATTTTCATGGAGATAACTCACTTTATCTATTTCTCCCATTTAAATTCCTAACAGCCTTTTCCATCCAAATGATTTGCACTGAGCTCTAAGCATGTAGTTAAAGGTCACTTTTGTTTTTAAAATTTCAGTCTAAGCTAGCGATAGCACCACTTTCAAAACGCCTCCTATCAGTATTTGTGACTACTTGCTGTGAAGCTAAGCCAGCTTTTGGAACTCCATGCCAGCAGGATGATAGAGAGGCCTTACTCAGACCTGGTGCTTGAAGCAGGACTAGTTTTGACAGAATGAAAAATATGACTAGCCAGTGAGAAATGCAGGAATAACACCAGACCTGTTGTTTGAATGTATAATACGAGTTTATTGTTCCTTTGTAATAGATTTACTTCTGACTGCCCTGTGGTTGAAGTGGCTGGTCCTGGCCTATCGATGTATGCCATTCCTACAATACGCTTTCCAAGAAGTCACCGTATGTTTTAACAGGCGACCTGCTATAAACTGCTTTTCTAAAGAAACGAACATCATAAACAAGGCTGAATGGAGTCTTGACATGAACCTCCCTCAAGTTGGGACATACAGGTGTGAGTATATCCTGCCTCCATCTCCAGATGCAGAGGCTACTGAATAAGATGAAATACATTACAGAGTGTCATTCTGGAAGCAAATGTCATAAAGACACTTTCTGAAAATTCAAAACGAAGGAGAAAAGGGACACTAGGCAGAAGCATACACCTGTTGGGGGAATTAGCATGGTACATGCAGATGATTCTTCTAAAATGTACATTACATGCATAAATATGATCTATGAATACATGCTTTAATATAAACACACATAACTACCACATTCCTATAAATATATAAGTTTACATTCTTATGAAACTATTTCACAAATTTAAAACCACAAGGAAGCTTGCAAAGAAGCTTAGTCTAAAAGGTTGTCATGTCAGCATACACCAGCTGGTTTGAGGCCCCTGGCACAAATATAGCAGAGGTCTGCCTGGTCAGGCCTCAGTGGGAGAAGAGGTACTTAACATTCCCCTTCACATATTAACATTTAATTATTATTTAAATGTTCTACTATGTGTTTTAAATGTATTAAAACATAAATATTCTGAAATCTTCTATGACAGTTTTCAGAATTTATATATATATATATATTCCTATATAATACATAAAATACTATATAGTATATTTAAAGCAAGTGAATGATTTTTGGCTAGAATAGCTAAAATTTTTCTGTCTCTTCATTCTCATGATTTCATATTTATTTTAGTTGAATATGAGTTATATGTGTATCTATGTGAGTACCTATACATACATGTGCATGCCAGAGGTCAGCTCTGAGTGGCTTCCTCCATCACTCTCCACCTTATTCTTTGAGAAAGGTACTCTTACTGACCTTGGAGTTCACTGATTTAGCTAAGTAGGTTAGCTAGCTAGCCCTTGGGATCCTCTTGTCTCTGCCTACTCCGTGTTACGATTAGAAGTGTTGCTATTGACTTAGGTGCTGGAGACCCAAACTGAGGTCCCCATGCTTAGTTCATGAGCACAGTACTAAGTGAGCATCTCTTCAGCCACAAAATATATTGACAAGATCTTCAATTTGATATCTATACATAATAAAACCATACTGATCAGACTAATGAGAATGATGGTTTGAATTAAAGTATCCCATTTTTAATTGCTTGAGATATCACACACACACACACACACACACACACACACACACACACACACACATTATACATATACAGGTGAAATTAAATCAAACTGAAAGCTACAGAAATGCCATGAAGGAGAAAATGCTGGACGTTTGAGTATAGCTGCTTTGTCAGGAGTATGATCTCAGGAAATAAGAATGAGGGTCTCTAAAGCAAAAGGTCATAATGAAAACATTCTTGGCATGGTCTCCACTAAAGATGGCTGACTTCCCCTGCTCTCATAGGTCTATTCTCTGAGAGCCATAAAGAAATTACTTTAGGTAGAGTACTTTAGGTACTTTAGGTGGAGTCAGTATAGAAGAAAAAGTCCCAAGGACTTTTTATTTGGATCCTGATTCCCACTAGTTAAAATGTAGCCCTGTAGGACACTATTTTCTCTTCTCTATATGCAATGTCTTATGTAAAAATCAGGATCTCATATTGCCCCATGCTTTGTATAGAAACAAGGAGCAAGAGGCAAGAAGCATATGGTTTAGACAGCATGTGATGTGTACCAGCTTGTACCAGTGAGACAAGGGCTTGAGGCTATCATGAGCTGGTGAACCCTGCAGTGACTGGAATAGACAAGTGAAGGCAAGAGACTCTGAAGGGCATATAAGCAGTGTATACTGTGGATCTCTTGTACATGCAGGAGGAGAGAGTTAGTATGTGGATATATCTGCTTATAGGCACCGAGTCTACGGGGACCCCAGATATCATTCACACTGCTTACCACCAGAAGTTGGAACTTCATAAATGAGTAGGGAGACAAATTTACATTTTAACATTTTATAACTTTGACTATGAATGTGTTTCATGTTTAAGAGTTGTTGACTTTCCTATTGCTGTGATAAAACACCATGACCAAAAACAGATGACCCTGCATTGCTTTCTATTCTTTTGTTTGTATATTTGTTGGTTCATTTATTTTGTTGTTGTTAACTTCATGAGACAGAGTCCTCCAAGAGGAGGGAACCTCAACTGAGAAAATACACCCATTATATTAAAATGTTTATGTCTCACTAGTCACCAAGAAAAGAATGGAACAAGGAGAGTCTTCTAGGCCGTTTAACATCCTAAACAGATACATACGTTACTCAGACTTAAGAATACTCCTGAGTACAAAGCAAATTAGAAATTACAAACCTTGCTGCAGGTTAACTACAGAAATACACAGACATTACACTACACGGATTTAAAACTATACAAAGAAAAACCTTATTTTAAGATACTATCATGTAAAGGAACCAAAGCTTTTTGAAATGGTTGAAATATAAAGACAAGGAAAAAATCGTATGTTTCTATTCACAACAGCCTAGGTATAGAAACAACCTAGATGCTCAACAGATGAATGATTAAAGAAAAGATCTACACACTGGAATTTTATTCAGAAGGGTGAACTTATGTGATTTGTAGGTAAATTCATTAAACAAGTCAGTGTGTAAAGTAAATAGACCATACTCAGAATGATATGTGGTGTATGTGTGTCTGGCTGTCTGTCTGTCTGTGTGGTGTCTCTGTGTGTGTGTGTACAAATGAATGACATGAAATGGAATGGAGATTATTTAGGTAGGAGAAGAACACCAGCAAACATATAAAAGAGGTGGGCATGCATAATTGATGTAAGTGATATAAAAGTGTAGAAATAGCATAATGATATTTTATAGCTTGTTTTCCACAATAAAATGTTAATCAAAAGGTTACATCTAAGAGTTTTGACAGTATTCTTTAAATGACATTGTAGAAGAGAAGCTCATTTTAAAATACCAAGTATCTAGAAATTGTCATCCAGAAGTCATGGATGTGGGTACCTGAAATGACAAAACTCCTTTTACTGGAAATCAGTCCACTTACTCCACCAAGCCCGGTGTCACAGATGACATATAAGGACACATTCCAGCACATTTGAACAAGTGAAATGTCCTAAGTACTTGTGAAATGGCCATTTTCCTAAGAGGATATGGGGAGAACCAGGGAGCCTTTATATGAAGTATGTACTTATACCTGAAACAGGAGAAAAAAAGAAGAAAAGGAAGAAGCAACAGAAACATTCAGCTCCTAAATAGCTCTTCTCCAAAATGAACGCACGTCAAGTGGATGTTTAAAAAGCTGATGTAACACAGCGCTTGTGATTTCTCTAAGCTACTTCTCAGTCAATTGAGATGCAATTATTTGTACATGAAAGTATCAGTCGCAAGAGAAACATAAGCTGCCAGAAGTTGTCTTTTAGGGAAGTGAGCATTAAAATAAATGGAAACACTCCTCAGAAACCAGTAAGTCCCCCTTTCAGCCTAGCTGTCATTTTGGGGAAACCTAGACATCAATTGCTGAAGGCTCATTTAAGACCACACACCCAGTTAGGACAGGTGAAGCACCACCAATCAGCTGGAAGAATTTGGCATCTCTATATTATGAAAGTAAATGGAACATAGAGCTAACATAGGAACCTCCAGTCATTTCCTTCATCCCTATAGCATCCCAGAGGTCCATCGTGCACCCACACCCCCCACACACATTTGCACACACATGTTTGCACACACACATACACACACAGTTACATAGACAAACAGACACACATGCACAGAAACACAAGTACACAAGCACACATGAAGACACCACATGTCCATGGTCAATTAATTTTTTGACAAAAGTTGCCAGGCTGTATTTTGAAAGAATAGTAATTTTTACAAATGGTGTCAGGACAGCTAAATAGCCACAAACAAAAGAATGAATTTAACCTCCTTTATCTCACATCATATAGAAAATTTAACAAGAAAATAAACCAAACACTGATTTAGAAGCTAAAACTGTAAAGCTCTTAGAACAAGATGTACATACGGAAAAAATTTGCAGGATCTTGAGTTCGCCTTTATGTAGTGAACGTCAACTACAAAGAACGAAAGAAAAATAGATAATTTACAGATAAATTTCACTCTGTCACAATTTTAAGATTTTTGTCAAAAGAACTCTATTTAAAGACTAAAAAGCCACCCACAAATTGTAAAAAAAAAAAATCACAAATCATTTATCTGGAAATGGTATTATGTTATTTATTTTTCTGATTGTGACCAAATACCCAACAGAAATATCTTAAGAGAGTTTGTTTTGGCTTGTGATTGGAGGAGTAACATTCCATCCTGTTGGAGAACTGCATGATGATAGGTGGTACTATAGTGGGTGGGGCACGTGGTATCTGCTTGTTATGTTGTACAGGGGGTGCCAGAATCAAGGCCAGATGATAAATCTCAAGGTGTGCCCTCAGTGCTTGATTTCTTTCAGTTTGCTCAGCTTCCTGGCAACTCCACAAGCTCCCCAAGTAATGCTACCAGCTCTGGATCAACTACTCAAATACATGAGCTTGTGGGACAGGACATTCACATTCAAGCCATAATATTCTTCTCTTGTACTCCATCAGGGCATTTCCATTTTGAAAACCCCCATAATGTTACAGTTCCAGTGTGTTGAAGATTCCACAATGTTTTCCAAGACTCAAACCAATTTATCAACAGTGAGACCTTGTAAAGCCAAAACCTAAGCTATAAGCGATACACTTCTAGTGCCCAATGTTATAGAGCAAGCATTCATATTACACAGGGGAAGAGTGGGGGCAAAGCAAGGAAAGGCCAGACAAGGCAAGTCCTAAATCCAGCAGGTAAATACCGAACCTCCTAGTTCTATTTCCAGCAGATGCATGGTAAATGATCTGGATATCCGCAGACAGGGAAAGGTCTGCACATACAGCTTCAATGCCAGAAGCACATAGAGTCTCTCTCGGAGCTGGGCTGCAGTCTCTACTTAGAGTTTCCCTTATTAGGTGTCTCATGTGACTGGCATCTACAGTATTCTATTATCTCCACTGCGACTTGGCCCTTACCTTCATAGCACCTTGTACGGCTCACCTAAGAACTCCATATGTAGCCTGACTTACATGGAACACATGTGCAGTAACCTGTGTGTGCCTTGTGGATGTAGCTGGGGAAAATACTTCCATAGATGGCCCAATTACAGCAGCGTGTCTAGAGGCTCTGTCTTTTTCTTGGGCACTCTCTTACTTTCGAGAGACTTTGATGGGTCTTGACCCTTGACGAATTGTTCCTATTTTCCCAGTTCATATGAGACATTTCTCCTTAAATGCTCTAATATCTTTGACAATCACTGTAGCTTTATTGATAATGGTAACTTTACTCATACTATTTTCCTGCCCAAACTACTCATTGTTCATTGTGACTGCCATGACACAGGGTCTCTCACTGAAACGGAAGTCCATTGTTTCTGAGCTCTCAAAACTGCCACTGTGTCAGTTTCCTCATGTGGATAGAAGGATTATCACAAACTTAAAACAAATGTGTCATTTTACAGTTCCCAAATGGTACCTCAAATCTAAAGCCAAGGTGATGACAATTGTTTTATCTGAAGACACAAGGAAAATTAACATTTCCTTGATATTTCCACCTTTGATAGGTTAGCTATTTGTCTTTTGACACAAGCCAGTCTTCTGTGAAGAGGGAACCTCAGTGAAGAAGAATGCCTCCATTTTCCATAGCAAGTCTGGGAACTGGGATTCTTGACAGTCCCTGGGAAGGTGGTCCTGAGATATATAAGAAATCAAGCTCAGCACATGGTGTGGGGGCTCACATCTTTAATCCCAGCACTGAGGAAGCAGAGGCAGGCAGATCTTTATGAGTTCAAGGCCTTCCTGGTCTACAGTTCCAGGCCAGGCACAGCTACAAAGTGAGACCCTGTCTCAAAAGAAAGGGGAGAAGGGCACTGTGCAAGTCATCAAGAACAAGGCCATATGCAACCTTTCTCTGTGGCTCTGCTGCGGTTCCTGCCTCCAGTTTCTTATACTGAGTCCCTGCCCTGACTTCTCTTCATGATGGACTATTATCAGAATGTGTAAGCCAAATAAACCTTCACCTGCCCCTTTGCCTTGTAGCATTTGGTCTTGGCATTGTATCACAACAATAGAAAGCTAGGACACTCATATTCCTTGCTTGTGACCCTCCATCTTCAGAGAATATCATTCCAATCCCTGCTTCCAGCATCACCTATCCTCTCAGATTTATCACTCTCTGTTTAAATTTTATTTTATTTTTTGTATGAATGTTTTGCCAGCCATTTTGTTGGTGTAGCACATATGTGCAATGCCCACAGATGGCATCAGATCCCTTAGAAAAGGGATTAGAGGTTGTGAGCTATAATGCATGTGCTTGGAATCAAACCCAGGTCCTCTGAAAGAACAGCAAGTGCTCTTAATCACCGAGCCATCTCTCCACTGAGTTTATCTCTCTTTCATGTATCTTGTCGGGACTTTTCAGATTACTTTGTGCCCATCTGGATTCTATAGGGTACTTTCTATACTGTGAACATATTCAATTAACTACATCTACCAAGTCCATTTGCTACATAAACAAATATGGTTTTGTAGTTCTAGGGGCTAGAATGTAAGCATATCTGGTGGGTGATTTAGTCTGTCTCCTAAACATTCTATTTTATATATTTTATATTTTTTTTATCCTATAGGCCTCTAGATCAAATACCATCTCATTTCTACCTTTTAATAATCAATGCCTTTAATATAAGATATTGATGTGAAAGATACTGACAAATATCAAAGGTTGGCAAGAATATATAACATCCATCCCACACTGCTGGGTAGAACAAACCACCTAGAAGAACAATTTGAAGTGTCCATGTAGAAATGCAACATGCAACGTAGGCCCCAAGCCCCTTGATACATACTCTAGTGTAACTGAGATCCACACAAACACGTGTTCAGCAATGTTCAAAGCAGCATTATTTATAGTTGGCAGAAGTTAGAGTTAAGAATGCACATGTCAGAGACTGGGTGGATAGTATCCATTCCCTATTCCTCCTTCAGAAGATAGAGACTGTATTTGCCAGTTTCTTACGCAGTTAACTTGGGGCTATATAGCAAAGCTTCGACCAATGCAAAGGGATTAGATGGCTCTCCTTCTATCCAAAATTTATAAATTTATAAATAAATAAATAAAAGCTGCTTGTAAGCATACTTTGCAGCATAGCATTCAGCTGGATCTGTCAGGGACAGTCTGAGGAAGAGGCAGGAAAGGACAATGATGCCGGAGGAAGAGGCTGTGAGCATGAGTCGGCACTCACTAGGGAAGCTGTCTCTCCAGAAGCCTTGAGCTAGAACTTTATGCATGCAAGAAACAACATTTTTATTGTGAGCTTCCGGTGTTATATTAGAGCAGGTGTGTTGTTTACTTCCACTGGAAATTATAGAAGTAGAGAGCAGATAGAAAATGGTTGAAGCAAGGAGTGAATTCAGTGAGCGTTAGTGATTAGCCTTGAATGTGTCTGTATGTTTGGATTTATAGACTGTTGAGTAGTGTTGCAGGCTGTGCTCTGTATAAAATGGAAGTGTTGCACTGAGTTTACTAGCACATAGTATTTCTGTACGTGTTCAAAAGTACCAACAGAGGAGGATGTGCAAAGGAATGCACAGAAACTATAGGCATTGAAATCAAATTTTTAAAAAGTTAAACAAAGCATTAACATATGAACCAGAGATTCTACTTCTGGATATACACTCAAGAAAACTAAAGGCAAATGTTCTCATATACATTTATAAATAAGAATTCTAAGTATTCACACAAGGAGCACTATTCAGAGTAGCCCCCGAAGGAAACTCCCCCAATGTCCATGAGCTGATAAAGAAATAAACAGAAATGTGGGATGATAGAAAACCAGAAAGTCAGTTATCCATAGAAGTGAAATTGGGCTGCATGCTATGATGTGGATGAATCTTGCACTCATTGTGCTAAGCGGAAAAAAAAGTGACAAAAGATCACAGATTATCCAACACCATGAAGTGTAATGCTCATAACATGCACACATGAAGAATGGATGCAGATTGTTGATAGCCTAGGACGGGAGCTGGAGAGCTGGTAGGAAACAGGGAGAGATGGCAGGGAACTGGGTTTCTTTTAAGGTTGAAAATGTTCTAAAATAAGCAGTGATAAAGGTTGTACAACTCTGCTAGAATTATACAGCTTAGTTATTGGAAACATGAATTGCATATAAGTAAAACTAATATGTATATAATCAACAGGGAGAGAAGGCAACAGTATATGGGAGAATCTCACTAAAGAACAATCTTTTCAGTCACATGCTATTTCTTCCACCAGATCCTGGGTATTTGGATGCTCATTGTGCTATTCTTTCTATTTTGTATGTAGCTTATTTATAATAAATGAAATAGAATATAATGCTCCCAGAAGGGAGATAGAATCTTGACCAGTATAAAAAAAAAAAATCAGCATCACCTCTTGTTCTCAGCCAACATTCTAACCTTCAGGAGGGTCCTTGCTAGGGAAGTAAGTAACATGTCAGTCTCATAAACTAAATCATATAGATTAGATACATCTATAGAAGTTATGGGAAGACACAGGGCCTAGAGCCTTAAGAAAGTTCAACAGACCATGGAAAATAGCTGAGTGATTTTGTTGAATAGTCCAGTTTGAGAGCAACTGATTCTATTTTTCCGTTGGGTAATCCAATGACTAGGATGCTAAGATTTGGAGATAACTATCTTTCAAAAACCAGAAAGAAAAAAATAAAAATATAACACAGGTTAAAATCAAAGTAGGAAATTATTCTCATTGGACTTCAATTGAGTGCATAGTTAAAACCTCCCTTGTCTAATCTACTTTGAGTTTAAATGTGGCTCTAGTCCACACTATCAAATCATATGTGAACAGTTTTATTCTGCCATAATAGTTCTACCTCTTGCCATTTGCCTCTTCACAGGAGGCTTAACCTTTTCTGCTTGATTGTTTGTTTGTTTTACTAAACACAACTCTGCAAGATTGTGTGTGTGTGTGTGTGTGTGTGTGTGTGTGTGTGTGTGTTTCAAATTGTCTACTCTAGTCATCAAAAGCACCGCAGCACATGACTTGATTTTTTTCAGTTTTGTAGCTGTGGAGGTTTTAATATTCTTGGCCCATGGACTGGCACTATTAGGTGTGCCACTTGTTGAAGGAAGTGTGACACTGTGGGGTTGGTCTTTGAGAGACCTCCCTCCTAGCCGCCTGGACACCAGTCTTCTCCTGTTTGCCTTCGAAACAAGATGTAGAACTCATGGCTCCTCCACCACCATGCCTGCCTGGATGCTGCCATGCTTCCTGCCTTGATGATAATGGACTGAACCTATGAACCTGTTAGCCTGCCCCAGTTAAATGTTGTCCTTTAAAAGAGTTGCTTAGAAGGGTGAACAAAATACTCACAGGAGGAAATATGGAGACAAAGTGTGGAGCAAGGACTCAAGGAAAGGCCATCCAGAGACTGCCCTACCTGAGGATACATCCCATATATAGCCACCAAACCTCGACATTCTTGTGGATGCTGGGAAGTTCTTGCTGATGGAAGCATGATAAGCTATCTCCCGAGAGCTCAGGCAGAGCCTGACAAATACAGAGGTGGATGCTCACAACCAACCGTTGGACTGTGTGTGGGGTCCTGGATGGAGGAGTTGGAGAAGGGAGTGAAGAAGCTGAGGGGGTTTGCAGCCCCGTGGAGGGAGCAACAGTGTCAACAGGCCAGAACCCCCCGGAGCTCCCAGAGACTCAACCACCAAGCAAAGAATACACATGGAGGAACCCATAGTGCTGGCCACATATGTGGCAGAGGAGGGCCTTATTGGCCATCAGTGGGAGGAGAAGCCCTTGGGCCTGAGGGTGTTTGATGGCCCCAGTGTAGGGGAATGCCAGGGAGGGAAGACGGGAGTGGATGGGTAGGTGGGGGAGCACCCTCATAGAGGCAGGAGGAGGGGAGATAGGATAGGGGGTTTCCAAAGGGGAGACTTGGAGAGGGGAAAGCATTTGAAATGTAAATAAAGTAAATATCAATCAATCAATCAATAAAGCTAAATTAATTGGAAAAAAAGTGTTGCTTTAGTTATGGTGTCTTTTTACAGCAAAGAAACCCTAACTAAGATCGTAACTCTTATATATATGTAAGCCCCCTTCCTTTAAAACTATGAACTACGAGCACATGAATGTGTCTCTGTATATAGGTTCCTATGATGGATTGAAGATTTGTTCCCCTGAAGCTGGTAGGACAGGTATCTCTGAGCCATCCAATATGAGTGCTATAGGGGACTGAACTTGAGTTCTTTGGGAAGTAGTATGTGCTCTTAACCGCCTAGCTCTCATCCAGCCCCAACTCTTACAGCTTATTTTAAAGGACACAAATGAAAATCCAGATAAAGGTCTATATAGGAAGAAATCTGGAAAGTTCCACAGCATGCGAGTTTGTGTCCACAGTACCGGAGTGCACCATTCTCCAAACGCTGGAATGTGCTCACAACTCAAAGGCTTCCCAAACCCCATTAGATGGTGGCTTTAAGAGGGTTTTGTTAAGCAAAGATAACTGTGGCCTTGGTATCTGACTCCTTTTCTATCTCTAACCATCTGAGAAAGAGAGACTGGGTATTAAAGTTCAAGGCTTCTGACTATAGCTTGGCCTCTCTGGATACTAGTCCTTATCTTACAGACAGCTGGGAGCTCCTTTGCCCAGGGTTCTCAGCATTTCAGATGTTTTCCTGATACTTGAGATATTCCAAAGGCCTTAAGAAATCTCTGTGTCAGAAACCAAGAAAAGACTAACAACTGTGAAAAAAAAATGAGTTATAAGATAAACAAACAAACAACGAAAAACCCTCCCCTTTTTTTTTTGCCAGGCATGGTAGTGTTTGTCTTGAATTCCAGGACTTGGAAGGCAGAGGCAAGCAGAGATCTGCAAGTTTAAGTCTAGCCTGCTCTATGTAGAACGTTCTAGAGCAGCTGGAACACAGTGGTACTGTGTCTCAAAAGCATGAAACTAAACAAAGATGAGAAACAAAACACAGACAAACAAAGAATGTCATCTTTAACGATTCAACACTTCTCAATAATTTTAACTTATTTCTCTGCTTTCTAAGTACTTTTGTTTAAACTTATAGACTCAGGCAGCTCCTACCCTTGCTTAGGAGTTTCTTTTTATGTGAGAAGTAGTCAATACAGAAATCCATAAGCATTCTTCTAATCGTAAGCTCTACCATCCATAGCGACAGTTTGTTGCCATGCCCCCCTAGACTCATTCCTTTTACCTCACTGTCTCTCCCTCTCTGTTCCTTCCTCCTCTGCAGCATGGCTTGGAAATGCCCTGTGCCACCTGCCTGTTCTCTAAAATTCTGAGGTTTTTGATGTGATGTGAATCAATTAAGCCACATTGCCATGGACTGGGCACTGGAGTAAGTACATCGGATCCACTGGTGATGCCCCCTTGCTTCCTGAGAAAAACACAAGCAGAGAAGCAGAAAAACAGTCCAAGAATGTGTGAGAATCTGCACTTAGATAAGTGTATGCAAAAGGCAGATTGTTCTGACAACCCAGAAGCACTGATGCATATTTCTTATATCATGACATGACAAATTCCAAATAATTTAACCAGCTCCTGTTAAAATGTCCTAGTTGTTAAATGGACCTTGTCTTTGACTATCTCAAAGGACAGTCAATTTCTGCAATGCACTAATAAACGACTAAAGCCTTTCACTACTCCATATATGTAAGTGTAGATTGCAAAGTTAATATTCATCACACACATGTAGCTATTTATCCCACACATAAGTTTACAGTCAGACATAAATATGTAAGCAGGACTACTGCATATTCAGGAATGGAGTGTGCGAATGACTCTAGAGTTGTGAAGCACTGCTCAAGTTAGTTCACAAAAAGACATCTGGCCCCACATTAGCAGCAGCAGTGGCATAATCACACACATGTATAGATACCATGATGTACTGCAAACTTTTGTGTATCCTGTGCTGCCTAAGGACTGCTTGGATACTTTCTTAATGGCTACAGAATACTCAAATTGAACACGAGGAACACCAGATTGTTTACAAAGTGCTGGCCAATGATTAATTAAAGTAAGCTGGCTCAAAATGTCAAATTTCATTTCTTGTAATCTACTTATCATTGTGACACCATATAATATTTCACACTTTTCTTCTTGAAGCCATTTTCCAAAGATAACTCAGTAATTCTTAAATGCTACTAAAATATTCATATTCACAAGATAGATGATTTTCCAAAAGAAATGGATGGTTCTTATAATTTTGGAGGAAAGAAGAAGAAGAAAGCTTTTGTATTATTATTATTATTATTATTATTATTATTATTATTATTATTATTTATTATTATTATTATTATTATTATTATTATTATTATTATAGAACAATCTAGTGTAAACTAAGATGTCAGGCCATCCCAAAGCAATTCTATCAAAATGCATTTGGTCAACTGCAGAGTCCCTAAACTTAATCAATGTACATCATGCATATCAGTGTGTGTGTGTGTGTGAGCAAGATGTCCCTTTTGGGTGTGGACAAACAAGTCCAACATTGAGTTAGAGGCTACAACCAGAGGACAAATATTTTCACTGTCGTGAACACTGTATGAATCTGTGTGACTTATGCCCATGGAACAAAACAAGTATTGGCACATTAGATGCAGCTGAACTAGAAGCACGTCTAATCTGATATACACATTTGAATAAGAACATGTCATAATTCTTTAAAACTATTATCTTTAAGCATGTTTCAAACTTTTAAATGTAACATGTGTCCCCTAGCAAGTGAAACAGTGCAAAGTTGGGTAATCAAAGAACATGTATTTAAAGACTCATCTTAAAAATGAGTAAAAATTTGGAATAACTACTCTACCAAAGAAAATAATATAAACAGCAATTAACACATAAAAGTATGCTAAGCATCATTAGTCATTACAGAAATGTGCATTCAAGTGCTATAAAGTATCGTCACAGACACTAGATGGCTAAAATGAAACTCTTGTTATATCAAATATATTTAAAATAAAATCACAGTGAAGCCACATGTTGGGTTAGTTTGGTTGGTTTTAAGGGTGGGCATTATACTCCTTTTTCAAACTCAGAAGCATTAACAGATCTGAATGACAAGAATAAACCACAGAAGTCAAGTTGTTGGGCAAAGGCAACCCAGGTACAAAGAATGTCAAATGTGGGCATAGGAAGATCATACAGAGAATGTCATGGGATGAAGAGAGGAAATAAGTTGGCACATGTCACATAAAGGTACCACAGTCTAGGAGGTGAGAATTGATCCAGTGGAAAATATTTTAAAATATTTGAATAATGTACATTTTTCTATATTTTAAAACTTATTTCAGTCACAATTTTATGCATTAGTGAAATGGCAATAATTAGTCATTTATTATATATCAAAGGCTTAACACAGCATCTAGCATGAGTTGAAATATGGTTATGGTGAGGCTGGAGCAAAGCTCAGAGTTTAAGAGCAGTTGCTGCTCTTAGGGATGACCTGGGTTCAGTTCCCAGCACTCACACAGTGGCTCACATATGGCTCACAAGGTGGCTATCTATAATTCCAGTTCCAAGGGATCTGATGTCATCTTTTGGTCTCTGCAGGTACCACATATGTACGCATTGTAATTCATGTGTATATGTAAAATATCCAAGCACAGAAAATAAATATAAAAATCTTTTTAAAAATCTATTGCTTTATTATCATGTTTTATGGAATTTCAGAGCCCACAAATTGGATGGTGTACCATTATTTTAAGAGTAATAGGAAAATTAAAATGCTGTTAATTATAATGGAGATAGACACGAGAGAGGGTAATGGAGCTTAATGTGATAAAAGTGCCTTATATAAACAAATAACTCTGAAAATGTCATAAAGAAATATTTTTTACAGTTAATATATGCTAATAAAAACAAAAACCCACTCTAATGATCTAAAAGCTTTGGTTCCCCTTGATTTGGGGATTTACTGATTCATAGTTTTTCATCTTATGTCTTAAAGATACACAAAACCAAATGCATGAACAAGAAAGAAAGAAAGAAAGAAAGAAAGAAAGAAAGAAAGAAAGAAAGAAAGAAAGAAAGGAGGTAAGGAGGGAAGAAGGGAGGGAGGGAGGGGGGGAGGGAGGGAGGGAGGGAGGGAGGGAGGAAGGAAGGAAGGAAGGAAGGAAGGAAGGAAGGAAGGAAGGAAGGAAGGAAGGAAGGAAGGAAAAGAAAAGAAAAATCACCGAGTTCTTCCTGACATGCTTTCTCATTCACAGTCTTACTATTCTCTTACTTTTGAATTCAGGACATCAGACTCTGTTCACTCTGTTGACACTGTCGAGATCATGGCCACCAGGAAAACACGTGAGACTTTTGTTGTCTCTACTCTTGGACATATTAATCTGGTTTAATATTTGCATTGAAAATTTGACTGTGAATGTTTTCCAACATTCCTTGGGTAATGCAGGGAGTAAAAATCTGGGAATTCTTGGCAAGAAAGGTCCTTTGACTATCTATTATATTACTGGACTATGGTTCCACCCTGACATGGCTCTCCAGAGCACACACTGAAGTCTAGACTAAACTCATTGCTCTGGTCCCAGAGCTGTATGCTTCCCAGATTCTAGTGAAATAGTAATCACTTTCACATGTGGAGTCCCAAGTTGCAGTTTTGTGTCTGCTGAGTCTTCTTTCCTTCTCATCGTGGTCTCTAGTCTTAATAATGTGGAAAAGTCTACTATAGCAATTCTTTTTATTCCTATTATTTGAAAATTTTCTTTCTGCTGCTCATTAGCATAATAAACTCAATTCACACCAAACTTCTAAAAGGAAAATAAAATTCAGTGCCTTTCTACAAAACAAACTAAATGACCACTCTGATCTGACTATGAAATAACTCAAACCAGGCAGCCACTTCTTCAGTCATTGAAGCCAGACACACAAGCTTCTCCAACAGAAAGCATAAAATATACATGCCATTGAGAGAGTTCAGTCATGTGAGAAAACTCCCGAAGTCTCAAGAATTTCTGTGTAAAACCCAGCCTGCTTAAATAAAAATACTGAGTAAGAGAAGGCTAGAACTCTGGGGGTCAGTATTGCCCTGGGATTGTGATGGCAGCTTCTGGAAAGAGACGTAACTGGCAAAGATCAGAAAGTGGTAATTTTTTTTTTTTTTTTTTAGCTTCTCTACATCCTGTTTCATCACCAGAAACATAGGGGTTACCAAAGTACAAACCTCATGGAGTTGTTATAAGTAGTATCAACATTGGAAGAATGAAGCAAAGGTTACCTGCATTAGTAAATCCTAATTTGATTCAACACTCTTATTAGACTACAGAATGCCCACTCATATTTCTCAGTGTTTATGAAATTGTTTCCAGATGAGATTAGCATATGAGTAAGCTAATGCCCCTTGATAACATAGTTTTATACCGTCCAGTATGCCTGGGTCTGAAAAGAATAAAAAACAATGCAGAGAAGGGTTTGGTTTCTACCTCATTTATTGAGCTAATGGATGTATCTTCTCCTGCCTCTGTACTGCAGGCTCCCAGCTCTTTAGACTGAGATTAAGCTGGAATCACCTTCAGCTCTCTGATTCTCAGGTATTGGTGGTATGCCACTGGCCTTTTTGAGTCTTCAGCTTATAGATGGATGCTCATCAGAATTTCATGTCCATAGTCTGTGACTATCTTATAATAAACATCTTTTCTTTTCCTGGAGAACATTGGTGAGTATAGCTGTAGTTATCATCACTACTTGGATTTCTTGGTTCTACTATTGTTCCGTCAGGACCACAATAACAACAGTGCAATGAGGTTATAGATTATCACCAACCCAAAGAATTCTTCTAAATGTTCTGCTTGGTCTTCAGAAGGAATCCTACTATGTTGGTTGACCTAGAATCTTTGTTTGCCCTCAGCTAACCAACGTTCTTTCTTTTGATAATTTTCATCCATTGGTCCTCCCCTGCTCTTTGCCTCTCCAGTCCTACCTTCACAACATATATTTATCACTGCAAAAGTCTATTGCTAGGGACATAATACATATTGAGAGGCCTATGAATAGTGTCTTTTTAAATGTTAAATTATGCTTTAACAAGTATCATTGATTAAGTATCCTCTTTAACACATCAGCAGGAGAATATTACCCCACAAGGCTGTGTCTAAAAAGAGCTAATAATGTTTTACAAGGCTCAATAATGCAAAGCATTTCAGGGAAAGCAAATAAACCTAGACAGACAAAACTAATGTCCTTACCTAATCAGTGAAATTATCATAAAGTACATAGCTGTTAACAGTCTGCAGCGAACACTGCAAGTGTCATGGTCTCAGGGGCCCTGAAAGCAATCACAAGATAGGATTTTAAGTTTGCCATTTTCTTGAGCATCCGTGAATATTGCACAAACAAACCAGGGCTTGTATCATATGTAACGTGGATACCAAGCCTACAGAAATAACAGAAACCACAATCTATTCCACAACTGAGTAACAGTCAAAATAGTCATATCAACCTCCAACGTTAATTTCTAATAAGCCTTTTCTCAAAGTTGAACTGATGTAACAAATAAGAGTCTGTGTAGAATATTACAATAGCATATCTCCTAAGTCACTGAGAGAATAGATTCTAAATGAGAAATCTTAAGGGGAGGGGGAAGTGCACAGAAGGGTTGGATACATATATTTCATACTAGTTTGGAGTGATATGTCCTCACTAGCTCACTATACATTCATTTCCATGAACATCATTTAGGATGCAATGTTATCATTGATTTTCCTCCCATTAAGTTAGATTTCAAATATGCAAATGAATTTTCATTTCTAGTCTAAATCGGTATATCAACACAAATCTATTTCTTACCAAGCTCCAAAATAGAAACAGCAGTACAATGGCAAATTAGGACAAAAAGAGGAAAAACCAAGATAACAAAATGCTGAGAAGAAAGAATCTATCTATAATATCTTTGGTAACTTATAATTCATTTCCAGGAAAAAGATAGTTTCAAATACAATCATTTCAACACATTGGGGCTGCCAAAATAGTATGGCCAAAGAAATTCACCGGGTTAGATATTTTTGTAGACACTATAATTACACTTCTCAATTGTGCCTTTACCCACTTCAATGATCTGGGTTTGTCTTGTTTTATTTGTGGGACTCGGTCATATCTATTGCCTTTACTTCTCATGAGAGATGACATTCAGGAAAACAAGACCTCTTTGCTGAAGGTCTCTACAGCAACCCTGCCAAGATGGTTTAGAAGAAAGTAATTCTACCCTGGACTTTAGCCTTTCTATGAATCTTCTTGAGAACACCAATGACCAGTTCTATCAACTATGTTTACCCTTTCTTCCTTCTGACCAAATTCTGCTCACCAACTCTTGAGCATGCTCAGCTCCACTGACCATCCAGATTACTTCCCTTCAGCGTTATGTGCCAGTCAAGTCACACCTTCCATTCTTAACTTTCTTCATTTTTCTCACATAAAAATTCTTAAAGGA
The DNA here is from genome assembly GCA_028551405.1 of Uromys caudimaculatus. Classification (NCBI taxonomy): domain Eukaryota; kingdom Metazoa; phylum Chordata; class Mammalia; order Rodentia; family Muridae; genus Uromys; species Uromys caudimaculatus. Next base: position 39,263,382 of record CM052701.1, on the reverse strand, counting down.
ATTGTCTTTTCTACACATTTGGATTTATTTATTTTGTATTCCTTATATCTGTGGCCTCTAAGGAGAGATGAGACAATCTACACCTCATGGGGCTTCTGATTGCATTAAAGAAGATAAGCAGGTGGGTGGGAAATTTCATATGGAGTCTGACATCAGATTAAATGTTAATATATATACAGAATTCTTATCCATGGGACTTTTAGTTGAAATTTATTGTGCAACTGTAGCAGCAGGTAGCATATGACATACATTTTCATAAAAACATCTTGAGAGCATAATGCCTATTATCTTTCAGACCGACGTGAAAGAGAAGAGTCCAAAACATACTTACGTGATATGGTATTTCCCGTTTTTACAGTGTCCACTAAATCAGGGACAAAATGTTATGACTACAGATCACTCATACCATGGGCTTCACCATTACAAGAGGTTCCATTCACAAAGACCAGATGTGATGGTTGTCCTTTAACATTGAGCCACACAAAATTCTGAATGTAAAGAAATTGAATAGGAAAGCCTGTGGCAGACACCACATCACTCAGGTTCAACAATTAGGACAATCCAAAATGGAAAAGAAGAGGCTAGTGTTGCTGATTCAAACCATATATGCTCACTCTTTCTCTATCCCTGACTGTGCTCCCAAAGTTTCTTCTCTTTATTCCTTTAGGTACACGGAAAGTATAAGTAAATTTTCTCTACTTCTCTGACATTCCATGTTTGAAATAAGCATCTGAGCCTTTCCCTGACATAAAAAACTCTACAACTGTTCTTTCTGTAAGAATGATGATGACTTAAACCGACCCATATCTCAAAATCAAGACTTATTACCTTACTGTATAATAAAAGAGTAGTAATTTAATGTCCTAGGGTCCATCATTGCTATGACCTGTTAACTTTGAAACCATCTTCATACTTCACGGTTTACTTGGATGGGCAATGTGAAAGCCCTTTGCCATGTTATTGTAAACTACCTGAAGTGATACATTCTCATCAAAGAAACCTCTACTGTTATTATTCAAATCCTACCATAGGTTTCCCACCAGCAAATACCCACTCTTCATTGCTTCCTAGTTAAGGACATTTCAACACGTGTAAAGGCTTGCTAACATTTATCATTTACCTGAATGTAAATAGGACTAAGAATATGCACCTCCTTGTGCTCAGAATCCCTGATACACTTTTCATTCACCATGAACAATTATTTTTAGCTTTAGGTCTTTTAGAAAGATCTAGCCTCAAAATTAATTTTATTATCTACATCAATAGGTACAAGTTTACATATTAATTTTTGTAACTTTCCTGTAACTCTTATGATTTCTGTTCCTAAAAATGGTCATAAGTGTGAACCATACTAATAGGAACACAAAGTACTATAAATGCATTGGAAGGGACAATAACCAGCTGGTCCCCAGTGACCTACAAGAGTGCAATTGCATTACATGGGTACATGCTTTTCTCCTAGGGCAATTTCATTTTACTTTTTCAATACAAGGTCAATGATAGCAGTTCTTCTTATGTTCTATTCTACTGTTCAACATTAGATCTATTACATTAAATGGTATGTGCTTAGACATCCATGATTACAATTTAGCAACTACAGAAATACTAACTTGTTTATTTGGAAATTATGTTGAATGTTCCTTCATAGTCTGCCCTGATAATTTTAACCCACTGTACATGTGCTGTTCTTATCTCCCCAGTGGAGCCATAGAGGATCCATGGCTGACAATCAAAAGACATTTTTTGTATTTTATCTTTGAGAACTTGTCTCTTCATTTTATTAGTCCATCTATTGATGGAGTACTTTGGATTTTTAGTGTTTCAGTGGGTTTTGTGTCTCCTCTCTCTCTCTCTCTCTCTCTCTCTCTCTCTGTCTCTTATCTCTCTCTCTCTTTCTCTCTCTCTCTCTCTCTCTGTCTCTTATCTCTCTCTCTCTTTCTCTCTCTCTCTCTCTCTCTCTCTCTCTCTCTCTCTCTCTCTCTCTGTATGTGTGTGTGTGTGTGTGGGGTGTGTGTGTGTGTTTGTGTACTATCAAATACATAGCTAGCAAAGATTTCTCTTAGTATGTAAGCTGTCTCCTCTCAGTTACCTATTTTCTTTTTTTTTTTTTTCTTTCTTTATTTATTTATTTTTTATTTACATTTCTGATGATTCTCCTTTTCTTTGGAAACCCCGTGTCCCCTCCCCCTCCCCGCCTCTGTGAGGGAATTCCTCCTCCCACCCACCCGCCCACCCATTCCCATATTCCCACCTTGAGATTCCCTTTTACTGGGGCCACTAGCACCCTCAGGCCCAGAGTCCTCTCCTTTCTCCCTGGTGGCCATCGAGGTGATTCTTCTATTTTCTTTGCTGTTCAGAAGCTTTGTAATTTCATTAAATCCATTTTTAAATGAAGAGCAAATGTCTAGTAACCATAAAAATTATGAATCCTTATTTACTATCAGCAAAACATAAGAAAAAAATATAACAAAATTCCATTTCACCCCAGCAGAATTGCAGCCAGCATGGGGGTAAAAAGGACAAGTACTAGCTAGAATACAGACAAAAGGTAACCCTTATATACTGCTGGTGGATATGTAAATTAATCCAGCTATTATGGAACTTAGGATAGATATTCCCTAAAGGACTAGCAATAGATACACCATAGGACCTTGCTATACTGCTTCTGAGTATTTACTAGAGGTCTTCAAGTCAACATATCATTGAGATACTTACGCACCACTATAGCAATGTTATGGAATAAATCTAGGAATCTGACAACAGAAGTATTTTTAATTATAGAAGTATATTTAGAGTTTGCATACATCATTAATTTTTTTAGCAATGAAGAATAAATAGAGCTATTTCATTAGGAGGAAAATGAATGCAAGTAGAGATCATCATGAGCAAATGAAATCAGTCAGAAATATGAATACTATATGTTTTGTCTTATCTGTGTATCTTTATAGACTTATATGTACATAAAATCATATGCATAGATGACATGAAAGTAGAATTACAGCCATATAGAGAACAAAGGGGACTAACTGGAGGAAATGGAAAGTGTGTATGGAGCATGTTCAAAGTTCAGTGTATGTTAGCATAAAAATGGTCTTTGCTAACCCTGTGTACTAAAATAAAATTTCAAAAAAGATAAATTCTTTGTTTCATTTTACATGACAATTTAAATATCTGTGAAGGTTAAAAGACAAGTCTGGAGCTAACAAGCCTTGTTCCAGCTGACATATAGCCAAACTGACTTCTAAGAGTCTGAGGACTTTCACAAATCTCAAGACAGTGGTAGCAAATAATTAAGCTATCCTGGGATCAGTGTTCAATCAATGAGTGAGAAAAAGTGGTCTAAAAACATTGTGGCTCCTTTACCTTTGGAGAGAGGAATTCTGAAACATGAGTGTTACACACTTTCCAGTTATCCCAGTTTAATATTTCAATATTGGTAATCTTTCTGCTATGCCTTGGATATGGGTGTCTTTCTGACGTTCCTATGTTGGGGCTTAGACCTAAAGATGATGATACTCAGAGATGGGACCTTAAGGAAGTGACTGGACCATGAATCCATGAGCAGGATTCATGTCTTTGGAAAGAGCTTAAGATGAGCATTCATGCTTTATTTTATCTTCCTGTCCCAGGACGATGTAGCTTTGTCTAGATCCTCTAGAAGATACTGTTAATATCTCTCCTGAAGCAAACCCTTTCTGGATGCTGAATGAATTTTTTTTTCATCTCTAGATATTTGACTTCAGAGACCTTTGAAAAACTGTTATTTAATTTAAACAAATCTATCTTAACTAACCTATCTTAAAGGAAAATCATACATGGTTACAGAGGCCATCTTTATGCACTTATATGATTGTACTCTGATAATATTCCCTCTCACCCATTATATCCCCTTTCCACTCTTCCTACCATTAGTATTATAAGAAACTAATTTTTATTATTTATAAAAAAAATCTTGTCAAGAGTATTTAGTTGTACAGCAGCAATGAACCAAGTCACAATTCTTCATTGTGTTGTTTTCTCTCTCTCCTAATGATGCTCCCTGAAATTTCCAAATGATCTATTCACTCCTCCATCCTTACCTCACGTTCTGATTCCACAGGGAATTTCAACCAAAATCAAGGAAGTACCCTTTTCTATTGTCCTTCATGAGCCTCTTGCAATAACTAAATTAGATAGAGTATAGAACAGAGACAACTCAATTGCTATGAATAATGTCTTCTCAGGATTTCAGTTACCATTGCCACTTTTCCTCCAACTCTGAGGAATATCTTTTACAAGAAAATATATTTATAAAAGTACACAAGCAGTAGTGACATAGTAAATGATTGTGTTTCTGGTCTATGTGAACTATAATCTGTATTTTAGAGTACTTTTTGTGCTTTTAAGAAATCATTTACTGTGAAACTTTGTTATGTTACACCAGCAGTCAGATCATACATTTTGTGTTTACTCTGCCTCTTGTTTACATCAAAGACCAACTCAAGAGCTAGACCTATGAATAAAAATGCCACAATGATGCTTGTTACTTTGTATAGCAATTTTAAAATTAATGTGTTTTTAAAAGATGTACCTGTATTTGGCTTTTGTAACGTTCGCTGTAAGGTTGATAGTGACTGGATCACGACATATACATATCTTCAAAGAAATCCACATCTTTCTATGTGGAAGGGCTAGTTTCTGCCCTTCCTTCAAATATCACCATTCTAGTGAGGCTAATCTGACCACTCAATTTGAAATCACACTCATGACTTCCACCCATGCTAAACTTTCTGATCCTTTAATCCTCTCTACATTTCCAAAGCATAGTCAGCTGCTGTCATTGCACACATTTACCTACAAAGGAGGGATTTATCTACTATGTTCCTTACTATGCCCCCCAAATGTCCTAAAAACACACAACAGAGCTCAGTGTTCATCTACTGAAAACATGGATGACTAGTTTGCAATAGTAACTATGACATTTGGGTTTTTTCTTTTTTCTTTTTAAAGTCTAGTCTGTCAAAGGATAAAGCAGACATGATAGGCACCATCTGAATAAATAGATCTTACCGTATTTATTTACTTTAAATTTTTATTTGTTATTATTGTGTAGGTTTATGTATATATATTGTGGAGGTACACCTGCTACAGTGAGCATGTCAAGTTCAGATGGCAGCTTAGACATCAGTTATCTTCTTTTATCTTCATGTGGGTTTAAGGGAGCAAACTCAGGACTCGAGGCTTGAGCAGCAAAGACTCTTACTTGCTGAGTTGTCTTGCTGGTTATTTGTTTTGGTTATTTGTTTTGCTCTTATCACTTATGCAATTAAATTAGAAACAAAGGTCTTTCTGTTCTACAGTGGTGTCAATAGTCAGTGCAGCCCTGGACCACACAGGAAAGAAAGAACCCCATAGTGGGAGGCTGTGCTTTGTGTTTAAAATAAAATTGAAGTCAGAAAACGAAGAGACAGCGCCTCCAATGCTGCTCTTTTCTAAGCAAATAAAAATTCTAGGAATAGTTCTGGAATTTTCTCTCTCATTTGTTTTGCTCTATATATTTAGCAAGCTACAGTGATATCATTATTCTTAGTTATCTCGTGTGAATCCCATGTTGTTGTTGAGTTGTTTTTCATCAATTCTATATAACATAAAGCCCTGGTAAGACTATACTTAACCATTCTATAGAACATACATCATGTAACTGGCTGAACTACACTAGTCTATAGAATGTATATAAAGTAAAAGGCCTGCCCCACCTTCTCTGGTATGCACATTATGTACAGTATATGTTTTACTTGATTACTCTGTAAAATGCTCCTCACGCATAAAGTTCTATTCTACCAATCTATAAAATTTACATTATGGGGCTGGAGAGATGGTTCAGTGGTTAGGAGCACTGATTGCTCTTCCAGAGGTTCTGAATTCAATTCCCAGCAACTACATGGTGGCTCACAAATATCTGTAATGGGATCCAATGCCCTCTTCACGTGTGTCTGAAGACAGCTACAATGTACTCATATACATAAAATAAATAAATAATTCATTTTTTTAAGAAAATGCTGAATCCACATTCAGAGCAGAAGGTTCCATTTAAAAAAAAATACATCATGTATAAAACTCCTGTCTTAGTGACTGTTCTATTGCTGTGAAGAGACACCATGATCAAGGCTACTTTGTAAAAGAAAGCATTTAATTGGGGGCTTGCTTAAGGTTTCAAATGCTTAGTCCATTATTGTCATGTCAGAGAACATGGCATCAGGTAGAAGTGGTGCTGGAAAAGAAGCTGAGAGCCACGTCCTTGTCTGCCAGCAGAGAAAATAAAAATAAAAGATACTGGACCTAGCATGGTTTTGAAACCTCAAAGCCTACCTCCAGTGACAGACTTCCTCCCATAAGGTCACACCTACTCTAACAAGGTCACACCTACTAATAACTGTTGTTATCATGCATTACTTTGGGGAAAACGACAAGAAAACTGTCTGTATGTGATAAGTATGGGTGCAATCTTTTTCAAATGTCTCTTGATCTGGAGACCATTGAATGCACAAATACAGAGCTCACAATGTATGGACGGCTCTACTGATTACTTGAGGCATGAAGTGCTGTTGGTCAAATGTAATTGGAAAATTCATTTGGTATTTATTTCTATATATCCACAACCTTTAGGATAACATTGTCCTAAACACTCCATAGACAAGGAGTGCTCTACATGCTATTTCTATAAGATGTTTTTCTTTAGCTCCCCCTCCTTCAGTGTTCTTATTTTTCCAGGGTAGAGCACACCCAAGTAGCAATTGCTCCTATGTTGGAAGAAGAATCTTTGTTTTAAAAAGCTCTACTCTCTCTCAGAATGTTTGCTTCCTGAGCCAGTAAACTCCAATGAAGTTAGAAGATCAGTCTTTGTGTAAGACTTCTGTTCTAGCTATGATTTTTAACTGTTAGCTGACTTGCCCCTTTCCCTAATCTTGAACTTAAATGATTATCGTTAAAAGTGAACACACAAAGTGATATCCAGTGAACTGCTAAAGCGTTTCTAAGTTGTGTGTAATTCCTGCTTCCTAACTGAAAAAAATGAAATTGATAATTGTCTATCAGATGTTTTACTTGAAACAAAAGTGTGTTTGCTTCTTTTTTCCCTGTTCAATCCTGCACATTATCCAATCTGCTATTGAATCAATCATAGAACCAATATTGCTTGCATAACATTGTTTTGATTAATTTGGGGAGTGGGACAGTGGAAGGAGGGGTTATGAAGCAGTAGTATAGTATAATGTGTTGAAGAAAAAACAAGGCATTTTTCATTGCCAAAGAAAAGAAATGTCAATTCCAATGAAAACTAGTACATAGGTTCCCACAACATGGAAATATTTTTTTTTAGATTGTAAGTAAAACTTGTTTCTTACACATGCAAAAAGATACTGTTTTTTTTCATTTTGTTCATGCAGGTAATCATGAGTGAACAGAGCAAGGCAGCTGTATCTTTACTTAATCTTTTAGTGAGCAAATCCAAGGGAGCAGAGATGCTGAACCTGAGGAGTTGAACACATTGAGGAGCCCACATAGATCTGTCAGTTAAGTAAAGCCTCATTTCCCCAATGTTCCAGGTATTATACCAAGCTGCTCTGCATATCTCCTGAGTTTTTGTTGCCCTGTGTTTATGAAATTTGGATGGAAAGAATCCAGTTTGATCCTTCTCTTATACCATCTAACTGCAGCACATTAGGCCATGAGTGACTCATTTGATAGTTTTCTTATAATGATTGGGGAACATATTTTCATTATTGTTTAGATCTTGTTCAATATGTTATCTGTAATAACAGAAATATAGTCTGGTTTTCATATAAACTGTATACTGTTGCGTGAGTTGTTAGTTATGTATTTGCCTTTGTGATGAGCTAGAAACCGGGCTTTAACTAAAAGACAAAGCAAAGAACCAGCCTTCATCCCTTTTCTCTTCCTGGTACCTTGTCCCCTGGCATCTTTATAAAGATACATGCTTAACTACATTTATCCCTCTGATTAGCTTTTACCTTGTCCTATTATGACTAAGAGTCCTAGGAACATTGAAGTCAAGGTCCTAGACACAAAAAGCAAGACAATGAATGGGGCCACAGGTTCAAGGTGGAATGTGAGCTCTTTGATGATGCAGAGGGCATTGCTGACAGAATCAGAATGTATGGAGAATGGAGCAACAATCTCTTGTTACATTTGGTAACCAGAGGAAATTAAAGGTTATTTTATCTGCCTTGTTTGTAGTACAATGGAAAAATAATTATTTTCGTCCCCTTTATTTACAAACTGTCTCTTCTCAGGAGAAGCTTATAAAGAATTATAAAACACCGTTGTTGGGACTGGATAAGGTAACTCACTGGCTTAAAGATGGCTGTTCTTCCAAAGACTTAGGTTTAATTTCAAGCACCCACATGACACCTCACAACCATCTGTAACTCCACTCCAAGGGGACTTGATGCCCTCTTCTGGCTGCTGTATATTCAGGCAAACACTCATACACATAATAAAATAATAAAATAAAATAAAATAAAATCTTGTAAAGATTTAACACCATTATATTTCCTAGATAACTACAGAAAATTTCAACTTTTCTTGTGAATTTCAGTAGCATACAAATTGATCTAAGGGTTACTTTTTAGAATTTTATACCATAGTTATCTAAACAAAGAGTTCAGTGTCCATGGTGGGTTAAATTTAAAGATTTATGGGACATATTAAATGTCAGGTATTCCTAAAAATGCCTAGAGCTATGTTAGCGCTCAGTCCATTTACACACTATCCCTTGACTTTTGCTGAACCGTTTCAGGTGATCGTTTGCCTGCATCTTCTCCCTCCTGAGCATAGAAATTTCCCTTCAAAGTTCTATTTTGTATCTGAGGATGTCAAATTATCCCTGTTATAGGCAACCCACAGTACATCATCCGTATGCACATCAGAGTGAACGAACCGTGTTAAACACATCACAGCAAATGGTCATTAGAAAGGGTGATATCCAATCCTATCTGTCTCCAATCCCTGGATGGCAGGCACTTTAGTTCTGTCTTTGTTTGGTTTAATTCAGTTTTGGAAAATCAATGAGTCTGCCTACCATAGCACCTGCCCTCTCTGGTGCCCAGTAGGGTAGACTAGACATGGAGGAGGGGTGGTAAACCGTAAGCATAGCCACCCATGACCTATTGCCAAGCCCTGAGCAAACAAACTTGTATATTTGGTTTGGGGAATTCACTCCCACACTGCTAGCAATGCAGGGTTTTTAAAATTTACATCTATATCTATCTATTTATCTATCTATCTATCTATCTATCTATCTATCTATCTATCTATCTATCTATCTATCTGATCTTTGTTGTGCTTTGGTGTATATGGAGGTCAAAAGATAACTTGCTAGACTTGATTCTCTTCATTCATCACTTGGGTCCTAGCAATCAAGAGGCTCAAACTCAGGTTCTAGATCTTGAAGTGCCTTTTACCCACAGAGCCACCTTGTTCAGCACCCCTGCCAGTTCTTTTAGACCTCTAATATCTTTCTCATGGGTTTCTTTTGCTTGAGCTAAGTGATTTCTTTCATTTGCATGCAAACTTAGAGTCATTGCTGATACACCTGGCAGAGTCCCTGACACAACAGATAATCAATGGGTGCTGTGACATGAATAGTCACAACCTAAGTGTATATCATCATCATATTTGCAAAATACTGGGTTGTTTTATGATTCCAAAAATTTCAGAAAGGTATTCAAAGAGAAAAAAGCAATGTTTCTATCTGCCAGAGACTGCCTTTCTGTTTTCTTTTAGTGTTTTCATACACCTACATAATATTTCAGTGTCATAAAATTTGTATTCATGTGTTACATACAGTAAAGTTACCTGAGCAATCCACTTCAATTATGTCATTACATGATCCTCATAATAATCACATTCAATGTCTTGATAGTAGCCTGTCATCTATAAGATCTCAATGTTGCTACCATCCACTGCCATTTAATTACATGTGCTCCTTTAATTTTAATCTACACTATAATGAATAATCTATTACTAAAACGTTGTTGGCATCTACTTCCTTCTCCAAGACTAGATGCAAATTAAAACAAGAAGTTTCTTTCAAGCAGTATGAATCTGGAAAAGCCTTTGTCAAATATTTTCACCCTCATCTCTCAGAAAGCTTTATGTAGTCTTCCAACTATGAGCAAATGAGGATGTCTCTGTCAACACTTCTCTGTCAGTGTTGTTACTTTTTACAGTTTTAATATTTAATACACATCTCACTTTTATTTTATCTGCATTTCTATTATTAATAGTAGAAAGACAAAATAGATAATTCCTCTTGTCTTTTATATGTCTTCCTTTTGAATTATTTGTTTAGATATTTGGACAACAAGGGTGATGTTGATCATTTAGAACTTTTGCAATAATTCTTCAGCGTATTGTTGTATTAACTGCCATGGTTGGTATCACTGCTGCTCATACATTTTAAGTGTGTGTATCTACAAACAATACATAACATATATTTAAATCCATATTTTGTTTTGTGATTCTTTTCAGTGGTTTTATATTTAAGAATTCCTTCATATCAAGTTAATTATGTATTTTCTTATGGCTTTGTTTTGCATCTTTCCTATACACCTCTCAATATAGTTGGAATTTACCCTGGAGAGTCATGTAAGCAGGGGTGTTTAGCTTGATGTTTTCTGCAGATGAAGCCTATTTCCTTCAAGTTTTTATCACATACTCTTGGTTTTTTGTTTGTTGAATTTTTTTTAATGATTTCTTCATTTTTCTTCTAAAACTGGTTTGAGTCTGTATCCAAGCTACTCTTTTCAACTGATACATTTATAATTTATTTCAATATTACCATGCTGCTATTATGCTTGAGTTTGATGATTGGTTTTAACTTTATTTCACTAGAGGAAAAACAACATCTATCTCTACCTTTGTAGGGCATATACCTACCTACAATAGCCATGACCTTCAAGCACATTTACGATCCTCACTTTACCATAATTACAACCTCTGTGTATCATCACCTACCTTTAGTATCTTTATATCTATCTACTTCCATCATCTACCACAGCCCCACAGGCCCAGTCACCACCCTTTGATAGAATTATCTTCTACTTTAATGTATAATATAATGTTTAATAATAATGATGATAGAACCATTCTGTTGCATTCTTCTAATTCCCCTACAAAATCTGTATCATAGATTTGTGAAGTAATAAAACTATATAATAGATTTGGGAGGAGAATCACTATTTCATAATCTTTATGTTTCTGACCACAACTAGGGCATGGTTTTCTCCTTCCTTGTTTCTTAGTTTTATGCATCGTGAGAAAAAAATTCATAGATTTCTGCATAAATGTTTACGTATTCCTTTTTATTCCCAGGTAATCTACCTATGCACAATTCCTATTTTTTTCTAGATAGCTTACATACACATAGTTGCACGGATACTATGATTTTTTCAATATATCTTCATCATAAAGTGATGGTATTTGGAGTAGTCTTTCACTTTTGAGTATGTTTTTTTATAATGAACCACATTTCTTAAGTCATTTAATTAGTTCCTTGGGTCTCAATTTATTCAACACTGGCCCAATCACATATAACTAAACACTCAGGGCACATTCTGATTTTTGGCTACTTGCATGAAAATTTCATTTAAGCAAATGGATTAAATTATATTTTATTATTTTATAGAATAACTTTTTAAGGGGATGGAAAAAGGACATGAACCTACAGCTACTTTAGATATCAAAAGAATGTGGCAGATTTTTACACTGAACTGTGCTGACTTTTTTCAAGTATATAGTCTTTTCCAGCCAAAAGAATTAAGTAAGACAAACTAAACAACAAAAGCATATATAAGAATTTTGACTGGAATATACCAGGAACTTGTTCTCAAATAAAAATCAGTTCTTCCTTTATATTAATCCCAACAACAAAGAGCAAAGTAGCTTAAAAATAAAAACAGAGCTCATATAGACGGGTTCAGAAACTGTACATTCTTCTGTAAAAGAAAAAACAACCTTTCTTTCCTTTTGCTAAGCATAAGTTCCTTATCTTGAAAGAACCCTTAATGATTGATTTATCAAATCATCAGCATGCTAATGATATATGTAGTGTGATGTGTTCTTGGGAAGATCAGACAACTCCAATGAAGATTCTGAGGAGGATCTGAAGAGGGCTTGGCGCACAATCCAAGATCAGTAATTAATTGTATTATTGTCATAAAACATGATTACTTATTAGATTCTAGAAGGCTGAAGATCTAGTTTGCTGTTTTATGAGACTGAGCATGACAATCACACCTATGTGACACATATTTGCAGAACATTTATTGATGTATTTTTACAAAAGTCTCAGTTGCCAGCAAATACTCATATCCAGTTAACTGCTAGCAAGCCTAAAACTGATTCTTAGAAGATGCATTTCTTAAAGCCAAGAATACTTCTCTTTTGAAGCTAGAATGAGGGTCTAAACTGCTCTTTTCACACTAGTAAGAAAAACAGCTTCTAAAAAAATAATGTCTTTAAATTGGCACAGAAAAAAGTGCTATGATACAGACTGCTCCTTCCTTCACTCATCCATCAGACAACAGATTAAGCAACTTCTGAATACAAGAAATAAAATTAATGGACATTGCAAAATTCATAGGCATTAAAAGACCAGGTAGGTAATCATAAACTATGATAGAAACTATTACCAAAGACAAGAAAAAAAAAGTATTGAGAGAGCTGGTATGATGAGGAAGAGGTAAAGTAGGTTGAACTTGCAGGAAAAAGGAAATGGGATTTTGGACAGTCATGACAGCGGGTCAATGTGACAGATGCAAGATGCCCATAATGAGACTGGACAAGTATTGTCCATCCCTAGCATTCCTGGATGCCCATAATGAGGCTGGACAAGTTTGGTCCATCCCTAGCATTCCTGGATGCCCATAATGAGGCTGGACAAGTTTGGTCCATCCCTTAGCATTTCTGGGGACTGTAACAAGTGTCTGGGTATAATTTTTTGCAAGGAACTGGTATCATTCTATTTTTTTTAATAGGTTGGGAATCACCCAAAAAAAAAAGAGTCTTCATAGGAAGTTGTACTCATGATCTAGAGAAGAGAATATGGCTTGGACTTTTATAGTAGTGTCAGAGATGGAAACATCTATTTTAGGGAAAGATAACAAAGCTTCAATTTATAAGGCTATGTGGCACTTTGGGCTACTCAGGGCAAAGGAAATGGAAGTGTCAAAGGTGATGCCTGCTATTCTGCCTAAATTATCTTCATAGACTGTATACCATTTACAACAATAAGAAAAGAAAGTTGTGGTATTAGGGGAATCTAATGACGTCACTGGACAACAAATCCAATAGAGAGAATCTTGTTATGGGTCTCTTTGTTTCTTAACCTATGCTACCTAGTAGGTGCATTATTGCCCTGATATAAGGTAAGTCCAGTGTGTGTGTGTGTGTGTGTGTGTGTGTGTGTGTGTGTGTGTGTGTGTGTGTGTGTGTGGTGTTTACAGTTTAGGAAGTAATGGATTTTCATGTGACTTTTACAGGAGGTCTTTGATGCTAGTTATTCCTCCCCATACCTTCTGTTCTGCCTTCCTGCTCATGACCAAATATCACACCTCATCCTCCCAAACCTCAGTGATCATGGAAGAAGAGGGAGCAGAAAGAGGCTGTGAATGATAAGGAAATAGCCTTTTCCTGGCACAACAGTAGCACCTATGAACTTGCAGTTACTGCAACAACAAGAACAAGACCTGTAAAAGCTCAATCCATGAAGTGGGGAACTGGGCAGAGTCCCACCCCTGCCTGAGGAGGTACTGGAAACTCACAATTGCTGAGAGAAGGAGGGGAGTTCTCTTAAGTGGTGTAGTGTCTGGTAGCTCTAAAACTCTCCAATATGTAGCAACATACCCAATATATAGGCAGCATAAATTGGACTTCAGGAGTTAAAAAAAATCAGGGACAAAAAATTGGGTGGGAATGCTATGGGGATGATAGTTTCTGAAATTATCAAGGAACTAATGAAAATATTAAAAACATTCTAAGTCAACCCTGCAAGAAATAAAAAAAGAGATGATGAAGAAGAACAAGAAGAAGAAAGAAGAAGAGGAAGAGGAAGAGGAAGAGGAAGAGGAAGAAGAAGAAGAGGAAGAAGAGGAGGAGGAGGAGGAGGAGGAGGAGGAGGAAGAAGAAGAAAAGCTATGAGCAAACTCAGGAGATAAAAGAAGTTTGCCATCAGGCCTAATGACCTTAATTCAATCCTTGGAACATATATAGAGGAGAAAAATTATTCCTGCTAGCTGACCTCTTCACAAGTGCTACAACATGCATATGCACCCCACACACAGAGATACATAGTATATACATATGTACATACATACATACGTACATACATACATACTATATAAATACCATACTCCATTGGATGGCCCTATACCCATGAGTGTATAGGCAGCTCAAACACTCTCTCTCTCTCTCTCTCTCTCTCTCTCTCTCTCTCTCTCTCTCTCCCTCTCTTCTCTATTCCTCTGTGTGTGGGGGGGAGTGGGAGGATGAATAAGAAGAAAATACATTGTATGCAGGTAAGAAATTCTCAAGGAACTAATAAAAATTTATTTCTATAAATCAATAATAAATATTTTTTAAAAGAAGAAAAGGTGTAGGGTTTTCATTTTTTGCTGTTTTGTTGTTGTTGTTGTTGTTTTGTTTTGTTTTGTTTTGACTTGGTAGTAGCCCCAATGGGAGAAGACTATATGAAATCCCTCGGCATCCATAGAAGGACTAAGTCCCACTTTGTTTCAGATTTCATGTAAGTGGCACATGGGTGAGGTGTCTATCATCCTGCTCTTTACTATCATACTTGGGAACACAAAATTCATATAAGTTAGTTACATTAAATATCCCATCCCAGCAAGTTTCTGAACTCATATCATTCTTCATATTCTGAAACTTGCTGGCATAGTATTGAAGCTGTCACTATTATTAGAAAAGTTAGTGAAGTAAGTGAAATCTTCCCTCCCTCAACCTCAAGACAACCCAGAACCTGTCCATGTCACCTAATTTGGAAGTCAGATCTTTGCGGTGGTAATTGAATTAAGACAAGGCTATAGTCAGTTCTAAATGTTATAGGAACAGTGTTCTTACATAAAGACTGAAACATGGACAGGAGAACAGATGCAGAGAGGAGGGCATGTGGAGATGAAGGTAGAGACAGAATCACATGATCAGGGGTAAGGAATGTCTGAGACTGTGAGAATCACCTTCTCATAAAACCATCAGAGGATTGCCATGCTAACTCTTTGATGATAGACCTAAAATGTCCAGATCTGCAACAATAAATTTCTACTTCTTTAGGTAACCTAGTTTGGGTTGTATGGTTATGTCAGTGCTAAGAAACAAAACAATTTGGAGTATTTCCGTGAATGCATGTTTTTGAATTTGACTTGTATAACAAATATGTACAACATGGGTTCCAAACACATACATGTCCTTCTCAAAAAGATTTCCCCATGTCCAGGTGCTTTGTATTCTTATTAATGTCCACATCTACCCATTTATGTGGGCTTTGCTTTGTGAGTCACAAGCCTGTGTTGCTGATAAATTAAATCACTTCCATGGAATCCCAAACCTAAATCAGAGTTCAAATTTAGCTTTATCTCATCACTAAAATGACGCTGTATCCCAGTACACCTGTCTCTGGTACCTGTCCATTACAGCAAACTCTGAGGATGTAGGAAAGGCATTGAAAACCAAGGTTGTCAATGCCTACAAGAGCAACTCACATTTGTTAAGTGATAATTTGCAAGAACTGAGTACAATCAATCTCTTATTCACAGAGGTACACAAAGTTTATTCTAATACTAGTATTGTCAATGAACTTGCCATGAGCTTCTATGGCTTTCATTAGAAGTTCTGCTTTGCGAGTGTGTATTCAAAGTCAAGGTGCTATCAGATTGGACATTCACAGCTTGACTCTACTTAAATGCATTTCCCTCCTGCAGTCTCTGTTTCATTATCACAATACTGACTCATTCTCGCCACCTAAGAAGATCACAAGAATAGTGTAAGTGCAGAGGAAAGTATCGAAACTTCTTATTCACAGACAGATGCCCAGCCTGAAAAGATAACACAGGAGATGAAGGCATGTTCTAAATTTACCTTTCCTCCCTCTCAGTGGGCTATGCTGCTAATCATAGCAGATACAAATGTAAGGTGTCACATCTGCTGTTGTAGAATGTCAACTTTAAGAAGGCTTGTGTAGGAGGGACTTCTTCAGGGAGTAAGTGTCCATCTGGACTCAAGTTAAAGAAGCTGCCCTTACACCACCAGATGCCAGAAGAGGTTCACTGATGTTTTGTGAAATAACCATTGCCCCAGAAGTATATCCAGTTTCCCAAGCTGTTATCAGTTATTGACCACGACAATTTCTTCTGGCTTTTCCTTTTATTACTCTGATATTTAAAAGATCTCTTCAGATCTTTTAAAGGTTAGGGCTCCCTTAATTGAGATATGAATGCTGGCAAATTAACTTCTACCCTATCACAATGGAAAGCTCCAGATACACACGGTTTCAAAAAGAATGCTCACGTTTGTGCCCCAAACTGGACACTGACAGTCAGACTTTCCAAGTTTATCCTCTAGGAGACTGACATTGCACAGAATTTTAACAGAGTTTGGAAGTGATATTCTCTTCCACATTCTGTCCACCAGTGTCCACAGGCAGAAGTTCTTTCCCAATCCACTGTAACCCACCAAGCGAAGAGAGACAAACAACAAAGGAAAACACAGTCCCATAACGGTTCTGCTATTGCATCTGGTGGTCCACACCTGCTAAAAGACAAAAACCATATGGGAACCCTGCCCTGGCAATGCATCCAGCACTCCCTGGGAGCAGCAGGCACTGTCGTATCACCGGCAGGGCGTGCGCGAATGCATACACAAAGAACTGCTGCTGGGCTTGCTAGCCTTTACGGGTACCAGCAGATTCCTAGAGCTGGCATCCAGGGTGATCTTCTACGCCCTCCATCCCAGCATAAAGGCACTATCCTTTATTTGACCGGTGAAGAGCCCAGGCTGGATGGTATCACATGGGTTGGGGGTTGGGGAGTGGGCGGACCCTGGATCCCTTTGCCCATTCTCTGAGGTCCCTAGCCTTTGGCATCTCCTAGGAGATGCACGATCAATTGTGCTGTCATAGAGGTCTCCTTTTGCATCCTCTCTAGGCAAAGCCAGATGCCTGGAGTTAGCAGCCGTGCGCATCTTGGCAAGCGCCCCTTCTGGAGCGGCTACCCACAAGCCGACCTGCCCGGTGCGCCTGCCTACCTGGTGGCTGGCTGTCAGCAGCGAAGTCGCGGTGCCTCATCTGCTTCTGCGCTGCTGCTACATCTGTTATATCGCTCCGAGCGCCATGTTCCTGCTCTCCATGAGCGCACGCTGGGGAACTACTACGGCTGGGAAGGGGCAAGGGGGCGGGGGCTAGTGGAGGGGGTGGGGGCAGAGTCAAAGCTTTCTACTCTCCTCCCAAACCTCTCCTAGCTACTGAGCATGCCCAAGCCGCTTGGCTTCGCCCCTAGGAGGACTGTCCGCTGAGACCACTCAGCTGCTCCGGGTTTTCGAAGCAGCCGGCTGTAGGAAAGCTGTAGCAATTGAGGGGGGTGAAAGGGGGAGTGTGGAGGGAGTGTCTGCACGCCGGAGCTGGAGAAAACAGCCAATCGGATCACACTTTCCTTCTACCATCCCCCTGCGGGCTACTCCCGCATACCCCTCCCTGAACATCCCAGTTTGTCCAAATTTTCTATAGGACCTTTGCAAAGCCGCACTACATCAGGATGCTAGCTAGCCTCTTTAGCATCATCTGGTCCTATGCTTCGCAAACTTTAATGAGCCTATGACTTAAAATACAGATTCGGATTCAACTGCCTGCTCCTGAGATTCCGCGAGTCATGCAGCTGGTCCTCTGAAAGGTCAGGAGGTGCAAGAATCCAGAAACATCTTCTGTAACCTCCAATTGGTCATGGAGTCTTTAATCAGCAATGGACTTGTCAGCCTAAGGAGTTACCTTCAGCTTTGGATAGCAGCAGCAGTTCAAGTGAGGATGTCCCTGGGGATACCATGCCTGTCCTGGAAGGAAGCTTTGTAGAGCAGACACTGAAGAACGCATAAAACCATTAGTTTGATCTAGAATTAGGAGCTTCGGAGAAGATGGGCTCTTGGGCCAATTCACGACCTCTTTGATACTTGAGACTAGGAAACTTGTGCTCAGTTGACCTGTTGTTGACCTGTTGTCTAATTTAAGCCTAAAACAGTCTGCCCATACTGTCTGCCTGTTTCTCCTGAGCTGGGACAAAACCTGAGTGGTTCAATGTAATGACAAGGTTGTGCTTGACAGTTGAGGCTGACTGGTGGTATTGGTAATATTGAGATCAGTCGCTGCCCACGTGAAACCAAAGGATTCACAAAACCAACCAAGAGACTTTTTTTTTTCTTTCTTTCTTTTCTTTTTGGTTTTTCGAGACAGGATTTCTCTGTGTAGCCCTGGCTGTCCTGGAACTCACTCTGTAGACCAGGCTGGCCTCTGCCTCCCAAGTGCTGGGATTAAAGGTGTGTGCCTAGACTTTAATCTTGGAATTGAGGGAGTCACACCTTTCTTCATCCTTAGAGATCTCTAAAGTGCCCTTATAAACATAGGGTATCTGATCCTATAACTGAATAGTAGATTATAAAACAGGGACTATTATCTCTTAGTATGCTAGTATCTCAATAACTTAAGACAGTTTGCTAGTGAATAGTAGATACTTATCAATCTCCTGTCCACAAGACTTATTTGCTCACACACTATTTTCACTAAAATAAGTTATATATCAAAACACAATCATGGCAGGGACTGAAGAGATGTCACAGCCATTAAGAACTCATGTTGCCTGTCTCAGGTTCAGTTAACAGCATTCGTATCTGGTGGGTCCCAGCTGTAGATGACTCTCACCCTCCTCTGGCATCAGTGGTGCCTTTGCTCACACGGTGCACATAGAAGCATTCAGACACATACATACACATAAAAATAAATCTTTAAAAAACAGAATCACAGAACAGATGGATGGTCACTGTTCTCCACTGATGTTTCTAAGTATAAAGGAGATATGTATCTTAGCCTATCAAATCCTATTTTTCCTATTCATATGACTAAAGTCAATAAATTCATCAATGCTTGAAATTACTCAAATAGCCCTAACTCATCTCTCACCAACTAGATTGCTGCCCCATGGTCATTGAAGTAATACTTTCTATTATTTATTTTCCCCTATGTGGATTTGGACAAATACAAAAGGCAGGAAATATTTTATTGAAATGTAGTTTACTTCTGGTTTTAGTATCAATAAAAAGTGCACACACTGCCAAAGTGAACTTTAATCTGAATAATATAATTTTATATTATAATTATGCTATCCTGAATAGCCATGGAACTACTGATTTTATTTTTGATACTTTATTTACATTTGCAGTGATTCCCCTTTCTAGGTCTCCTCTTTGGAGACCACCTATCCCTTCCCCCTCCCCCATCTCTATGAGGGAATTCCACCTCCCACCCACCCGCCTGCCCACTCCCATATTCCCACCTTCACATTCCCCTTTACTGGGGCCTATCCTCCCCCTGATGGCCAACAAGGCCCTCCTCTGCCACATATGTGGTCCGAACCATGGGTCCCTCCACGTGTATTCTTTGGTTGATGGTCCAGACTCCAGGAAGACTGGGGGGAGGGGGGGTCAGGCCAGTTGACACTGTTGCTCCCTCCATGGGGTTGCAGACTCCTTCAGCTCCTTCAGTCCCTTCTCCAACTCCTCCATCTGGGACCTCACTCTCAGTTCAGCAGTTACTGTAAAGTGAAACTTGGGTCTTCCTGACTTTTGGGCTAATATCCATTTATAAGCGAGTACATACCATGTTCGTTCTTTTGTGACTGAGTTACCTCGCTCAGGATGATATTTGCAAGTTCCATCCATTTGCCTGCAAATTTCACTAAATCATTGTTTTTAATAGGTGAGTAGTACTCCATTGTGTAAATGTACCACTTTTCTGTATCCATTCCTCTGATGAGGGACATCTGAGCTGTTTCCAGCTTCTGGCTATTATAAAGATGGCTGCTATGAACATAGTAGAGCATGTGCCTTTATTACATGTTGGAGCATCTTCTGGGTATATGCCCAGGTGTGGTATCGCTGGGTCCTCAGGTAGTATTATGTCCATTTTTCTGAGGGTCCACCAAACTGATTTCCAGAGTGGTTGTACCAGCTTGCAATCCCAACAGTGGAGGAGTGTTCCTCTTTCTCCACATCCTCACCAGCATCTGCTGTCACCTGAGTTTTTGATCTTAGCCATTCTGACTGGTGTGAGGTGGAATCTCAGACTTGTTTTGATTTGCATTTCCCTGATGACTAAAGATGTTGAGCATTTCTTTAGGTACTTCTCAGCCCTGCGAATTTCCTCAGTTGAGAATTCTCTGTTTAGCTCTGTTCCCCATTTTTTGATGGGGTTATTTGGTTTTCTGGAGTCTAACTTCTTGAGTTCTTTGTGTATGTTGGATATTAGCCCTCTATCGGATGTAGGATTGGTAAAGATCTTTTCCCAATCTGTTGGTTGCTGTTTTGTCCTATTGACAGTGTCCTTTGCCTTACAGAAGCTTTGCAATTTCATGAGGTCTCATTTGTCGATTCTTGATCTTAGAGCATAAGCCATTAGTGTTCTGTTCAGGAACTTTTCCCCTGTACCCAGGTGTGCAAGCTTTTCCCCACTTTCTCTTCTATTAGATTCAGTGTATCTGGTTTTAGGTGGAGGTCTTTGATCCATTTGGACTTGAGGTTTGTACAGGGAGATAAGAATGGATCAATTTGCATTCTTCTGCATGTAGACCACCAGTTGAACCAGCACCATTTGTTGAAAATGCTGTCTTTTTTCCACTGGATGGTTTTAACTCCTTTGTCGAAAATCAAGTGACCGTAGGTGTGTGGGTTCATTTCTGGGTCTTCAGTTCTATTTCATTGATCTACCTGCCTGTCACTGTACCAATACCATGCAGTTTTTATCACTACTGCTCTGTAGTACAGCTTGAGATCAGGCATGCTGATTCCCCCAGACATTCTTTTGTTGTTGAGAATAGCTTTTGCTATCCTGGGTTTTTGTTGTTCCAAATGAATTTGAGAATTGCTCTTTCTAAGTCTATGAAGAATTGAGTTGGAATTTTGATGGGGATTGCATTGAATCTGTAGATTGCTTTTGGCAGGATGGCCATTTTTACTATATTAATCCTGCCAATCCATGAGCAGGGGAGAGCTTTCTACCTTCTGAGGTCTTCTTCGATTTCTTTCTTCAGAGACTTGAAGTTCTTGTCATA
>CM052701.1:39222067-39241502 GCA_028551405.1 Uromys caudimaculatus | reverse complement strand
TGTCGAAAATCAAGTGACCATATGTGTGTGGGTTCATTTCTGGGTCCTCAATTCTATTCCATTGATCTACCTGCCTGTCACTGTACCAATACCATGCAGTTTTTATCATTACTGCTCTGTAGTACAGCTTGAAATCAGGGATGCTGATTCCCCCAGAAATTCTTTTGTTGTTAAGGATAGCTTTTGCTATCCTGGGTTTTTTGTTGTTCCAAATGAATTTGAGAATTGCTCTTTCTAAATCTATGAAGAATTGAGTTGGAATTTTGATGAGGATTGCATTGAATTTGTGGATTGCTTTTGGCAGGATAGCCATTTTTACTATATTAATCCTTCCAATCTATGAGCATGGTAGATAACCCCATCAAAAAAATGGGGACCCGAGCTAAACAGAGATTTCTCAACTGAGGATATTCGCAGGGCTGAGAAGCACCTAAAGAAATGCTCAACATCCTTAGTCATCAGGGAAATGCAAATCAAAACAAGTCTGAGATTTCACCTCATACCAGTCAGAATGGCTAAGATCAAAAACTCAGGTGACAGCAGATGCTGGCGAAGATGTGGAGAAAGAGGAACACTCCTCCATTGTTGGTGGGATTGCAAGCTGGTACAATGACTCTGGAAATCCGTTTGGTGGACCCTCAGAAAAATGGACATAATACTACCTGAGGACTCAGCTATACCTCTCGGGCATATACCCAGAACATGCTCCAACATGTAAAAAGACACATGCTCCACTATGTTCATAGCAGCCATCTTTATAATAGCCAGAAGCTGGAAACAACCCAGATGTCCCTCATCAGAGGAATGGATATAGAAAATGTGGTACATTTACACAATGGAGTACTACTCAGCTATTAAAAACAATGCCTTAATGAAATTTGCAGGCAAATGGATGGAACTTGCAAATATCACCCTGAGTGAGGTAACTCAGTCACAAAAGAATGAACAGGGTATGTACTCACTGATAAGCAGATATTAGCCCAAAAGTTCAGAATGCCCAAGTTTCACTTTACAGTAACTGCTGGACTGAGAGTGAGGTCCCAGATGGAGGAGTTGGAGAAAGGTCTGAAGGAGCTGAGAGAGTTTGCAGCCCCATGGAGGGAGCAACAGCATCAACGGGCCTGATACCCACCCCCCCGTCGTCTTGGAGTTTGGACCACCAACCAAGGAATACATATCTATGGACCCATGGTTTGGACCACATATATGGTAGAGGATGGCCTCGTTGGCCATCAGGGAGAGAGGAGAGGCCATTGGGCCTGAGGGCGTTAGAAGTCCCAGTAAAGGATAATGTCAAGGAGCAAATATGGGAATGGGTGGGTGGGTGGGTGGGAGGTGGAATTCCCTCATAGAGGCGGGGATGGGGAGGGGATAGGGGGTTTCCAAAGAGGAAATCTAGAAAAGGGAAAACATTCGAAATGTCAATAAAGTATCAAAAATAAAAAATAAAATAAAATAAAATAAATCATAAATGAAAAGCTGTTTCAAATGAAACAACCAGGCTTAGATGGTTTCACTAGATTAATGCTCCAAGCAGTGAAAAAACAAACAACAAAAATAAAACAAAACAAAAATTAATTTCACACAATTTTTTTCCCAGAAAGTGAGGAGAGAACACATGGCTCAACTCATTTTATGAGGCTATAATTTCCCTTATACCAAAACCAAATAAACTTAGTAAAGTCCTATAAACATATCTTATAAACCTACAAACATTCCTGAGCTGTAGGGGAGGGCTGAGTATCCTAGTATAGGCCTGTGACTCCAGCTACTCAGGAGGCTGAGGCAGGAGAATTATGAATTCAAGATTTGTCTAGGCTGCAGAGTGACTTAAAGGATCCTTACCACCAAAATGAAGAAGGGACTAACATTTAAAACTCCCCACATTTCATCCCCAACACCAAGAAAAAAATATTAGCTTGAATCTTACAATGCACAAAGAGGATTATATATATTATCTCTACATGGATGTATGTCAGGAATTCAGGGCTGCCTTAATATGTAAATAGGCATTATATTGATAATCCATCATGCAAATTCAAAATTCTTATCAAATTTTACAGGAAAGCATTTGAAAAAATGGTACATGTCAAAGAATAAAGACATCAAGCTCATTAGGATTATGAGGGAATTGCCACATTTATAAAGGGCATCTACAAAAATAACTTCTAGTGAACTTGCAACTTAAGAAAGTAATAATATTTTCCTCCTAAGGTTCAGGAAAACTAAGAATAGACTCATCCATCTCAACACATTACTAGAAATTCTAGCAACTGAAATTAGACAAAATAAAAGACCGTGAGTTACAAAGGAATAAATAAAATACTCATTACATACAGTCCATTGATTGTGTTCATGAAAAACCAACAAGGAAGCTACAAGACGCTCTTAGAACAAAAATGTAAATTCTGTAAGAGTCCTAAAAATTAGATTTATCTCTAGATATAAACCATGAACATTGAGAAAACTAAGTACGGAACACAATAACAAAAGCAACAGAATGCTAAGATAGATTTAATAAAATAGTATAGGGCTCGTATCATTAAATTACAGCATACTAATAAAATCAAAGACCCAATACATAGACTGTGCACATTCATGCATTATAAAGCTCAATATAGCAAAAAATGTACGTTTTTACACGAAATGAAGTGACATTTTCTGTGACATTTCTGTATTAACCTTCATTTTTTAGTGACCTGGGAAACTTTATCTCAAATATATTTTGAAAAGTACAGGTTCTAGACTATCCAAACAGTAGTTGTCATAACTAGGAAATCATGTGAAACACTTAGATACCAGAACAGAAAACTCAGAAATAGAACCACACAGACATGAACACCTTACTATTAACAGCTAAGAGAAGCCATTCAGAGAGAACAACGTTCCTGCCATGTGTTGCTGTATCAAGAAGGTGTGCATGGACAAAGAAGAGCTTGAACCTCCAACTACAAACATACTCAGCTGAAATAGTGGACATTTTCTTCTAAGATCAGGACAAAAGGACAAAAACAAAAATATCAGCTTTACTACTTCAAAATTCTATGTGGACAATCAGGAGGATTAGAGTCCAGAATTGAAAAAAAGAAGTAAACTTATCTTTGTTTTCAGAGAATATGATCTTATATATAGAAAATCTTGAAGTGAACATGTACCAGAACACACATACATACACACAGAGTCATTCAGACACCTTAAAATTAATAAAATTTCTAAAAGGTGCAGGATATAAAATTAGCTCACAGAAGTCAGTTGAATTTTATATACTGACTGTGAACAACCTAAAAAGAAAACTTTTAAATAGCAATTACCTTAATAGTAGCTTCAAGAATAAAATACTTGGAAATTAACTTAAGACTAGACCCATTAAGAAATATAAAGATAATCCTCTTATTTTTGGGGACTGGGCCATCAACCAACCATCAACCATCAACCATGGCTCTGACTGCATATTTGGCAGAGGAGAGCCTTGTTGGACATAATTGGGAGGAACAATCCTTGGGCCTGAGGGAGTTTGATGCCCCAGTGTAGAGAATACCAGGGCAGGAAGGCAGGAGTGGGTGGGTGGGTGGGTGGGTGAGCACTCTCATAGAGGCAGTGGGAGGGGGATAGGCTAGGGGGTTATGGAGGGGAGATTTGGAAAGGGGATAACATTTGAAATGTAAATAAAGAAAATATCCAATAAAAGAAAAAAAAAAAAGATAATCCATGTTCATGGATCAGAAGGCAATGTTAAGACTATTCCAAGCTATCTACAAGTCCTCAGAAAATCCTAAGAAAATCTGAACAATGTTTTTACAGCAATAGAAAAGCTATCCTAAATTTTGTATGGGTTCTATGGAGATCCTAAATAGCAAAAACAATCTAGAAAAACAAGAACAAGGTTGGAAAACTTAATAAAACTCCAGTAGTCAAAACAATTAAAGAGAACATATAAATCAGTATCTAGACCAGTGGAATAGAATCCATAAATAAACTCTTGTACATGTGTCCACTGATGGCTAAGAGTATGAAGACCACCGAAGAGGAAAAGGATAATCCTTTTTAACATCCTGCTGGGAAAACTGAACACCCACATTCAAAATAATGAGATAGAACCCCAGAGTAAGTATGGAGAAGACACAAATGAGTAAAAGTTGCAAAACATGCTGAAGAAGACATGATAAAATCTCCGTGATTTCCCATTTAGCAACAATTTCTTGAATGTGACACCAAAAGAACTGGCAAGAAATGAAAACTTGATTAAACTTGAGAACATGGAAATGGAAATCTTCTATACAAAGAGCACAATCAATGTTGAAAAATCAACTATACTGAGTTGAAACTACATGCAAATCATAGATGCAAGAAGAGATTCATATCCAGACTACATAAAACACCTAAAAATAAGCAACATAAAAACTTATTCAAAAAGAGGCAGAAAATGAGATTTTTCCCAAGAAGATACATAGATATCAATAAGCACTTAAAGTGGCACTGAAAGTCACTAACCAAAATCTCAAATAATTGAATCTAACTAAAATCCATTAGCCTGTTTGCTTAAACAGAACAAAATGTAAGAATCATTGGTGGAAATATGGAGAAGTTGGAGGGCCTGCAACAGCAGTGGAAATACTAAGTTGTATCAGTTTTATGAAAGGCAGTGGGATGTTTCCTTAAAGCTTAAACAGAATTGCTCTAGGATCTAGTAATTCTGTTTTGAGTTATACATTCGTGTCTTTAAAGAGATGTAAAGATGAGCATTTTGATGCTCATAGCAGCATCCACTGAAAAGTAGAAATGACCTGAATGTCCACAGAAAGATGCATGAATACAAGAAAAACATGATATAAACAGACATGAGCCCATTCCTCAGGCCTGAGCAAGAACGAGATCCTGATGATACATATGACAGCAATGATTGGCCATGGAAGCATTCTACGAAACAAAGTAAGAAAAACAGACTATGGTAAATACTGCATGACTCTTCTCATGAGATACCTAGATACCTAGTCAAATTCATAGAGGACTGTGGAAGGACTTTGGAACTTTGGGCTGGAAGAGCCATTTAGTGTTAAGAGCGCTGTGGGATATTCTGTAGGAGCTTGGAAGATAACATTGAGAACAGTGCAAACAATGGAAGCCTGGCTTGTGAAATTTCAGAGGGAAGATTAAAGACACTTCTCAGGGCCTTTGCTGTTTTGAGTGTGAAGATTCTGTGGTTTTGGTTAACTCGGGCTGAAGAATCAGCTATGATTAACAAAATACTAGAAATACTAAAGTGAAACCTTTGATTACTGACACTATAGATGCTGGTTAGCTGGAACAAAGAAATTAGTGGTGATTAAGAAGAGACCAGGATCACTGAGGTGAAATATTATGGGAAGTGTTTTCTGAGGGCACAAAGAAGCTGTATTCCAGAGATAGCCAAAGTTGTACCTCATGCTGCAGCTGGATTTGGTAATGTGTAAGAGTTCACCTGGGTGGTACTAGATTTGAAGGCATGAAGGAGTCATGAAGGGCAGCTGATGCTTGGCACTGTGAGAGGCCAAGGAAGGCCTTTAGTAAGGGTGTAGCCTCAGTTGCAATTGATGGCCCAGGACTGAAGGGGTCATGCAAAGGAGTTGAGCCATGGCACCATGAAGAGAGTCTATGAGAGGCTATTGATGAAGCCTAGTTGCAGCAGAAGACAGCAGTGTTTTGGAGATGCCAGTACCATGAAATGACCACCAAGAACTGCAGCAGCAATGGAGTACAGGCAGCTGGAGCCCAGAAGACAAGATGTGTGCTATAAGGGGCAGAGCTTGAGAAGGGATCCAGTCCCTTGGAGGAGCCCAGAAGATCATGAGTGGATCCCAAACATTGGACTGTTCAAGGTTGATTTGCTTTTGATTGTGACTGTGCCCTGATATTTTTCCATCTTGAAGGAAGGAAGTATTTTAGTGAAGCCCACAGTTAAGAGACTTTGAATTATAAAAAGATTTTGAATTGAAAAGATACTGGATATTTTAAAGGTATTGAAATTCTAATATATAAAGACTGGGACTTTTAAAGTTATTTAGATCTTGGGGATGAATAAGAAAGTAAGGGTTAAGGATTAATAGTGATGTTTGTGTGTCAAGTTGACAAGGGGTCAATTGTATTGGCTGGTTTTGTGTGTCAACTTGAAACAAGTTGGAGTTATCACAGAAAGGAACCTCCCTTGACGAAATGCCTCCATGAGAGCCA
The DNA here is from genome assembly GCA_028551405.1 of Uromys caudimaculatus. NCBI lineage: Eukaryota > Metazoa > Chordata > Mammalia > Rodentia > Muridae > Uromys > Uromys caudimaculatus. The sequence goes on along the minus strand of CM052701.1, from coordinate 39,235,295 downwards.
GCTGTAAGGCATTTTCTCAATTAGTGATCAAGGATAGAAGGGTCCATTGTGGGTGGTGCCATTCCTGGGCTGGTAGGCCTGGGTTCTGTAAGAAAGCAAGCCAGGGGAAGCAAGCCAGTAACATCCTGCATCAGCTCCTGCTTCCTGACCTGCTTGAGTTCCAATCCTAACTTCCTTTGGTGATGAACAGCAATGTGGAAGTGTAAGCTGAATAAATTCTTTCCTCCCCAACTTGCTTCTTGGTCATGATGTTTGTGCAAGAATAGAAACACTAAGACAGGAAATAAAAACAAAGCCAAACTAGCTCTCAGACACTCCAAGAGTTTAAGTTTCTAAGTGATAAAAAGAATAAATCTGCAGCTAGTCAGGGGATAGTGAAAGACATGGCAATGTCTAAAACACCAAGACTGCCAGGGAAAACTATACAGAGTAAGAACCATGGAACATAAACCAGCTGATCAATAGCATGAGGGTAACTGGAACAAAAAAGGGCAGTAACAAATACATTAGAATGCCCAAAAAGGATAACCAGGGCTGTCCTGGAGAAGGCAAAGGGGATGATGGCTTCTATAGGGTCAGCTCCATATTTAGATACCCAGAGACACCTTATTTTTAAAGAGCCAACATGTTTTCATATAAAAACGACAATGATATATAAGAAAGAAGAGTTCAGAAATTAACCTTAATATGTATAATAACTTCATTTCTAGGAATGGACACATAACTCACTGTAGAGATGATGAATCACTATAGGTTAAAAACAGCTAAAGTTCTATAGAATTGACTCTTAAGTGCTAATGGCCTGAAGCAAAAAGAAATTACTTTATCTAATTTAATAGAGGACCTCTATCCTCTTGCTCAAAAGGAAATCCATGTACCTCCAAGGCTGTGAACTTCAGTTAGGAGTCTGCAAAATCTGGATGAAACCCCCTTGCATGCTTTAGGTCAAACCCCACCCAAGAGCATTTGAGAAAGTTGCAACATTTACTACTTATGTATTACATCTTAGAATGTATGTGGTAAGGCAGTCAAGAAAACAGGAGCTTTGACTGGTGTAAAAATTGCCAATGTGTATATGTAATATGCCAAGTATACGTAAGCTTTTCTATGCCACTGAAATCCCAGCACACTAATGTGTACCAGACTTTTCTGAAAGAAGAAAAACATTTTTAACATTACTTTGTAAGACTGTCCCCCAAAGCATTTCCAAATCATTAATTCTTTCTTCAAAGATGGCAGATGAAGTATAACCTCATCTGGTATCTCTGGATTATTACTGGGCCATGTGTAGTCAATGAAAGGTTGTGACTTGTCATGAAGTAGAGTTGACATTGTGGAGTGCAGCACACTTTCTTTCGGATATACAGCTCCTCTGTTGCTTTGCACAGATCTGGTGGTTTAGAGAGAATTAGAGAGTTGATCGCTTTTGAAGAAGGTACCACATGCTCACACCCAAAACCAGGCTCCCTGCCCATCAAGCCCAAACTGTGCTCATTTTAGCTTGCTCTTGTAAGGCATATCCTCACAGATGCAACTTAAAGTCCCAAGTGTCTTTTAAGAAGGACTTGAATATGCTTCCCCCCTTTTCTAGAAAACACCAGTTAGTCCTATGAAGATTCAGGAAGAAGTTATTCAGAGAAAACAGACGAGAGCAAGGCAGCATCTTTTCTGGTATTGTGAGTTAAAGCAAAGCTATTTATTGCCTGCGTGGATCAAAACCTGGCACCACATGACCATGGCAGAATACAGGGTAAAAACTGTTATTTCCACGACAGGAACAAATTTTTGTTTTTTGTTTTTTGTTTGTTTTTTTTAAGAAAGGTTACTAACATAACATTTGGAAAATCTGCAATGATCATGAGGATATTTATCTCTTTTAAAGAACAGCAGGGCTGATACAATAATAAATTTAAGTGTATGAGAGAGGGAGAGGTTGAGGTCTTAGATGTGCAAGATTGTGGTGAATAACACCGAGCAGCTTTGTGACCTTGGGCATGCCATCTCTGCTTCCTAAACTTCATTGCTTATCTGCAAAATACAGATGTGAGGTCAGCTTATTTCAGAGAACTTTTATGAGAATCAAAGGAAGGTATTTTGAGATGGAAAAAAATGCGCTATAGGCAAAGATCAAAGCACTAGACTATTGTCTTTTCTTAATGGATTTGAATAAATGCATAAAGAATAAAAAGTAGTTATAAAATTTCTGTGCATCAAACTTTTATTTGAAAAGTTTATTTAAAATTAAACTGTCTGCCTGTATTTCATGTCTACCAGTTCACAAGAGAACCCGTGGGAGATTTCAAAATAAGTAAATTTGATGTGGCAGATGCTTAATGTGTGATGCAGATACCCCTTCCAGGAAAGACTTGGTTCTTAGCGCCTAGGAGTAGGGTGTGTACTCAGCATCTGGATTGCTTCAGCCCCAAAGAACTAACCTGTCCCATGTCCTAGTCCTTCCCAGGACAAATTGGGTAAAATATCTAATGGATCTGACAATATCAAAGCCTGGCCATCTTATTCCATTTTGGTAAAACGATGAAGGACCACTGTGCCTCCAGAACACACTGAGATGTCCAGAGTTGATGGTACTCTACATCATTCTGACTTTCTCTCTCTTCCTGGTCATTCATCTATAGTATTATGTTACGAAGACACTGTTTGTGTTTGTTCATGTATGTGTGTGTGTGTGCGTGTGTGTGTGTGTGTGTGTGTGTGTGTGTGAGTGTGTGTTTACATGTGTGTATAGATGAATATACCTGTGCATGCTAATACAAGTGTGGAGATTAGGAGAATTACTTTATGTGTTCTTATCAGGCACACTTTCCACTTTCATTGGCATATTGACTATACTTGTTGCCAGTAAGCCCCTAAGAATCTGTTTAACAGATTCCAAGCATGCCACAATGTCCAGATTTGAGAGGAGCTTACTAGGGATCAAAACCACATCTTCATGCTTACAAAGCAATCACATTACTGAGCCAGCCCCATTCCCAGGGCACTCTTCAGTGTACATTCTCACTCTTTATTATTATTATTTTATTTATTTATTTACATTTCAAATGTTGTCTCCCCTCCACAAACCCCCTACACTATTGCCCTTCCCTTTGCCTTTAAGAAGGTGCCCCCTCACCCACCCGCTCACTCCTGCTTCACTCTTCTAGCATCCCTCTTTGTTGGGGCAACAAGCCTCCACAGGACTAAGGGCCTCCCCTCCCATTGATATCAGACAAGGCAATCTTCTGCTACACATGTAGCAGCCATGGACTGATTCATGTATACTACATTCTCCACTCCAAACTGCCACATATTTCTATTCAATCTCCTAGCCCTCTGGACTTCTCTCCTGTCTCTTCCCATAAGCTGCCCCTCATTCCCAAAGACTCTTTTCTTTCCTTCATTCCTATCCAACATAGGACCAAAGGCAGGGAGATCCAGATGTGTTAGGTGAACTTCCTAAGGATAGCAGCAAGCAGGATAAAGGGAAATAAATCATGTTCCTTTCTGCATCTACGGTGTGGTAGGAGCTCCAGAATTGAGGTAGTACATTCAATAGAAAATTCCTGGAACTACACTATGCTTGCTTTAGATCAGCCTGCTTTCTCCTTAGTTGATATCTTCATGAAAGAAGCAGTATGAGCTACTTTTCTTGTTGCTATGACCAAATATCAGAGAAGAACGAACTTAAGGAATGAAAAGTTTATTTTGTTCATAGTTTGGAGAGGTGTAGTTCATCATGTCAGGTAAAGGCATCATGTGTGTGCTGTGAGCAGCTTCCACAGTGAAGAAGCAGAAAGGGCTGGGAGGAATGCTAGCCCTCACATAACTTTAATCCCTTTTTTCGTTTATTCAGCTCATGGTCCTAGTCCATGCCATGTTATCATTCATCTTCATGGTGGGCTTTCCCTCCTCATTCAAACCTCTCCATCCTTAAAAGCAAACCCAAATGGTGAGTCTAAATGCATTCATTTTGAGAATGATGATTAATTATTACAAATTTACCTCCTGTCAATTGACATCCAAACTTAACACCCTTAGTTTTAGATTTTATTTTGACTTTTAAGTCTGTGTATGTATATTGTGTGGCTGTCCACATAAATGTGTGCCTGCAGAAGCAAGAAGTTGTGAGCTGCTTAACATGGCATCTGGGAGCTGAACTTGAGTCCTCTGGAAAAGCAATAAGCACTCTAACTGATGACCTATCCTTTCAGTCAACAACATATCACTTCTTAGATACACCACTATACCCCTAGACCAGAAAAATACTAAAGGTCATTTTTATAATACAAAAATATTTAGTTAAACTCCAAAAGTTCCCAAAATCCTTAACAGTGCCAAGGTTCAAGAATCCAAATATTCTTCAGAGTCAACTTAACTCTGAGCCTGAATAAAATCAAAACACAGGTTATACATTTCCCAAATCTGATGGCACAGAATAAATATTCTAGTCCCAAAGTAGAATATAAGGAAAACAAGGAAAGATAGAACCAAACAAAACCCAAGGGCAGCAAAAACAAACAAGCAACAACAACAACACCCAAAAACCAAAAAAAACCACCATATTCCAAAGCTCCACATCCGACATCTGGATCATTTGATGGCACCATTTGGGCTCCAAGAACCTTTGAAAGATCCACTCCTTCCATTTGCAACTGGAAGCACATGCAGCCTCTCTCTTGGGCCAGCTCCCTTTCATGACTGCAGCTTTCCTCAGTATCCTCCAGGATCTCCAATGAAACTTTTGCTTCATTTTCCCAGTTTAACCCATGGCTTCTCAACTCTGTGACATATTGTCCCCTTGAGTTGCTTTCTAGAACCTTGGTGTAAACCTCTGTGAGTGTATTATTTTCACATTTTTGCATGTCTGCAAAACTAGTTATTCTGTGTCTGATACTGCCAGGTTCGTTTGCAAGCTTGAGATGTCCTGTGTTCCAATTCTCTCACAATAGAAGTGACTTCTGGACACCTTAGTGGCTAGATGTGCTATTGTTCTCCAGCAGGGGACCTCTCAAGCTGAACTCACAATGTATGTTTTCTCTTTTCATATGAACTTGCATATTCACAAGTTGGAACGTTCCAAGGGTGGTGTGCTACCCTTGGGGCAACTTTCCTTTTGTTACAGTGCACAGACCAATGTTCTTCTTTAATGATATTCATCTTTGAAAAATAATTTCAGCAGCTCTCTTCCTAGCTACCTTGTCTGCAACTTTTCTTCAGAAGGCAAAACTTTACTCTTGGTCAAAAAGTTTGCTCTTCTCATAAAGTGGTGCCTCACAGATGCTGGGCAAGTATTTGGTGTTTATTCTAACAGATGAAGTGACAATGTCTTTCCCTCAGTGGCTGAAGTCAGCCTTGGTTTTTCATGATTGGCTAGTTTTAAAGAATTGTGTCATATAGGAAATGAGGGACAGTGGGGGGAGGTCAATCACTAAGTCACTTAAGTTCTGAGAATTCAGAAGGACCTTTGTGAAAACAAAGGTTTGAGTAGGTGAGAAGATCTAAAACATTTGCATAAAAGTCTTCCAACAGGGAGGCTTAATTTGGGTAAATAATGTGCATTTAGAAAGTATTCTATCTCTTCTGGATTATCCAAACTTTTTTAGCATATATATTATCATGGTAATCTCTAATAATGTTTTGTATTTCACTGAAGTAGGTTATAATGACACCCCTTTATCTATAATTTGATTGTCTTTCTGCCACCTTTCTTTTTGCCAGTTTAGCTAAAGGTTTATTCATTTTAACTTTTTTAAAGAATCAAATCTGTTTGGTTGATCTTTGTGTATTGTTCTTCTAATCTTCATTTCATTAACTTCTTTCCCAGTCTTTATTATTTCTGTCTGTGTACAATACTTTGGAATGGCTGCTTGATGTATTTTGAGAGCCTTGTGGTACATCATTTGGTTATTTATTTGATATCTCCTAAGTTTATGTTAAAAAGCATTTTTAACTATATTCTTCCCTCTTAAGATTGCCTTAGTTGTGCCCCAGAGGCTCTGATGAGGATGTGTTTAGGATTTTTAAAATTTTCTCTCTGGTCTCTTGGGTAAACCACTATCACCCATAGACTACATATGTGTTGTTTAGTCTAGAGATATTTTTGTGTTTTCTGTAGTTTCCTTTATTCTTGGTTTCTATATTTGTTATATTGTGGTCTCATAGAACGTATGAAATTATCACTTTTTTGTGTATTTGTTGAGACTTGATTTGAAGTCTATGGACTGCAGAGAAAAGTGTACAATCACTATCTATGTGGTAGATTATTCTGATGAATATTTTAGTAGTGGGTGTTTTGTATATATATATGTGAAATCTAAATAGGAATCTCCAAACAACTAGAAAGGCAAAGCCCTAAGTAGACATGCAATCACAAAATGAAACCCCCACTGCTGAGAATGGGTTACATCTAAATGAATCATTGATCAAAGAGACCCCATGGAAACCCCCAAACAACTAATACTAGCCAAAGCTATTGGTTGTTCTCCACAAACTGATGATAAAGCCATTTTGCTTTAGACAACACCTACATAATTCAGTCAACATGGAAAAGTAAAGCCTTCACTTCCACTGTCACGACCCTGGGGCCAGTTCTCTCATCTGTTGAAGGTGCAAGGAGGGGGCATCTCTCCCTTGCCCATGCCATCATATGGTAGATATGTGTTAGAATATTCTGGCACTTTGGGGGCCAGCTCACCTGCAACCCCTGTAACCAGAGCCACATCTACTGTGTTTCCTGGATGAGGTGTTGGGTGCTTTCCTGAGTGTGGCAGCTAGTGAGGGATGGAGCTAGCTCTCCTGCTGTGCTGCCTTTGGCCAGCTTTCCCAAGATACCCAGGAAAGGGTTGAGGTCAACTCTGCACAGTTCTCAGACATCAACATGGCCCCAGGGATAGCCACTTGATTTTTGGTAGTAACAGACACTCACTGCTGCAGAGACATGGAACCAGACATGACCCTCTGGGGCAGCATGGGTCAGTACCTCACCATGGCCTTAGGTAGCATTACTGGCTACTCATATCAAGCTATTCCTCACTACCCTTGAGTCTTCTGTTCTGCTTCTCTTCATTGTGTACACATCCTTTTGCTTCTCATTCTTTTTTCTCCACCTCTTACTTGTTCATGTTAGTGATACTTGGGGCCTCTGGGTGTCTGTGGTCATCTCAGGAATGCTATGGCCCACCAGTGCCATGTAGCACTGGGTAGGGTTTTTGTTGAGCATGGTCTACCTGCCCATGACTCTATAGCATCAAGCTGGAGGTCATCTTAGGCTTGCTCTGCCCACCAGGGTTGTGTGGTATGGATCCAGGGGTGATCTCAGGAGTGTTTTGCCTTAATGTCAATTTTTACTGTCAGTCTCAGACTTGGTTTTATTCTATAGTTGAGGACTTGAATAAATAAAGTCTGCATCTGGAATTAAATGTTTCTATGGTACTCACAAAATGCATATTATCTTGGTTTCAGCACTCAAAGAAGTTGATCCTGAAGTAAGGGTTATATATACTGGCACATTTATGACTAGGTTTCTTGTAATCAGAGTAGAGCACTGAGGAGGTGAGTCTCCAGGAGCAAGTCTTTTACTGTATAGTTGGAATCTGGGAACAAGGTAGAAGAAATAATTCTGAGTTAGTTCATCTAATAGTGCAAGGAAGCTCGGGGATTTGTACACCATTGCAGTCACTGTGGAGGGCTTCTTCTGAGTTGGGAAGTACAGTTTATTTCTAAATGCTCCTACACAAACTGGGTTCAGGAAGAACAGTTTCTATCCCCAAATTGAGCAGAAAATTATAAGTGCTTCAAGTTGAAAATAAAAAATTTTTGGTGCCAAATTACATAAGTTCAGTTTGATATGATGGAATGCTGAAAAATAACCTTAAAAAGAAAAAGTAATATTGAAGAACAAGATAACAGTCTTAAAACTTCATTTTCCTTTAATGTTTCATCATCTAAGATGATCGACTGTTTGCTATTATACTCAATAGTGTTCTGAACATTTTTCTATGGCAGTTAGATACTTTATTACTTGGATTTTAGTTTGGGGTGACTATGATAGATAATTTTAATATGAAAGCTATGAAAGTACAGTTTTAGTTTGCTCTCAAAAGTAAATATGTCAAATTTGTTGCAACTCAGAGCAAAAATGGTGCTTAGTAGTATGGGACTCAAAATATGATTAACTTACTGTTCTGTTAAACATAGTTCCTGCTTTCAAGATCTCCATAAAGTATAGAATTGGTGCTGGAGTTCTGTCATCTTTGGCATCTCATTGTTGCCTAAAAGAGAGATGCAGTTTTCCAGAAGACCTGTAGTGTACTTCTAAGAAGTTGCAAACTTGACTTCATTTTGCATACCATTAAAAAGGACTTGCACATGTGACTATACCTAGCTGCAAGGGAGGCTCATAAAAGAACTTAATTCCAGGCCACATACCAATAAAAATAGATACATTGCTTCTGAAAATGTGGAAAAAGACAGTTATAATTTTTCTTTCTAAGTCCAAAAAAGGAATGTAAAATTTTTAAAATCTAAAGTATGAGTAGCTTCTAACAGAAAGCTTTAACTTAAAATATATAGTCATTATTTTGATAAATAAGAAACCAATGTATTTTGTTCTGTTTCCACGAAATCATACTTTTGTTAAATAGTGTCAATTCAAATAAATAAAGCTATAAAGTAAAAATCTTGCTCATCAGTAATGTAGTCCTATTCCAGATGAATGATGTGGGTATATTATAAAGTTGTAAAAACATAGAACATAGAATATGGAAAAGGGTTCTTTTTTTTATATCAGATATGTTATGTAGATATTTAAACTATGTAGATAGAAGGTGAGTACATAGGGAAAAATTTTAAAACATCCAATCGTTTCTATATTTTATTCTCATTGGTATGGCCTCCAACTCAAGCTATTTTCTTGGCTACCAAATCTCAATTACTCTTGAGATTATCACTCAAGTGATGAACATTTTCAGGTCCTAAAACAACCACAGAAAAATGAAGGAAATATTTTTGAAAGACAACAGGAGAGATATTTTCAAGGTCAATTCATTTTTAGCCATTCCAAGAGGGGGGAAGAGGGAGGGGGGAGCTAAAAGGAAGGAAGGAGAGAGAGAGAGAGAGAGAGAGAGAGAGAGAGAGAGAGAGAGAGAGAGAGAGGAACCTAAGGAGAGAAACATTGCTAGCATTGTTTTTACTTAGAAATTCAGAAGCAGATTTCATGGTTAAAAATGAAAGCACGGGTCTCTCAAAAAAAAAATATGGGAGGAAACAAAAAGATCTGTCAACCTCCCTGGATGACTGTGATGAAAAATCAGAGGCACAGCTTTTTCATGATGATTGGCCAGGCTTTCTGGAAACCAGAAATGGAATCCATCTGGACATTTGCTAAAGGAGACCAGATGGAGCTGCACCATGTGACACTGAACAGTTCTCTGCCATAATGCACCAATGATCTTCTTTGCAAGAATATTATTTCAAACCCAAGAAACCATTTTTCCCTTATGCCTTAGCTTCAGATTTGTTATGCCTTGGCTTTCACATAGGAAGAGAAGTTTTTTTTAAAACATTCTCATTTCTCTTCATTTTTAAAATTTCAAATTCCTAAAACAAGGAGAAACTGGGTAATATGACCTGGTACTTGAGAAGGTTCTGGAGAAATTCATTAAAAACTCATTTTCAGGCACCATGAAGTCAATGTTTGTCAATGATTAGAAACAATAATTTTTCTCATGTGAATCATACTAAACAATGCAAATAACCCGATGACTGCAACACATAACATCATTTGTGAAATACAAAATTAGCCTCACCATGTCTATTGTCTTTCATAAATCATTATCCTCATAAACCCTAAGTTTATACTTACAGTAGTCTTTAGGAGTAGTTAATATTGTCCTTTCTCTATACTTCTGATTTTTGGCTACCTTTTTCCCCATTATCTTTAATATTGATCACATTGTTCCTATTTCCCAGACAGTCATCTCCATCCACCATTTTATACTTATTAAGTAAGTTAGACTATTATCCTCTTGCCTATGTCTCTAAATTTGTTCCCCACAAGTCTCAGGAAAGAATTTCTTTATCTTATATTTCTTCTAAGAAGTTTATTTTAAATTCAGCTCCCAATTCATTTTATCAAGATCCTTCCTAGTCCTTCAAAACTTCTCTCTGATGTTAATCAAGAGTAGCACATTAAGTTTACTAATTTGTTTAATATAGTTAAAAATATGTAACTTGTAAAATTATATAACTTAATTTTCAAGTCAGAAAGGCACAGGATAATACTACATAAACAAAGTCATAAGCTGTAGTGAGCACAGAGGATGGAGCTTTGTAAGCAGCAGAGGTTTGCTTTTCTCATCCAGTCTTCTAGATCCATCTTGCCAGGTAGGATGTTGTCTCCTTCACTCATGCTTTGTCCTGGTCTCTTTCATGTTTTAAGCATCATAATCTCACTTCTTCATCAATAGATTCTCTGTGGTCCAACAGCCACCTTTTTATGGATGGAAAATCATTACTTTAGGTCATGTGGACTGAAAAACATCTGGAGGAGACTTGAAATATTTTCTGAAAAATTCCTCAAATTTCCACAAAGTATCCTATCAACATACATAAAATCTTAAAACACAACTTGTGGAAATGTTTGTAGTTAAGGAGAGGAAAAGAGAAAACAAAATACCCACAAGGTACTTTAGTGACATGTAGAGTATGGTTGTATGGATCACATCCTGTATGTTCACAAACTTCTAATTTTCTCTATATTCACTCTGTCTAGCATTAGTAAATCTGCTTTTACCCTATTATCCATTGCTGAGGAAATGCAAAGAGGTAAGCATGTATACCTTATAAGTGTCTAATCTATAGCTTTATTGGCACTACAACTGACAGCAACCCCAGCCTATGCACTCTATGTATATTTTATTTTGTTTTATATTTATTTTTCTTACTAAAATATGTCTATTACTCACAGGGGAAAATGTGACCTTAGCAAGGATCCATTCAATAACTCTTGTCACCTTTGTGCTTTCAGAGAATTGAGCAGCTACTATGCATTTTGCTATACTGGGAGTAGAATAAAAAAAATAGAATGATAAAAGATAACTAAAATTCAGTATACACAGTGATGTCTACTGTAATAAAAGACATATGATATAAAACGTACAATTATGGAAACTGAAGTAGAATTACATATTTCTATGTGAGACCCATGATATGAATGTTTAATGTAGTAAAGAATGGGAACTTGTAGAGAATGATGGATACAGAGATCTAAAAAAATATGTGGGCATTAACTAGACAAGTCCATACAAGGGGAAGATTGCAAAAGAAAACAAACATCTAGTGATGTGAGCAAATGAAAATTTAAGAGGCATTGAATGTAAGAAATAGAGAGGCTGGGAGGTTGTAAGCAAAACAGAGGGTTGTTTAAGGTGACATTGGAAATATGGAGAGTAGACAGAATCTAGATCATGTAAAAAAATATCTTCCAGGCTGCTAGAGGAGTGTTGACTGTATTATGAGCTGAGTGATGGAAAGTCATCAAAAATGATTAAGCAAGTACAAAAGAATTTTGCTTTGGTATACTGAGTGGAGAGTGTGGAAGGAGGATGGCATCCAGGATAGCTGAGAAGTTCATGTAGAAGTCCAACTGAGAGATAAATTACTCCGGGAAAGGGTCATGTGGAGAGTGAAAGAAACATATTGGAGAAGTACTTAGACTTTATTTTTAGACTTTCTTAAGGTTTGAATATAAAGAAGAAGCAACAGTGAAAGATAATTTGAGGGTTTCTATCTTGGAGAATCTGGTGGATATGGTTTAACAGGATGTGGCTTATAGGGAGGATATAGGACGTGTTGGTGGATTCTATTTTCCCCCTCTCTAGCTAAAGAATTTTACTTTAGTCTGCATTAAGCTCAATGCCAATGTAGCAAGTCCTAAGACGAATTGAATTCAAAGTATTGTTTTGAGGAAGCAAATGTAAAAAATAAGTAAGGGGCATTATGTGAAAAAAACAAGAGAAATTTTAAAGTGAATGGATAAAAATTCAGTAAATACTAAAAGGAACCAATTGTCATTCTCCTGGAGAACTCCAAAAGATAGTTTTGAACAAAGTTTTGAGTTCTCTAACCAGGTGCTTATGATGAACATGAATAGTGTATATCCTAAAGTCATAACCTGTAATGTTTGAATAATCACTGATGAGCAATAGCTTGTGTCACTTCTGATATGTCCTGTGCTTTAGCCAGTGTAAATCTGGAGCCCAGAAATATACTCGGGCTTCTCCAATGAGACAAGGGGTGCAATGATGAGATCAATGATGAAGGAATTTGGCAGAGTATATACAGTGTCTATCGCTCAATTTCTTTCCCTCTACAGCTGTGTGTGTCTGTCTGTCTGTCTGTTTATACAGAGGTGATATGTATTCATGTATGCAAACATGTATATGTGGGTGCATACATTCATGGATGCACATGCCAGAGTACACAGACGCCAGAGAAAGATGTCAGATATTTCTCTTACTCTGAGACAGTCTCACTAAACCTGAGTGTGCTTTTTTTCAACTAGACTGGTGTCCACCATTGTCCTGCCATCACCAACCCTACCCATGAGCTCTGGGTTTACAGGTATGCATGGCACACCAGATTTTTACATGGGTTCTGGGGGTGGGTACTTAGGTTTTCATGCTGGTACAGGAAGCATGCTTGCCAACTGAGTCATCTTCCAATATCCAGCACCTTGACTTTATCCATTTCTCTAAGTTTATTTATTTTGTCTGATCCTTTTGCCATTTTCCACTCCTGATTCATATCTCAGTTTCTTTTTATTTCCATATTTTAACTAAATCACTGATATGGACATTTTTTGGCCTCCAAGTGCAAATAGTAATTTCTATACCACACTACACCAATAGCCTCATAGAATATTGTAACGAGACAAAATAAGTTGTGAAATCATACAAGATTATATGCCTGGTTTGATGAAAATTTTAGAAGATGAATTCACAGACCACCATGTTCAAATACAGGTCATGATGAAATGGCACTATAAATATTAACTTAAAATGTAGCCCACATTATTTTGATCTTAAGCTAAAAAGAGAACTAGTTGGATGTCTAAGGGTCCAAATGCTAAGTGCTCCTTATTTTTTTTTTTTTTTTATTTTTTGATATTTTATTTACATTTCCGATGATTCCCCTTTTCTTTAGAAACCCCGTGTCCCCTCCCCCTCCCCCC
>CM052701.1:39203738-39221567 GCA_028551405.1 Uromys caudimaculatus | reverse complement strand
ATTAGCTGTGGGGCCCTGTGGCCCAAGCTGAGGTTTCCGGCCGTCGCCGGAAGCTGCTGGCGGCCAGTCTCTGTGGCCCACAGAAAGCGGGTTGAGCTTTTCTCGCTCCTTATTTTTATTAGTGACTGTTGTGGCAGAATAGAGTACACATTTGACTACATTTGTTCATACTGCCAAGTTAGTGGTAACTGTCAGCATTTTGGAGTGCTGTAATATAATACATCGTATACAATTGGGCAAAGACGAGATACTCCATAACTATTTGGTGATTGATGGATTCACATTGACTACAATCATTGTAGGCATTCTTCCCAGATATTGTGTCAAACCTTTCTATTCTCTTGAGCTATGAGTCTGACCCCCCTCTTTTTAGATTTAACCTTATGTCCAAGTTCTTTAACTTCAAAGACATGATTTTGGCTCCTTCTCTCTGTTGTACTTTCTCCACCAAAGGATTTTCTCTGATAACAGTTTCTTCTCAGACCTACTCTTCCCTTTCTATCAGTCCTTTGAATTGAAGACTTTCTCACCATTTCTTCCTCTTATTTTGTGCGAACATACTCAAGCATGCCTGCTTCTGATCATGAGGATGCCTTGTGTATTAACATTTATCTCCGAGGAACAATAACCTCTGCCTACATATTACAGTTCCTTAGAGCAGTACATGGTGCGAGTCTGAACATGGGAGAAGCACAGCTATTCCACATGAAGTGACCAAATGTTTAATGAAAGACAGCTAGCCAGCTCTTTGCAATTTGCTCCCCACCTCAACACTTACAGATTTCTACCACTTATTTTATCCTGCTGATCAGTAGTCTCCATCTTTAGCCTTTTTTATGACACATTTATATTTTCTCCAAATGTTCTTTTCTGTGATTAGTATTTTCTTTTGATTAGTATTGCTTTCTACATGCTCTTTCTTGAAATACTCTTTGACAAGATAGACTCTAGTATGACTCGAATCATCAAATTGCTCAAGGGTGAGCCCTCTTTCCCCTTGCTTATTCCTATCTTTACCTCTTAATCCCACCCATTACTTACCTTGCACTGTCTCAGAAATTAGGCAGCTTGCTGTTTCTCTACTGAGCCTTGAACATTCCTACACCCATGTGCTGCTTATGTAGAGTCATTAGAGATGGTCAGTTTTGTGTGTGCTCTTTCTCCAATATCCACTGTCCCAATCTGGTGTTTTCACTTAAGCCTGACGTGACAGTTATCTCCTTCATAAACTGTTTGGAAGACCTTCAAAGAGCAAGCACTTACAGCCATTATACAGAATCTGATTTTCATAGCATATTCCTAGAGTACAAGTTATGTGACATCTAAACCCCTAAAGTGACCTCAGATTTATCATGGAGACAGTTTAGAATGTATAATGTAAAATACATTTAGCATAAAGGGCACTTTATGACAGCTATTCTATACCAATGGCCAGAAGTCATCACCTAACTGCAGTTGGTTGAAGGGAGTCCATAGATTTGCAGCTGTGGTGCAAGGAAGAAAAGAACATAAGCAGAGATGGGCACCTGCAGCTAGAGCCATCAGTGTATTTTATATATACCTGTTCTCAAGAATTAGGAGACTATTCAGAGCAAGGGCATAGGAAGCAGCAAACTCATATACACCTTTATGTCAATTTTACATGCTCACTGGGACATATGGGGCTCAAGGGCACTGGAGGTCAAAGGTATCAAAGGATGATAAAGAAGGATTCCACCCTTCAATTAGTCAGCAGATGATTACAGAATGCCCTTTTTTATATGCTCTAGATTAAGGAAGATGAGTGAAAACAGATTACCAAAGAAAGGCTTCTTACTACAAAGCTAAGTGTTTACTAGAGCAAGAAGTATTCGGAAGAATGAGACAGTAAAGAGAGGCTTTCTCTTTTCTACTCAACATTGTTGGGATAGAGTCTCTTGCTTTACCCGCAGCTCATGAATTGGCTATACTCACTGGCCAGTGAGCCCCCATGATAAATATGTAACTTGTCTCCACCTCTTCCTAGGCCTAAGAATACAGTCTGGCTGTTTGCATAAATGCTGGGATTGCAACCCCAGGTTCTCAGGCTTGCATAGCAGGCAATTTAAAGACTGAGAGTTTTCCTAGCACACTGGACTGTTTTTTGAAACTTGAAGTCAAGGTCAAACATTTTGAGTATTAGTTTTTTATATCAAATACTAATCAACATAAATTCAACAATGTTTTGGTACAAACTATTGTAAAAGTCTTACAATCACTTCAATTTCAAAATTATCTTTAAAGTAATTGTTTATTATTTCCTTTTTAAATTGAGAAATAATTCCTCAAATATGTTAAGAAAGATGTTCAAAGTCACACAACCAGTGAGAGACTGATAATTATGTTATTTAATACAACTTTGTTCTAGAGTTTTCCTGTTAAACTAAAAAAGCACTTCTTCAACTCCACCAGGATTTGAAATGAATTAAATATAGCCTGAAGAAGCAGGTCAAATGGTAGTATGCTTGCCTTACCCATATTAAGTTCTGGCTTAGATCCTTAGCATTGCTTAACACTGGACATGGTGGTAATCCTCTAATCCCAGCACTGGGGAGGTGAAGAAGGGGAGACCAGAAGTTCAAAGTCATATTGATTATGTACTGTAGAGGAGTGTTTCTGATGCTTTGATTTAATTGGGAATCTCTGTTTACGGATGATGAAAGTCCTTGCCCCCAATTGGCTTTTGATCTATCAATAAATATACCAGTGGCCAATCACTGGACGGAAAGAAAGAGGCGGGACTTCCAAGTTATCCCAGGATAGGAGAGAGGAGAGGGCAGGAGGAAGAGAATCAATCAAGATACTTTGGGTAGAGATGGAACAGACTCAGAGCTGCAGGGGAGATCTTTCCAAATATAGGAAGAAAAGGAAAGCGGCCCACAGAAGGGCAGCCCAAAAGCATCTTGGGCAGCAAGATCAATTGACTTCACAGAAGGTAACTGGGCAACTAAGCTGTTGAGCTAGAAGTAAAGGTAAAGGCATGCTAGCCACAGAAGGCTTAGAAGAGCCCAGCCACAGAGCCAATAAGGCAGGTTAAAAATGAGCTAATGTGTGTGTGTGTGTGTGTGTGTGTGTGTGTGTGTGTGTGTGTGTGTGTGTTTGTTTCATCTGTGGATCCAAGATATCTCCTGGGTGGTACGTGCCTGTGACTTGCTGGAAACTCAAAGCAGAGCAGACAAAAGCGATATGCTACAATGTACTGAGTTCAACTCTAGCCTAGAATGTAGGAGACCTTGTCTCAGTAATAAATAAGTAAATATTAATAAGAAAAAAAGAAAGGAAGATAGAATGAAGGAATAAAGGACAGAAGAAAGAAAGAAGAAAGACAGAAGAAAGAAGGAAAAGATTAAACACAATGAGAACTTTGGGTTTATAGGAGATGGTTATATTATTCTTTTACTATTGTTTCAATATTATACAAAGGTATAGTATTTGGATATAAAATGTGTCTGCAAAATATTCTTTTAAAAGTAAAGTGTGAAGTCTGTTTTGACTAAATAATGTTTTGTCATCCATATGAGACAGTTTATGAAAAACCATACTGAGTTTTTTTTTCTTTATTCTTGGTAAATAAATTAACATCTGTTATTCCAAATAGAGTTTAAGTCAGCCATGACGCTTCTCAACAAATACATCCTGGAAGATTGTAATTTTGTATTTATTTTGAAGACTTCAGAAAACTGGAGCTGGCAATCCCTACAGAGCTCTCCTTTCCCTTTATCCATTCCCACAAACCCACTGCTTTTCAAGAACCCCTCACATGAATACAATGGAAAACAGTAAAATATTGGCCCCACTCTTCAGCATTTTAGGATCTAAAATGATATGAAATGCGAGGTTTAGAGAGAGTGGAGAGATCCAACACTGCACGTCTATGGCAAGCACAATCATCAGTACCATTTTGTCTACCAGGAAACCTTTGCACACATCCCCCATTACAAAGAAAAATGCGATTAAGATAGTCTGCCAAGCATCTTGGCTATCTGGTCATGATACACTCGTGTTCCTCAATTATTGTTGGGCATAGCAATCATTTTAGGAAAGACAGGTATGTTCTAGTTGGCTGAAAGTCACCTCCATCTGTCCTATCATGCAAACTGTTCAGCCTGCTGTGGTGTGCAGGGATAGAATCCCCTAGTAGCACTGCTGCCCAGAGAACATTTCTGTCCACAAATCCAGAACCATCGCACTTAATACTGAGATTGGCTCTCTCTGTTCTTGGATGCCTTCCACTTTTGGTGGCCCATTTTCAAACCCAGGACTGAGTTTCTAACATAAAAATAGCCATATGGTTTTATTATTCATTAATTAGACAAAATTGAAGGATTAAGTAAACAGAAATATTAACATAGCTCAAGTAATAGAATGTTTAATACTTTATGCCTCCAAACTATTATTTTAGACAAATACTTTTAAAATTACCAGATATTATCAGATATTAGATACTGAATAAACTTTAAGTTTCTTTTTTTATCATAAATAAAAGTAAATGAATCTAGAAATTACAGGCATAACACATGGAAAAAATAGTATCCTCTTACCGATAAATTTTTAATGAAACTCAAAGCTTTAGAATTAGGGTAGCGATTAATAACAATGAAAATACCAACTATAAGAACATATAGAAAGTATTTTAAAATAGTACTCTGTAGTGACAATTTTGGCATTTTGGTTTCTTTTAAAAACACAGAAATATTATAAGAATATGTTTTTGTTTTAATCCTAGGTGTGGGATATAGGGCTGCTTCAGCTTGTCCACAACAGCTGAATATGATTTGCCTCATGCTCTAGAAGGGGTGTGATTTTGCAAGCTGCAGATAGTTTCTACAATTATGTGATGTTTGGAATTCTGGGGACTTTTCAGAGACTATATAAATGCTAGGAACCCAAGAGGGGTGTGGGTTGTTGGTTAGTTGCTTTGGTTGCTGTTTGGTCATGGTTTGTTAAGTAGTGGTGTGCAAAGAAGAAACCACCACAAGAAGAAATTAGATATCCTGGCAACAAAGTTCAAACTTGCCCCAAAGAATCTAATGCCCCTACTCAGCAGGAAATAGTCTGTCGATAATGCTGCCCCCTTTGCAATCCCTAACTTTATTCAGGATCTTTTTCCTCTCATCCCTCTATGCTTTCCTCTCTCCTATCTAGTGTTGGAGGGTTGAAAAAGTGTAAGAAATAGGGTGGAGAAGAGTGAAAGGAAAAAGGATCCCAGAAGTAGCCAAAGATAGTTATAGTTATCAAAGTTCAATTCATCATAATAAAAAACTATAAATAAGAAAAATATATAAATATATAAAATATCCAAGTTTGGAAGATGAAAATAATAAAACTAATCTAAAATTAACAGAAAAATATTTCATATCAATAAAGAAATTTATATTAACATCTTTTAATGAATTTGAATTTTTCAATAAAATTTTTTTTCAGTTTATATCCTGCTCACTGCCCTTCCTCCTGGTTACCCCTCCCACACCCTTACCCCATCTCTTCCCCTTCTTCTCTGAGAGGGTGAGGCCTTCCTCCCCTCATCCCCTCCCTGAGTATCCCCCTACGCTGGCACATCAAGTCTCTGTTAGGCTAGGCACATCCTCTTACCACTGAGGTCAGACCAGAGAGCCCAGCTAGAAGAACATATCCCATAGACAAGTAATAGGTTTTGGGCCCCAGCTCCAGTTGTTTGGGACCACATGAAGATCAAGCTGCACATATGCTATATATGTGAGGTGTTGGGGGTGGGGTCTAGGTCCAGTGAGAGTATGCTCTTTGGTTGGTGATTTAGTCTCTGAGAGCCCAAGGGTCCAGATTAGTTGATTCTGTTGGTCTTACTGTGGAGTTCCTATCTCCTTTGGTGCCAGCAATCCTTCCCCAACTCTTCTAAGAGTCTCCAAGCTCCATCCACTGTTTAGCTGTGGGTGTCTGGGCCAGCTACTGGGTGGAGCCTCTCAGAGGCTAGACTATTGTCTGCAAACATAAGACAGTATCACTAATAGTGTCAGGAACTGCTGCTTGTCCATGGATGGGTCTCAAGTTGGGCCAGTTATTGGTTGACTATTCCCTCAGTCTCTACTCCATTTCTTATTCCTCATTTCTTACATACAGGATAAGTTTTGGGTGGAAAGTTTTGTGTGTAGGCTGGTGTCTATATTGCTCTACTGGGGTTCCTGCCTGGCTACAGGAGGTGGCCTCTTCAGGTTCCATATTCCCAATGCTGTGAGTCAAGCTGTGGTCAACCCCCACTGATTCTCGGGAGCATCCATCCCCTATCCCATGTCTCTGTTATGTCCTGGAGATGCCCCCCACCTCCCCACCCCACCCCCTGTCAGACAGTTGCAGATTTCCATTCATACTCATTGCCATCTAGCCATCTCTCCTGTTCCTCCCACACCTGATCTGGAACCCCCAATTCCCCTCTACATCCCCTCTCCTTCCCAGCTCCTTTCCTCCATCTGCCTCCTATGATTATGTTATTCCCCCTTCTAAGTGAGATTCAAGCATCCTATCTTGGGTCTTTCTTTTTGTTTAGTTTTTTTTGGGTCTGTGGAGTGTAGCATGAATATCCTGTATTTTATGGTTAATATCCACTTATAAATGAGTACATACCATTCATGTCCTTTTGGAACTGGATTACCTCACTCAGGATGACATTCTCAAGGTCTATCCATTTGCCTGAAAAATTCATGATGTCTTTGTTTTTAATAGCTGAATAGTATTCCATTGTGTAGATGTGTCACTTTTTTTTATCCATTCTTCAGTTGAAGGACATCTAGGTTGTTTCCAGTTTCTGACTATTATAAATAAGGCTATGATGAACATAGCTGAGCAAGTGTCTTTGTGGGATGTTGGATCATCTTCGGTATATGTCCAGGATTGGTATAGCTAGATCTTGAGGTAGAACTATTCCCAGTTTTCTGAGAAACCACCAAACTGATTTTCATAGTGGTTGTACAAGTTCGCACTCCCACCAGCAATAGAGGAGTGTTCCTCTTGCTCCATGTCCTCGCCAGCATGTGCTATCATAGCCATTCTGACTGTTGTAACACGGAAATTTTGATATAGAAAA
Source organism: Uromys caudimaculatus (assembly GCA_028551405.1). Classification (NCBI taxonomy): domain Eukaryota; kingdom Metazoa; phylum Chordata; class Mammalia; order Rodentia; family Muridae; genus Uromys; species Uromys caudimaculatus. Next base: position 39,214,492 of record CM052701.1, on the reverse strand, counting down.
ATAATACAAAACTGATCTTTCAGTGAGAGAAAGAAACAAAGAGACAAATGGAAACTTAGACAGAGAAATTGTTAGCTGACTTCTAGGGAAAAGTAGAAAGAATCACACAATGTTTTGAAAATTACATCAGAGGAGTAATCACAGATCCAGAGTTAACTTTAAGGAATGTTACTAAGTTTGCACATCATGGTGAATCAAAAAAACCAAACAAACAAAAAACCAAAAAACAAAACAACAAACAACAAAAACACGAAGAATGTCTTAACTATGAAATTTTGTTTAATTTTCTCCATAGTAATCTTTAAAAATAAAATTCCCTAGTATTTTGTAAAAGAAATGTTGATTCCACTTGACTCACAAGAGTCACAGGGGCACTGCTTACACTAGGCAAATGTCAAAGGTGGGTAAGTTACCATGCCAATGGAACTTGGGTTTTCCTGGCTGGGTTATAGGAATGTTTAATATTTGTTCGGTTGATTGTGGTCTCAGGCCAAGTGCAAGCTTAAATGTGTTAAATGTGGACACACAAGTAGAAATATATCTTTAGTTCGAGAAAGTGAGATAAAAAGAAAAGATAATGTTGATTATATTACCCATGGCCTGCTTCCAGATAAATTGGTCATCTTTCCTTGGCCCTCAAGTTTCTTCTACCAGGATTTAGGGGTAAATGGAGTTTTGTTCCTCCAGAATGCAGTGGTGGTATCTACAACACTGGAATAAGAATCTTTTCGCTCCCCTCCCCCATGAGTTGGATGAAGGTTCCATCATCCAGTTCACCAATGCCACAGGAGTCCCAGTGATTATTGAGACCCGTGTCCATTGGATTCACATGTCACTACTTCCTCCTTCTGTCCCTCTAGCCTAGCAAGCAGTGGAATCATCTTCCTGCTAAGATTAAACTCAATGTTACTTCTTATAACATTCCCATTATATCATGACTTCTCAATCAACCACCGCCAATCCATGCCAAAGCCAATTCCCCAGTCTCGTTTCCTAGCAGAACATCTGCTGCATCCTCCCCTTCCTTTCTGCATCCAACAGATTACTCAGATCTTGTCCTCTAACTTTCCTCCCAACTCATCCTGTTATCTCAGTCACCAACTCCAACAAGTATTCTTTTGGTAACCCTATAGTCAAGCTTGCTGGAGAAGCAAGTAGGCCAGAAAGCTGGTAGGCTAGCTTCAGATTTTCACATACTTTCCTTCTTTAAAGTCCAATCCACTGGTCTCACCCTATCCCTAAAGCAAAATAACTGTTGTGGTCTCTCCTCAGTCTTTGCCCCCATTCCCAGGGGACTAAACAGTTCCTGGTGGAACACTCTGCTTTCCTGCCCCCGTGGATCCCTTCACACTCTCCAGCACATTTTTATTCCCGTCATTTCCCAATGCTTAGAAACATATTTTACATGGAAACCACAGAGGCCATACCTATCAGGATCCCATAAGAATTCCCTACCAGCCACCCCATGCTCCTAAGAACAAGAAATCAAGTGCCCTTATTATGGTTTCTATTGTGATGAAATCCCATGAACAGAACTATTGGAAAGGGAAGGGTTTATTAGGTTTACACTTTCACAGCACTTGTCATCACCAAAGGAAGTCAGGACAGGACTTCAAATAGGGCAGGAACCTGGAGGCAGAAGCTGATGCAGAGGCTATGGGGTGCAGAGGGTTGCTGCTTACTGGCTTGCTCCTCAAGGTTTGCTCAGCCTGCTTAAGAAAGAATAGAACCTGCTTAGTGAGAATAGAACTCAGGGTTACCAGCTCAAGGATAGCACCACCCACAGTGGACTGGGCCATCCCCTATCAATCACTAATTAAGAAAATGACCTATAGGTTATGTAAAGCCTGATCTTTTGGAGGTATTTTCTTAATTGAGGTTCCTTCCTCTCAGATGACTTTAGCTTGTGTCAAGTCAGTATGAAACTGTCTAGCATACCAAGGAATAAAACATCCAAATGGCAAAGACCAGATATCAGCATCTAGAATTACAATCTTCTCAAATTCAGTTGCCTAGACACTAGCATAAAAACAAAACAGCCAGGACAATTTCTCCATGAGAGTTCAGCATTCCTATCACAGTAGTCCCAGAGAATGACAGCATAGTTTAAAAAATGGACAAATATCTTAAAATAGTCTTTATGATATGATACAGAACCTTAAAGAGAAAATAAATACATATATGAAGGTGATATAAATGAAATTGCTAAATAATGGGGTAGACAGAATGTCAAATGGCCATCTCTTGTCACAAAATGAAGCTTTCAGAATATGGATTTGGTTGCTAATTGAGTTGTTGGCCAAAGGGAACCCCCAACTAGCCAGGCTGTTTCCAAGATTATAGGTTTCTCTCCACAAACTGATGGCAAGGCCTCATTGCTGAAGACAACACCTACACAACTCATTGAACATGGAGAAGTTGAGCTGGGGCCTTCACTCCTACATTCTAGCATCTTTGGTAAAGGAAGATAGATACTCTGCATGCTACCAAAGGAGAAATGTAAACACCAACCCAACCAGAAATCTTTTGATCTACAATGGTGTCCTGCTTCCAGCCTGCAAGATATATTAGTGCAATGGTGGCATAAAGCTTGTGGGAATAACCCAACCAATATCTGATTTACCTTGAGGCCCACTCTACAAGATGGAACCCACACTAGACACTGCTTGAGTGACCAAGAACCAAAGACTAGATAGTCCAGAGGCATAAGGGAAAAGCAGATACTATTGTCCAATTAATTAATTAAATAATTATACATAAAAAATAGCAATACAATGACTCCTCCTGCCATTCTACTGTATTCATAGACAAGTGCTTTGCTGAACCATTATCAGAAAAGCTTCCTCCTACTGTAAATGAGAACAAATATAGAACCTATAGACAGACAATATCTCGAGCGTGCAAGACCTTGGAACATTCAGTCCTAAATCAGATGTCTCCATCAAATTCCTCCAGCTACGGCTGAGGGAAACCTGCCAGAGGAGATGAACACCAAAACAGGCTCTCTAAAACAACAGGATAGATGCACATATGAATTAAGCAGCATTCACAAGGCCTGCACTGGAGGTCTGCATCTAGAACTGAGAGGAGATGTGGATACATGCCCCATCCCTAAACTGGTATATTTTATATAAGGTATATTATATATAAATAAAATATAAATATGCCTTATATAAAAAGTGGATATATGCCCCCACTAAACTGGTACATATAAATAATATATTACATTATATAATGTATAATATATATCTTATGTATAATATATAACATATATTACTATATACACGCATATTATATACTATATATATTTCATAAATATCTCTGATTCACGAACTACATATATATATGTATATATTTTTATGAAATATATATAAAGTTTTGTGTTTTTCTAGAATTTCTAAGTCTGCCAAAGAGTGGGTCTCTGCGTCTATATCTTAGACTAATTTCCTTCTATTTGTTTTGTACTGTTCTTATGTGTTATTTATTTATTTATTTATTTATTTATTTATTTATTTATTTATTTATTTGCTTTACTTTGAATTTCTAGATATATTATGTGAGAAAAAAAATCTGTTTTCAATAAAAGAAAACAAAAAATTACATTACACAAAAATAAACAAATAAATGATAAAATGGTAGTACAATAATTATTATGAGCTGGGCAGTGGTGGCGCACACCTTTAATCCCAGCACTCGGGAGGCAGAGGCAGGTGGATTTCTGAGTTCAAGGCCAGCCTGGTCTACAGAGTGAGTTCCAGGACAGCCAGGGCTACACAGAGAAACCCTGTCTCGAAAAACAAAAACAAAACAAAACAAAATATTATGAAACAGAAACTATCTTGAAGCCCCATCAAAGACTTAGATTGTAAAATTGATGGGAATAACCAACCAATATCTGATTGACTTGATGCTTACACTCTGAGATGGAACCCACATTAGACACTGCTTGAGTGACCAAGAACTAGAAAATAGATGGTCTGTGGACATAAGGGAAAAACAGATACTACTGTCCAATCAATCAATCAATCAATCAATGAAATATAATTGAAAATCAGTTTTTTTCAATAAAATTAAGATCTTAATTATTTTGTGGACAGACTTTGTTAGTTTAATATTGCTAATGAATTAAATAAACAAGTTTAAACTAAAAAAAAAAAAAAAAAAAAAAAAAAAGACTAACACCACATCTACTCTGGTACTATATACCAGGAGTAGAGCCCAGAATTCCTCCTACACATGACATACTTTCCCCTTTTGCCAGACTTAATGAAACATTAATAAATTAAGAATGCATTTATTTAAATCATACAGTATGGTATTTTATGTAAATATGCCTTATAAATACCCTATCAAGAAAATTATTATATTCTCACCTCACATAGATCCTACTGTGTGTGTTACAAACTCTGAAGGTATACACTCAACAAGTTTCAAATTTGCCATACATTATTACCTACATTTGCCAGACATTATGCAGAGAGAGAAAGAGCGAGAGACAGAGAGAGACAGAGACAGAGAGGGAGACAGAGAGACAGAGGGAGACAGAGAGACAGAGGGAGACAGAGAGACAGAGACAGAGAGGGAGAGAGAGAGAGAGAGAGAGAGAGAGAGAGAGAGAGAGAGAACATGGAACATTCTGCACATTCTGCTCTAAATGCAATATCTCCATCATCAAGTTCCTCCCCTCAGAACTCAAGCAACCCTGAGGAAGAGGCAGAAAGAGTGTAAGAACTCAAGGGGATAGAGGACCCCAGGAGAACAAAGCCCTCTAAATCAACTGACCAAAGTTGACATGAACTCGCAGAGACTGATGCAGCTCTTACAGTGCTTTTTACTGGTCTGCACCAGATCCCCTGCATACATATTATAGCTCTCAGCTTAGCGCTTTTATGAGACTCCTGAGTGTGCGAATGAGTTGCACTCTGGTATGTGTCACTTCTCTTCAGACTCATTTCCTTCTGTAGATATTCCATGTCCAACTTTGATGTGATGGTCGTTGTTTTTATCTTAGGTTTTATTTTGGTACATTATATTATTTCTTGGAAGGCTGTTCTTTTCTAATGAGAGCCAGAAATGGAGTGAGTGGATCCAGTTGGGAGGGAAGGTGGCTAGTAGCTGGGAGAAGAGGGAGGAGAAACTGTAATCAAGATATATTGTATAAGAAAAGAATCTGTTTTCAATAAAAGGGGGAAACAAACTAAGCATTCAAAATAGGTTGATTATGATTATTATATTCAATAGATATAAGACTACTCTGTCAAATAGATGAAATATTTCTAAAAAGAAACTTTTTATCTGTGAGCTCACCTGTTCATGGACAGCTAACAAACAATCCATAATGTGTCATTGGTTCATGGAAAGTACCATATCATGGCTAGAAAGCTAAAATTACATTAACCAAACTTTCTTACAACTAAGGTTTTGCTGTGATACTTCTGCTAAGCAATAAAAATGCCACTGAGATATGTAGAAGCAAAAAATTAAAATATAAATGTGAATCCACAGGTGTTGTGGATTGGTTCTAATGCAATTTGTGTTAATTCAGCTCCTGAAATCACATGGAACCCTGCACATCTGTGCTGAGGGTCCCTGCCCCCTGTTTGCTCTGGTTGGGAAATAAAGTTGCCAGGGGCCAATGTCTGGGCAGGGAGACAGAGGCAGGACTATTTGGATTCCCGGAAAGAAATATGGGAGAGAAGAAGAGGACATTCCACGATGACAAGGGCACAGGGGATGGACCACTAGGAAGGTACAGGAGGGAGAGACAGTTCAAATGTAGGTGCAAAGGGAAAAGTGGCCCTAGGAGGGCTTCCCAGAAGACTCCAGGGCAGCAAGGATAAAATATAGATTTAGTAAGTGTTAACTGAGGAATATTGGAAGGGAGTGTGTTAGCCACGTGGAGGTTCAGGAGTGGCTCAGCCATTAAGCTAGTTAAAGCATATTAAAAATAAGCTAGCATGTGTGTCTTTTATTCGTGAATCCAAAACACTTGGGCAGGTGTAGAGAAGGTATGCACAGCCGCCCTGAGCATAGAGTGGAAAATAAATTAACGCTACACATAGCTGCATGAGAGTGAAAGGTCATTGAACAAATAAGGACATCCCAAAGAAATACTGGAGATACAGGAAGACAACTACTGTATGATACTGTGGATATGCAGTAGATACAAAAGCCAAATTGAGAGAAAGAGAGCAGATGTTGGTGTTTAGGGACTGGGCAGTATACAGAATAGCAAAGAAACTGTTGTAAACTGTGCTTTGATAACGCTTTGCAGAACATCACCCAATCAGCTATAAAGAGGTGGAAATGGAAGGGAAGCTGGGTGAATCACTGGGCCTACGATGACAGGTAGAGCATCTTCACCTAGGTGAGTGTATTAGTCAGAGGTCTCTAGAGCCATAGAACTTATCGGTAGTCTCTATATAGTAAGGGAATTTGTTAATGACTTACAGTCTGTAGTCAAACTCCCCAAGAATGGTCAGCAGTAGCTGTGAATGAAAACCCGAGGATCTAGCAGTCGCGTAGTCCCACAAGGCTCGCAGGCGAAGAAGATTGAATCTTCCTCCTTCCAATGTCCTTATGTAGATCTCCAGCAGCAGGTGTGGCCCAGATTAGAGGTGTGCATACCACCACACCTGAAACTTGTGTCTTCCAGACTCAAGATCTAGATCACAGGTGAGCCTCTAATTCTGGATTGTAATTCACTCCAGATATAGCCAAGTTGACAATTAGAAATAGCCACTACAGTTAGCATCTACATATCACCTGAAATCATATCCTATATAGAAAATGAAAGTAGTCCAAAGATTCACTCCAAAACGTCACAAAAAATCTTACAATATCAAAAATGATGAGATAGTGGCACAAAATATAATAGTTAAGACTTGATAAAACAGCACTGAAAGACAGGACAGAGCTATTTTTAATAATAGTAAAAAATGTATTCTATCCATAAAGGGCCATAGGGATTTTTTTTTTGAACAGTAGTCTTTATTTTTTAATTGAAATATAATTATATAATTTCCCCACTTTCCTTTTCCCTATCCAACTCCCATATACTTCCCTTTACTGTCTCTTGAAATTATGGCCCCTTTTCTTTATTTGTTATTACCCAGGCCCAATTGGTGCAGCTTCAGAAAACTCCTGGTTCTTAATGCTCAGAGAGCATCAAGAAATAGGAAATGGAAAGATTATAAGAGCCAGAGGACCAGGAAGTCTGATGTGAGAAATGACAGGGAGGCTTTGTGCCTAAACATGACCTGAAAAACCACACCACCTACAGACAGGCTAGCATGGAAGGAGAAATGTTGTCCTCGACACAGCTCAGACATTATTCTGACGAGAGAATAAAGATATGCAGTAAGTATATACACAGACATAGATTTAGAGAGGCTGGGGTCAGGTGTGCCACGAACACTTTCAGGGAAGACACTGAATGCACAACTCAGAAACTCTGTGATTTTATTTTATGCATCTGAATCATGGAAGCAGATTACTCTCTACAGCTGAGTAAGGAGGCAGGTTAGCAATGTACTGTTGCATAAGAAAGCAGGTTTAACTAATCTAGTAGGGGAGCAGTCGGGGGCTATACTGATCCATGAGAAGGAAGCTGTGGTTGACAGTTCCTATATCCATCAACATTTGCATTCAGATTAGAGAAAGCCTTTGTCATTGTTAGGAGCCTTCTCCAAGGTAGGCTTTGCCACTCCTACAGCCTTGAGACATTAGGGTTCTTGACATAGCCACTTAAGGCAGCCATACAAATTCACCTAGGATTTCACCAGTTCCTTACACACTGGTTCAGGATTACATTCATTCCCTCACACATTAACTCAAGGCTTCCTCAACTCCTCATGGGAAGGCTGAGAACAGGAGGAACAGTCTTCCCCAGGGACGAGCCACTTAGTTGGCTATGCAATGTCAAATGGTCAGCCCTAAAATCAGAATAAAGATTTTTCTTTGTAATTGAGTGGGTGGCCTAGACTTCAAGACAGCTCCAGAACCTGTACTGTGTCTTATGCCCTTGTGGAGTCCTCTCCCATATCAAAGAGGGCCAACATGAACATTTGCAAAGTCATTGCATATACATTTTATGGTTAGGTTATAAAATATTGCAGCTTCCATATTGCTTTCTTGGATTATGGCTCTCAGAGAAGTCAGGTGGCTGTTCTTCAGATACTCTCACAGGTCTGTGAGAAAGCCCAGGTGCTGAGGAGCAGAGGGCCTCCATCCAGTATCTGATACCAACTTGCTAGTCAAATGTACAGCCATCTTTGAATGCATGTGTTCTTTGCTCAGTCTATTGCTCACACACCTGATTGACAATTTGACTCAACCTTGTGGGAGACCCAAGCTGTAGGAGACCAGCAAAAGCCTCAAAATTCTTCACATGTGGAAATCAAAAATTGTGAATTTTTTTTTTAAAGAATTGAAAGTAATTTGTTGAATAGCAATATTTATGTTCTGCTGGGTAGTTTTTACATGGTAATGATAATGGGAATCTCTTAAATCTTTATCATATATTATCAAATATGATACATATTTCATTGAATAGTATTGTCAAGTGAATTAACTTCCAACACCATGGTTGGATTTTTCACTCTACATGATTGTAGCTACACATATTTAGTTTTACAACATTGTATATATTGTCTCCTTGATTGCTGTTACAAAAAGAGATGCCATTCTAACGATATAAGGGAGATAAGGAAATATTTCTCTCAAACATTTAGGATAGAAAAATTGTCCAGACTGACACAAAATGGGTAACATTGTGGTTTTTCTTTTGGCTTGGATATTTAAACATACCTAGAGCGACTTGTTTTTTTTTTTTTTTCTATTTTACTTTTTACATCCCCTTTCGTTTTGAAAGGAATCCAAGATAAAGGATTATCAAGGATTTTCTAAAGGAACAAGAACTATTTTATATTCAAAAGGACAAGGGAAGACACCCTACAGTTATGTTGCCTGTGCAGACTCAGGAGAGGGCCAGAAGTTTCCCCTAACTGCAGTCAGTGAGTGTGTCTGACTTCTGGGGTTCCTAAGGATGTGCATTCCTCTGAGTAGCAGACTTGGAGCTTACCACCTATCCTGCCACTCAGTGGAACCATTGGAAGATTCATGAATGACCACATTTTTAAGGAAAAGGGAACTGAAGAGATGTGAATTTACCATGGTTTAAGGCTTAGGTGGATTAGTGGTTTTATCTAAAAGGTAAATGGGTTGTGGGATTTTTACTAAGGACTACTCTGCATAGAGTTACTTTTATTTCCTCTAATCTTCTTTTATGTACTTATAAAAGCAGAAATACATAGTTCAGCCAGAAATACCAAAGAGTAAAATCTTGCATGCCCTATAATAAACCAAATGCCTTTCTATTTTTGAACAATGTAAGAGTGAAACTGAAGTCTAAAGTCCCATGGAAATTAGACTCTAGTAACAAAATTTTTCCATTCTTATTTATAGGAGTGCATGGTATTTTTTTAAAAATTCTTCTTTTTATAACTTTTCTGCATCACCACTCTGTCTCTTTTGTTTCATTAATTAAGCTTTTGCTTAAGCTTTGTCATAAAAGCATTATATAGAACCATCACATGTTGTCTGAGCACTACAGCCTGAAGTTTAAATGACAGAACGTTACAAACAGCTTCATTTAAGAAAAAATTTGGAATGTATGTGAGCACTATTACTATAAAATATAATAGTGCTATTATGATTATATATTGTATTATATATAATTGTATACTTAATTACATATAATATATAATGTAATGCCACAATTATAATGTAATTATATATATATTATAATTATATTATATGTTATATGCATATTATATATAATATATATCAAACTATATGTTTATGGGGAGGGTGCTAAATCTATATTCCAAGAACTTAGAGTCGTTTTTGTTGTTTTGTTTTTAAAGTTCTGCACTCTCCAGAGCTTTCACTGTTCTCATGGTTTTTGTCATATGTCTCATTCTTCTTTGAGGTTGGTAGGACTGAAAGGTAGAGGAAAGAAAACTGAAGAAGAAATAGTGAGGGCCGGGAACCTCAGCTTGGGCCACAGGGCTCCACAGCTAATTAGCGCCGGGACAAAGATCCCTCTCAGGAGATCGCAAGAGCCAGGAGAGGGCCAAAGACACGCCCCACAGCTCACCAGGTACTGCCCCGAACCCGCGAGACACAGGGACTGAGGTAGGCAGGCTTAGAAACCCCCCTGGATCCCAAAAGCGGGCGGCTGAGGCAGGAAACTTTTGCCTGGGACACTAGGATTTCATAGTGAAGCAGCTCCAGGAGAAAATTCTCTCTCCCAGGAACGCAGTAAAGCCCCGAGTGGGGGCAACACGAGCCCCAGAGCTCAGTGACTCCGCCCGCTTTCCACGGGCCACAGAGACTGACAGACAGCAACTTCCAGCGGCGGCCGGGAACCTCAGCTTGGGCCACAGGGCTCCACAGCTAATTAGCACCAGGACAAAGATCCCTCTCAGGAGCTCGGAAAAGCCAGGAGAGGGCCAAAGACACGCCCCACAGCTCACCAGGAACTGCCCCGAACCCGAGAGACACAGGGACCGAGATCAGACCTGGTGCCACAGCTCTCCAAACCCAAACACCTCTCAGAGAGAGCTGGTTTTCAAGGAGCACTGACACAGAGACCTGCAGGAGGGGCAAGCCACAACCAGACAGAGTAAGATCAGCTAACAACAGAGTCAACAAGATGGCAAAAGGCAAGGGCAAGAACATAAAGAACAGAA